>CAOKZL010000659.1:600000-910159 GCA_948472985.1 Iguana delicatissima
GCAGAGGGGAGTGCTTCTGTCGCATTCCCCCTCTGGGAAAGCCAACACCAGGATCTCCATAGGATGGATTCTTGTTTTAAGTTTGAAAACATCTTTGTGTGTGCTTTTACTTATGTCTATGCATGTGTTTTTATCTGTATTTGTTCTCATTTTTGTAAGCTACTTCAGTCTCAGTTTAGCAATCGTGATGGTCATTGTCATCCTCTATGGATATTTCTATCCAGATGGAATGCATTCTCTTTTGGTGATCTCTGGCTGATGGGTTTGCTTCATAATAGCATTCTATTATTTTTCTGCTTCTGTCTATTTCTTCTGCTGTGGTTGGGTCTCCTGTAGCTTCACAGTAACTTGCTCTAGTTGTGTAGAAAAAAAGAACTGAGTCCTGTGGCCCTTTTTTTTGTCTAATGTCCAGGAACTCTGCACTGATGTAGTCCTTGTTGACCCAGGCAGTGACTGATTCAGTATGGATTTGTTTTTGGTTTCTGAACCGTATTTAATGGGTTTTACTCTGGCCCTTCAGCAAAAGCCTATCTCAGTTGGGAAACTCTATTAGTAACTGTGCTAGTACAGCTTCTTGCCTCATAAGACCATGCAGTCCCACCACTACTGAAAGATAGTTCCAACGGCTGGAACATTTAATGGGTGGAATGTTGAAGAAACAAAAGACATGCGTAGAAATAAAATCATAAAGAATTGCTTTAAAGCCTGATAAAACAAACAGCCATATGGTCAGTACATTAAAAACAGAAAGGAAAGCTAAGAAGGGGAATATCTGGAAGTAGTTGTCAAATGGGATGCTGAAAAAAGAAAGCAAAGGACTTATATATGCAGCGCAAGAACCGGTGCTTCAAATAAAGAGCATCGAGGCAAATATTGAAAAATCCACTATGGGTTATAAATGCAGTTAATGTAAAGAAAAAGATAGAACAGTTGGCCACTTTTTCAGTTTTTGCAGCAAGGTCATACAGACTGAATAGAAGATATGGCATGATAAATTCACTGCAATGATATTGAAAGGGTTAAGTTGAAGAAGCTAATGCTAAGGTAGAAAAATATAGAAAAATAAGGTGAGCAGATGCGCCCTTTATCTTATCAAGAGGCTTAGGTATGTGCTTAGCAGTGCCGGGAACCTAGGGAGTTTTGATGTTGGAGAAATACTCCCTTGGTACCAAAATACATCATTTTTGAAAGATGTAACCCAGGTCTGCCTGACCTGTAAACACTTCATATATGGTCATATGTAATCATTTCCTGTAACCTGTTTACAAGAGGGTATAAAAAGAGAGCTAATACCTGGATCGGGGCTCTCAGGCTTTGGAAATCATTCCACTGAGATCCCTGCAGTAAAATAAACTTTTATTTTTGCTTTCTAATCTGGTGGTCTCAATTCTTGGCGAGCTACTTCAATTTGGGGGCTCGTCCGGGATATTGAGGGGCGTTTTGCCCACTTAGGCGGACGCCAGGGCGTCGGGGCCGTCGCCTCTTTCCGACGTGACCCAGGGCGCCCCTGACTTACTTTTGTCAGAAGGATTGACTCGGAGTGAGGCGGCGGCTCTGGCGGTGGTGTTCCAGCCCAGGGACCCGAAGACGGAGCAGAAAGCAGAACCCTCCCATGACTGTTGGTGAGTGCCCTCCCTGCAACTTCAGGGAGAAGAGGGGCCTGATCAACCCCTTAAGTCTTACCTTAGTACCCCACTGTTGTGGGTGAAACCGCGAGGCTTTTTGGAGGTGGAAAAAGAGGTGGGAGGTAGTTTGTTGGCGTGAATGTGGTGTGAAAGGAGGGGCGCAAGGTGTCGCAGTTCCCATTGCATACCGTTGAGAGTCTGGGTGCGTGGGTCGGCACAGAGAGAGTGGTGTCTGTCCCCCTTCGTGTTGGCGCGTGAGACCCCTTACTCACGCGCCAAATCCCTTTCTCCTAGTGTGTCTTGTCCACGTTGGGAGGAAATGGGTGGGGGGCAAAGCCGGCAAACCCCTTTAGGTTGTATGTTAAAGAATTTCAAGAAAGGATTCAGTGGGGACTATGGGGACCCCCCGATGACGCCAGGGCGTTTACGGAATTTATGTGAAGTGGAGTGGCCTTCTTTCAAGGTGGGGTGGCCTCCGGAAGGGAGCTTAGAACCCGCTCGAATCAAGGCAGTGTATTCAGTAGTGGTGGGTGAGCCTGGCCATCCTGATCAGTATCCATACATAGATTCATGGGACACAGTGGTTACAGAGAACCCCTCTTGGTTGCAGAAGTGTCAGGAACAAATTTGTAAGGCTATGGTGCTGAGGCAGGACAGGGCCAGACGAAAGCTTGGAAAAGCCCGGATTTTGCCTGATTCAGCTCCAGAAGAGCCCACTGCCCCCCCTCCACCGTATGTGGTGATGCAGCCAGCCCCGCCACCACTGGCTTTGGAAGTACCACCGCCTGCTCCACTGCCACCAGTACCTCAGGCAGCCTCACAACAAGAGGGAGTGGCTGGGGGACTGGCGGATTTGGCCCCAGTTACCCATGAAGAGGAAATGACAGAGGAGTTGCCAGGTTCCAGTTTGGCTGTCCAGAATAAGATGACACTCAGACCCAAACCCGAACAGACTGGACCAAAAGAAAAATCCAAGAGTAAGCAGGTCAAGAGTAAACAGACAAAACCCCAGAAGGAAGTAGAAGAAGTAGATGATTCGGATGGGGAAAGTGGAGATGTGATTGCACCATTGCGACAAATCAGTCAATTGGTGCCAGATCCCACCCAAGAGGGTGGTTATCGGCGAGTCCCGAGTTACCAATATACTCCCTTCACCACGTCTGACCTCCTTAATTGGAAGACCCATTATGCTACTTACACAGATAAGCCACAAGAAGTAATTGAACTTTGTTCCAGTATTATGGCCTCACATGTCCCCAATTGGCAAGATTGTCAGCAGTTGCTCCTGACTTTGTTCACTACTGAAGAGCGGAGGAGAATAATTCAGCATGCAGAACGGATAGCTAGAGACAGGGCACCTCCTGGAGAGGCGAACCCTGAGCAGTGGATGAGAGGTAGGGTCCCCTTGGCGGACCCAGGATGGGACCCGAACCTCCCAGCACAGTTGACTATGCTCACTGTTTATCAAGCTCTACTAGTGGAAGCTATGAGAGAAGGAATGAAGAGGCCTGTTAATATGTCCAAAGTATCAGAGATACTTCAGGGACCCACTGAACCCCCAGGAACATATTTGGAAAGATTGCTTGATGCTTATAGGCAGTATACTCCTGTGAACCCAGAAGACCCAGGCAACCAACAGATGGTGAATTTGGCCTTCGTGACCCAAAGTTATCCAGATATAAGGAAGAAACTCCAGAAACAAGAGGGATTTGCAGGTATGAATTTGAGCCAATTGTTGGAAATTGCCCAGAGAGTATATGTGAATAGAGACCAAGAGGAGAAACGGGAGAAGGACAGGCGGATGCATAAGAAAGCGGAATTATTGGCTGCAGCTTTGGCAACAAAGGAAGGGGGCGGAAAATTGGAAAAGGAAGTGGACCTCCATTGAGACGCAATGAGTGTGCCCTCTGCCGACAGGTTGGGCATTGGAAGAATGAATGTCCCAGACAGAGAGGGATGGCGAACAGGGGAAGAGGAATGGATCGAGGAAGAGGAAGGGGAGCAAATCGAGGAAGAGGAAGAGGAAGAGTAGTGGATGGAAGATATGAGCAGGGGATGGACGAAGGGTTCGAGGACTTCATTGGACTAGCTGAAATGGAACATTACGATTAGGATAGACCGGGCCCCCTTGCTCTCGGCCCCGGGGAGCCTATGGTCACAGCACAAATAGGGGACCGAGCCATCCCCATGATGGTAGATACGGGAGCCACCCATTCAGTATTAAATTCTGCAATAGCCCCAAAAACTGAGAAAGCCATAAGAATTGTGGGGGCCACGGGGAAATTGGAAAAACACCCTGTCTTAGAAAAAAGGATTGTGGATCTAGGAAGACATCAAGTCACTCACCAGTTTTTGTATTTGCCAAGTTGCCCTGTGCCCTTATTGGGTCGAGATTTGTTGGCTAAATTGAGAGCTCAAATTTCTATTGAAGAAGATGGGACGATGGAAATAAATTTTAGAGGACCAAAGAATATCTCAGTGACTTATCCAATGGAGGAGGAGTGGCGAAGGTACCAGATCATGGTTTGTCAAGAGCAACCCACTATATTTGGACCCCCAGGCGTGTGGGCTGAAGACAACCCACCTGGGTTAGCCCGGTTCGTGGCCCCCATAGTGGTAGAATTAAAGCCAAATGCTATGCCCACTCGTGTAAGGCAATATGATCTACCCAGAGAAGCCCTGGAAGGGATCCAGAAGCATTTAGAATGGCTGAAGAAGTACAATATAATTCGGGAATGCTACTCTCCCTGGAATACTCCATTACTCCCAGTATTGAAACCTGGGACGAAGGAATATCGTCCAGTACAAGATTTAAGGATGGTAAACAAAGCTACAGTAACCCTACACCCAGTGGTACCAAACCCATATGTCCTGATGGGACTAGTTCCATCTGCAGCTACTCACTTCACTGTTTTGGATCTCAAGGATGCCTTCTTCTGTATCCGAGTGGCCCCCCAAAGCCAGGACATATTTGCCTTCCAGGTGGAAGACAGCATTACAGGCCAGAAGACCCAGTTCACGTGGTGCCGCTTGCCTCAGGGGTGGAAGAACTCGCCAACGATTTTTGGGACATCATTGAGTCAGGACTTGAGAAAATTCCGATCTGAACCCGAGAGACGAGTTTTGCTGCAATATGTGGATGATCTACTGTTGGCCGCCACCAGTGAGGAGGAGTGTAAGGAAGCCACAATGGAGTTGCTCCAGCTTCTGTGGGAAGCAGGCTACAAAGTATCTAAGAAGAAGGCCCAGTTGTGCCAGACAGAGGTGCGATATCTGGGATTCCAAGTGACTCAAGGGAAACGAGCGCTAGGCCGAGAAAGGAAGGAGGCTGTGTGTGCTCTGCCTGAGCCCCGGAATCGGAAGATGGTGCGAGAATTCTTGGGTGCAGCGGGGTTTTGCAGAATCTGGATTCCTAACTTCGCAGTAATGAGCAAACCATTATATGAAGCTACCAAAGGTCCGGAGAAGTCTGAATTTGTGTGGGGAAAAGAACAAAAGAACGCCTGGGAACAGATAAAGAAGGCGCTGATGGAAGCTCCGGTGCTAGGTCTGCCAGATGTAACAAAGAAGTTCACCTTATTTGTTGATGAGAAGAATGGAATAGCCGTGGGAGTACTGACACAGATGTTGGGATCCTGGCATCGCCCAGTGGCATATCTCTCTAAGCAATTAGATCCAGTCGCTAGAGGATGGCCTGGGTGTCTCAGGGCTATAGCAGCAACAGCCTTGTTGGTAAAAGAAGCAGATAAGTTAACCTTAGGCCAGAATTTGATGGTAAAGGTTCCACATTCTGTACTGGCCCTCATGGAGTACAAAGGTAGCTATTGGTTCACGAATAGCCGAATGTCCAAGTATCAGGGAATGTTGTATGAAAACCCTAGAGTGAAGTTGGAGTTGTGCACCACCCTGAACCCTGCAACACTGCTCCCAGCAGAATCTGGAAATATACACCACGACTGCCTTCAAACCATGGATGAAGTATACTCAAGTAGACCAGACTTGCGGGATACCCCATGGCCCCATCCTGATGTCACTTACTATACAGATGGAAGTAGCTTTGTGCGAGAGGGGAAGTGAAAGGCCGGCTATGCAGTGGTCACGGCAGATAAAATAATAGAAGCCAAAGCGCTACCTGTTGGTACCTCGGCCCAGAAGGCGGAACTTATCGCTTTGATCAGGGCTTTAGAGCTGGCCGAAGGACTTACTGTAAACATATACACAGATTCAAAGTATGCCTTCACTACCCTGCACGCACATGGAGCATTGTACAAAGAAAAAGGATTGATCAATTCTTCAGGACAAGAGATCAAATATGGAAAAGAAATAGAGCACCTATTAGAAGTGGTGTGGGCCCCTAGTAAAGTTGCTGTGATGCACTGTAAAGGACATCAGAGAGGGCAAGATCCAGTGGTCCGGGGAAACCGGAAGGCAGATGCTGCTGCAAAGGAGGCTGCTGAGAGTGAACTAGTGAGTGGGAAGGAGAACCTGCCCAGAGAATTGGTAGTACCACTTTTCCAAGTCTCCTTGAGTAACCAGACCCCTAGATACACCCAGCAGGAGAATGAGAGGGCTGAAAAGGACCTGAAAGCTATAAGTGACAAAGATGGTTGGTGGGTCCTACCAGATGGAAGACGGTACATACCCCAATCTATGGGATGGCCAATCGTTCAGAAGGCACATGAAGCCACGCATCTGGGAAAGACAGCGTTGGCCCAGTTGTTAGCAAAGGATGTGTTTATAGATGGAATGAGACAGTACACCATGCTGGCGTCATCACGGTGTCAACTCTGCGCTCGGAACAACCCGCGTCAAGGACCCAGATTGGAAGAGGGAACCCAACATCAAGGATCTACTCCCTTCGAATCCCTAGTGGTGGACTTCACCGAGATGCCACGGATGGGACAATACCGATATATGTTGGTAATGGTGTGCACTCACACTGGGTGGGTTGAAGCATATCCTACTAGAACCGAGAAGGCGAAGGAAGTAGTACGAGCTCTACTCCGAGACATCGTACCTAGATACGGGTTACCCCTTCACATCGGATCTGATAATGGCCCGGCCTTCGTGCACGGAGTAGTTAAGAGTTTGGCAGAAGTCTTAGGAATTACTTGGAAATTACATTGTGCGTATAGGCCCCAAAGTTCTGGGAAGGTGGAAAGGATGAACAGAACATTGAAGACTCAGCTTGCAAAATTGTGTCAAGAAACTAAGCTCAAATGGTTGGATGTACTCCCAATAGCTCTTTTGAGAATAAGATGCACCCCTCATCGGACGACTGGGCTGAGTCCATTTGAGCTGCTGTATGGAAGACCCCCGGCCATCCTGAAGGGATTGAGAGGGGACATTCGAGAGCTGGGGAACTTAACCCTCCAAGAAGAAGTGCAGGCATTAGGGAAAGCTCTAGAGAAGGTAAACGCCCATGCTTTAGAGGTTAGACGAGTTCCTTTCCTCACAAAGGCCCATTCCTTCCAGCCTGGGGGTGAGGTGTGGGTTAAAGATTGGAAAGGGGAGCCTCTATCACCAGGCTGGAGGGGGCCGTATCACGTGCTGTTAGTCACCCCCACTGCAGTAAAAGTAGCAGGGCTGAAACCTTGGATACACTACACCAGGATAAAAAGGGCGTTTACTGATTGGGCTGTAATTTCATCACAAGAAAACCCTTTGAAACTGAAATTGTCCAGAAGAAAAGGGGGAGAGAAGATTCGGACTAGACTCTGCCGTGGTCATACCAGGGAATTGACCACTCTACGCACAGTCAGATCCGCAACAGGTGAATGAAGACTCTAGGCTAGACCCTACTGCTGCCACCCGCTGGACGCTGGTAGCTCTACGTACGGTCAGACCTAGCAACTGCAGAGGAGGAAGATTGGGACTGAGCCCTGCTGTAGTCACTCCGGAGGCTGACTATTCTACGCACGGCCAGATCCCCTACAGTGGATATGGGAGAGAAACAATGAATATTAGTATTAGTGATCTAATAATAATAGTAGTGTGTATATTTCTTGGTATTTTAGTATTTTTGTATATGTACAGAAGGAATTTGTGTGGAGTAAGTAGATTTGGGTCCCTGAGTGGCTCCGAAAATGAAGTGGGTAATGTTGATCGGGATGTGGAGCGTGATGGGTGGAGTAGTCGAGGCTAACTGGTTCAAACGACATGCTGCACACATGTTCCAACAACACGGACCCAATGTCACCCTGATCTATGAACATCCACAGACTGTAGCAGATTTCAGTTTTATGCCCTCCCTTATTAGTGAACCGGGAGTGGTTGTAGGAGCCCTACAGTCAGCATTAAGAGGGAATCCCAATATGTTTGCCAAAGTTGATAGTAATATAAACAAGACTCGATTTAGGCGGTTGAAGTTTTATACTTATTCCGCCGGAATGTGTTTTTGCTGTCACCATAGTGGATCTTGGAATTCTAAGTGGAAAGGATATATAAAATATTCCTCATTTTATGGTAAACTGGGAAATTATTCAGCATGTAGTGATAGATTCTATTTGTATGGCACATATAATAACTCCTATCAACCCAAGGGGGACTTAAATGAAACTAATTTTGGAGATTTATACCCAGAATATCCCATGTTCACTCCTAATTATACAGGGTCAGGTAGTATATGCTCTGGATTGATGGCTAGAGACCCGCATTTATGGTTCTACTTTAATGGGTGGGCCACCAACTACCACCCAGGGACTTACCAGTGTATAGGAATAGGATATATGACTATACCTGTCCAAGTTTTCCTACCAAGACAGATCAAACGAGTTGGTAGGAAGAAACGGCATTTAGTGGGACCACTGGGAAGTCAATGTGAGGATCTGGTCATCGTGAGGCCACAGTTGTCTGAGAGTGAGGGTAGTAGAGTAGGAGGAGGACTGATCACAGGGGTCCTCACTTTGGGATCCTACCCAGGAATTATGGCTCAAGAAAATCGTAGGAGCATAATAGGATTGACTTGCAGATTGGAGAAAACTATAAATGCGACTGGGAAATTGGTACAAGCCCTCCAACAAGAAATTGAAGAGCTAAATCAGCTATTGTTACAACATCGAATGGCCTTGGATTACTTGTTAGCCAGAAAAGGGGGGTTTTGTACCATAGTCAAAGGAGGATGCAAGGTTGCGTTCCATGATTTGAACAAGACTATAGAGGATGAGATACAGCAGTTGCAAGGGTTGATAAAAAATAATGACAGTGGCATTAGTAACCCCTGGGATTGGTTAACTTCTTGGCTTCCAGATCTTAGCTGGTTAAAAACCTTGTTTCTAGGTATTGTACTTTTAATTGTAGTAGGGTTCTTAGTAATGATATGTATTTCTTGTGCTATGAAATGTGTACATGCCTCTCTCTCCCAAGCTATGGAGGGGAAGGCAGCTCATTTTGCTGTTATGGCCCAAAAGCAAGCTTAAGTATGTCAAATTGCGTAGAATTTGGCATAAAGGGGGGAATGAAAGGGTTAAGTTGAAGAAGCTAATGCTAAGGTAGAAAAATATAGAAAAATAAGGTGAGCAGATGCGCCCTTTATCTTATCAAGAGGCTTAGGTATGTGCTTAGCAGTGCCGGGAACCTAGGGAGTTTTGATGTTGGAGAAATACTCCCTTGGTACCAAAATACATCATTTTTGAAAGATGTAACCCAGGTCTGCCTGACCTGCAAACACTTCATATATGGTCATATGTAATCATTTCCTGTAACCTGTTTACAAGAGGGTATAAAAAAGAGAGCTAATACCTGGATCGGGGCTCTCAGGCTTTGGAAATCATTCCACTGAGATCCCTGCAGTAAAATAAACTTTTATTTTTGCTTTCTAATCTGGTGGTCTCAATTCTTGGCGAGCTACTTCAATATAATGGATTCTATGCAAAAAAAAAATTAGTTTTGACTTGCTAAGTATACTGCCATAAGCAGTACTTTTTCATGCTACAACAAAAACCCTGGATATTGTGCCTAATGTTTCAGTTGCTCTAAAGAACCTTCTCACACTTCCAGTGTTGATGTGAAGTGTTGAATGCAGTTTGTCAAAGCTCAAACTCATAAAAACTTGCATATGCTCAACAGTGTTGCAAAAGAGACTAGAACATGCCTAAGCATCAGCAGTTGACCTGAGAGAACTGATGACAAAATTTGCAAAGGAAAAAGCAAGCAAAGTGATATGCTGATAGTGCCTGAAATTGAACATAGGAAGCATCTGCTAGACTTAACCCCTTCCCCACTTGCCATTCCCTTTTTTGTGTGTGTCTTGTCCTATAAAGACTGTAAGCCTGAAGGCAGTGAATCGTCAAATCACCTGTTTGTTAGCTACTCTAGGAGCGTTTTTGGCTGAAGAGTGGGATTTAAATACTCTGAACACACAAATTAAAAATAGTTCTAACAGAGCTCCCTAGCACTAGATCTCTTTATCAAAGGATTCAATGTACTGAATCAAAGTACAAACTGGTGGATCCCATAATATGAAGCCATAGTTCTCAAAGCCGAATCAATCTGCCCTAACTATGGCCCTTTCTGCACCTTACCAGCAATGGGATGCGGGGATCGCGCAAGCAGCCCAGGTGAGAGACTCTCGCGTCCCTGATGCTTCAGCTCTGCACAAGCTGCATGCTCACTTGAGAGCCCCACCTCTTCCTTCTGCAGTGCAGCCTGGGAGTTTCCCAGGCTGTGCTGGGGCAGGAAGCGTGACTGGTGCCTGGTGTGTGGAGCTCTGGAGGCTCCACACGCCAGGTAAGTGCGCGCGGGGCACGGGAGCAATGCGCAATTGTGCACCATTTTTGGCTTCCAAACGAAAATGAAAAGGCGCGCAATCGGCGCCTGCCAGCCCCTGGATCGCTCCTCACAATCGCACGATGCTCCAGGTGGCCTTTCGCATGGCAAATACTGTGTGGAAAGGGCCTATATAGTGTAGATATAGTTCTAGTGTAAGGTTTCAGAGGACCCTGTGCAAGTTGATCTTTGCCCCCAGATATCTTCCTTGTGGTTTCTGATAAACACCTTCCTCAGTTCTTACTGGTCAGGAAATGGCAGGAACAAGAAACAGGAAGTGGCTTCTCCAGGTGTTTAGCCCATTGTGTTGCCTTTGAGGGCTGAGGCGTAGGGAGGCAATATCTGTGCTGGTTTTCCCAAGGCACCTATCCTCTCATCCTCAGCAAACTGAAAGGCATAAAGTGATGCCTTTAAGTGTCTTTTCTTTTTTCTTCCAAGGAACAAACCCACAAAGTAGATGTGCTGAATTGGATAGCTGCTGCAGCGGCCATCTTCTTTCCCTCAGATGCCTCTGACCCTTAATGAAGCAATGTTCCAAGAGGATCATGTTCACAGGCACTGGGAATAAGGGAGAATGGCAGCTCCTGCAGCCACCCAGTTTGGCACTTTTTTTTTCAGACCCAGACTGTTAAAATGTTGTAATAATAACAATAATCTACTGGCATCCAGTGGATCCTAGCATTTGTACCTCCATGCTGGCTGTGAATACTGGCCTTCCTCTAAGATGTAAATTTTTTAATTAGACAGTGAGTCAGCAGAAAGATATTTTGGAAAGCGTATTTTTCAGAAGAGATACTTGGGGAACTTTGATGTTCAAACTGTGGCCTGTGTGTCATGCTTAATATTAAACATTTATAAATCCATATGGATGTAAACTTGTTAATTTTTATTTTTCTCTAAAGACTGCATGAGCTTTGGTTTGAGTATGTTTCAGTAGTCATTGAAACTGAAAGGTATCAACAATTTTTAAAGCTGTTAATTTTAAACCTGGGAAAATTCAATAACAGAAACTTTCACTCAACCTAATTCACTGGTAGTCCTTTTTAGTTATGCCTAGTCCAGCACATTAGGGGAGGCTGGGATCAAAATTAACAGTTGCAAAGAAATAAAAACTGCAGAGCCCAGGAACTGAATGAATGTATCTGAAATTATAAATATTTGGATTTGGACACTGAGGCCTTAATTCTATTGTTTCCCAGATGGAGTAGGCCTATTGAATCAAGCTGGATTTTCTTATATGTTGGCTCACCATCCAACAACTGATTCAATGGGTGTACTCTACTGGAGTGGCCAAAAATATTCAGGACTTAAGAAATAAAATGGAATTGGGTTTGTTGTTTTTTAAAACACTATTCAGTTGTACTAAGTGAAATAAGGACCTGAAATTCATTCCTAAATTCAAAATTAGAAATATAAGCCATTTCCACCCTATACTGTTATAGTGCTATTACTCAACTTTCAACATCCTGTGGTATTCTGGGGTTTGTAGTTTACTGAAGTCAAAGAGTTCTCTGGCTAAGAATTCTAAATGCCTCTCCCTAAACTGCAAACCCCAGGATTCCAAAGGACGTTGACAGTGGAATAATAGCACTATAACAGTGTAGTGAGAAAATAGCCTTAAGAAGCTGAAATACTTTCCCCGAATGTGGGCATTTGACGTTTGACTACATCCACACAGTGCTGCTAGCATTTATGATTTAGAATGATATTTAATCTTTTCTCTTCTCTTCCCAGTCTTCAAACATTTCAGTACAAATGAAACATACAATCATTTAATTCACTACATTATCCGTAAATGTAGATTGGAATCATACTTGTATTTCATTAAATAAACTCCACCTCCCCAAATGTAGACTAGGAATGAACTTTATGAGAATAGTTACAGTCCTCTAGTCACATGGTTTTTGGGAACATGAGACATGGACAAGTCTAATGACCAAGTCTAATGGTTTGAAGTTACAGGAGAGCAAATTTCAGCTGAAAATCAGAAGGAACTTCTTAGTAATAAGAGCAGTTTGACAATGGAAGCAATTGCCTACAGAAGTGGTGGGGTCTCCTTTTCTGGATATTTTCAAAAAGAGGCTGGACAGCTAACCGTTAGATGGAGAACTTGCATTGAGCAGGTGGTTGAATCTGATGGCTCCTTTCAACTCTATGCTTCTGAGACTTTCTAGTGCTATGAACCATGTCCTTAACAGTTTGATAACTCTGATCAATTAATAGTTTATGATTTTTTCACATATCAGTTTTACGCGTTGCTCTACAGTGACATAGTTTCTTTTCATATATTTTGATTATGATTTTTCTGGGTCCTTTTTAGTGTACTATTTTATTTGTACATAAATAGAATTCTTACTGTATGGTTTAATCCCCATGATCCTGCTCAGGTATTTTGTATAATCATTTGTAGGTTCTGTTTCTGTGTCACCATAAATATGCAGTGGAGTAACTGGATGTAGGGGAGGCTAGAGGATGGGACCGTGACAACAATTACTGTTGATGTCATCACATTTTTTTATTAAAGCCTTTGGGAACTAATTTATTTCAACATGTACATTTGCAAGGCTTTAACTAGTTGTAGCATTTAATGTTATTTTAATTGTTGTTTTGTTTAATATATTTTTATCTTTAATATATTTTTATCTTGTTTAAATCATAGGTAGCCTTCATCTGGAAGTGTTTTAAATTGTTTACATTGTACACTGCCCTGAGATCTATGACAAAGGGTGGGATATAAATATTCTAAATAGATAAATGAATGAATTAATGAGTAGTAACTGTTGATTGCACTTCAGTGATGTTCCCAGAACAGTATAAAAAAATCTTCTTGTTGCTTTTTTTGGATGTTGGACAGAACATATTGCTGCTGCATTTGGCATCAGTAATTTGTGGCAAATCTCTCAGCTGAAGTAACTGGCAAACAAAAATAATCAAAGGACACAGAACTGTATGCTTTCTTTTTTTAATCCCATGAAATGTTGGTACCATGAAACGTTTGGTGTCACACAGGCAGAAGGAAACGGGAGAGAGACTGCACTAGTCAGACCAGAGGCAGAGATTATTAAACCATAATTAACTTCTATATATTATTCCCCCTTGAGTCAATTTATTTCCACTTGAGCAAACCTGGGTCAGCAGAAGAAGTATGTATTCAACTTACTCCTTAGTATTAGATGTCATAGTATTTAATGTCTTTTTAATCTTGCTGTTTTACTTGAACATATACGCACAGCTGATTTGCTCCTAGAATTCTTTGCTTTACAGTTATTATTTCATAGTGGGTAAACATTTCTAGAATTAGCCTATCATGCAGATTGTATGTGTGTGAACAAATTAGTTATGGCCCTTGTTTCCAGTGTGCATAGGCAAACTGAAACTAGATCTAATAGGTCTAAAGAGAAGATTGGCTTTATAGATGAAATACTGTACATACATGCCATGCTGCAGTGTCTGCCTATAAACAGAAATGAGACAATCAAAAAGATAGGACAGGGACCTAAAGTAATTAAAGAATGCTTTCTGTCTCCCAGGTTTTTCAAGGGCTTTAGTGAAAGGATGGAAGCCTGTGTTTGAAGTCTATAGTAGGTCAAGAGCAATGATACTGGTGGTGGGGGGTGGTATGGAAACACAGCCTGGAGATGTTATTTTTGGGACTATAGCTCCTGCTGGCTATGCTGGTTAGGGGATTCTGGGAGTTGTACTCCAGAAAGTACCATTTCCAAGCTGTGCATTTAACTATAGCTTTCACCGGGGAGGGCAGTCAGCTTTGGGAGGCTAGGGGACCACACTAGCCCCCATACCACAGAGACCTTCTGTTACACCCCCGACAATAATTTTTTTTGTCAGAAATTGCCCTCTAGAATGCTTTGAGGCATTTTGTCATGTTTTGGGATACAACTGGCCATTTCATGAATCATATCCAGTTTTAAAGAAAGATTTCTCCTGGCCTGGGGAGACAATATAGCAAAAGTGCCCCTTTACCAGCTAAAAGGTATTTGGGGAATTTTTTTTAAACTCCTGTAGACTCTGGGGATCACAATAATGCTCCTAGGCCACATTGTACCCACAACTTAGAAAGTGTATCTTAGGCCCTTTCCGCATGAGGAAGTTAAAACGGGCCAAGGCATCCTGTCATGGAGGTCGTCCACACCTTGGATAGGACTAGGTTCGGACTATTTACCTTAGTTCCTCACCTTAGTCTGATCCAAAACGCCCCCAAGTGGTCCTCCAGCACACTAAGTAAAGACTGGAAAAATCTGGTCTTTCAATCTTCTGGAGCGTGCCATTTTGTTCCTGCTCAGTTGTGCAGATGTGCAGGCTCACACCAATGCAAGCCTGTGATCAGCGGAGGGCAGGCTGTGGGTATGATAACTGAAGCCCCTGTCAGAGCTGCGGATGATGAGCAGCAGCTGTTGGTCCCTGTTGCTCAGGGTAGAGATGACGAGCAGCAGCTGTTGGTCCCTGTTGCTCAGGGTGGAGATGACAAGCAGCAGCTGTTGGTCCCTGTTGCTCAGGGTGGAGATGACAAGCAGCAGCTGTTGGTCCCTGTGGCTCTGGCTGGAGATGAGCCCTGCAGCTCAAGAGCTCCCCCTGCTGCTATGGACCAAGCAGGCTCAGACGGTCCTCTGCCTGCTCCTTTAGGGCAACAGGGATTCAGCTGTGATCCTGAGGATGTCCTGGAGCCTGCATCAATCAGCCCACAAACAAGGTGGAGACTGAAGAGAGCTGAGCAAAGGGAGGCTTCCTTGATTAAGTTCAAGAAGCGGTGACCAGCCACACCTGTACCTGGGCTATATAACTGCCTGCCTGGAAGCTTTTCTTTGCTTGTGCCAAACTTTCTACAAGTCCTCTCCTTGCCTCTTCCTTGCTTCCAGCACCTGGCTCTTTGGGTTGATCTCTTGGCTTCTGACCCCTGGATTTTGGACTCTGGCTATGGCTTTTGCTTGTCACTCAGGCTTAGGTAAATGGACTCCCTATGACTAATTGCTTGCTTTGACTCCTGCTAGTGGGACTCTTCTATCTCTCCCTCTCCCTTCTCCAGGCTGGCTTGCCACCTGGGTCTCTGACCTTGACAGTAGGCATGGTCAGTGTCAGCAGTTGGTCTGGACCCACGAAGAAGAGGAAGCCACCATTTTCAGCTTCAGCAGTGTGGATCTATGGACCTCGCAGTGCTCCGATTTGCCCTGCAACAAACAGAGGAGCTCTGAAGAAGCACCTAAGGGAAAGTCCGTGTTGCTTTGAAGAGAGAAGAACTGGTAAGTAACGGCATGGAGTGATTTACTCACCTCGTGTGGAAAGGGCCTTATGAGAATAAAGCAGGACTCCATTTCATGGTTTTCTGATGAGCTGTTTTTAGACTTTTGGATTATATTCCCTGCACCATTAGGGCCAAGACAGGGGTACTGGAAAAGAGTAACTATGACATCATGGTGTCCTTCGGAGAGTCTCTTACCCATTTTCTTAACCTGATGTTCTAGGAATATGTTGCTGGTTGTTGTGTGCCTTCAAGTCATTTCTGAGTTATGGCAACCCTAAGGTGAGCTATTATGGGGTTTTCTTGGCTAGATTTGTTCAGAGGGGGTTTGTCTTCACCTTCCTCAGACACTGAGAGAGTGTGACTTGCCCAAGGTCACCCAGTGGGTTTCTGTGGCTGAGCAGAGGTTTGAATCCTGGTCCCCAGAGTCATGGTCCAATGCTCAAACCACCACAACATACTGGTTCCTAGGATCATGTACAGTAATTTAATGCTTCAATTTGTTAACAGATGCTGTAATTATTACTGACTAAGACAACATTTATACAGCCAGCCTTCCACTTTCATGAGGGTTAGGAACATAAAACCCCCACAAAAATGAAAAAAAAATGAATAAAAATCCCAAACAATGTATTTTTTTTAACCTGAGATTTCTAGGTCTTCCAGGGCAATTCTGTGGTCAGCTTCTGGCAGAAGTGGGCCATACAGTCATGTTGGAGGACCTAGCAAGAGAAATGTTCTGTCTAGAAATCTTTAGGTCCTGCAGCACAACTCTATGGTCCACTTCCACCAGAGCTGGACCAAAGAATAATGCTGGAGGACCTTGAAATTCTTAGAGAGAACATTTTTTCCATGGCAGGGGCAAATAAGATAAGAATTTTTTTAAAAAATAAAACCCACAAATAAATCCATGAATGCTGAACCCACAAAAGTGAAAGGCCAACTGTAGAAAGCAGGGAATTCTGTATTGATTCACTAGCTCCCATATGATGCTATGATTACACATTAATGCCATGGTTCCATCCTGTGGAATCCTGGGTTTGGCAGTTTAAGGTGGAGAACTTAGAATTTTTAGCCAAATAATGAGATTCTCACCCAACTATATACCCCATGATTCTACAGGATGCAGCTGAGGCTGTTCCCACCTTTTTGCTATAGCAGTAGAATTTATTGCATATTCTGCAGTTCTTCTTGGAGGAAAAGAACTTGCCAGTCTAATCTATGCAAGTTGAAAGCAAAAAGATAGTGGGGTAACAGAGATGTATACCTAAAACAGTTAAGAATAAATATTTTAATTAAAAATACATACATTTATTATCTCCTCTTTTTTTAGAATTTTTTTGGAAATGGAGCAGAAATCCAATTTTTGAATATATTCTGAGGAGTCATGCTGTATAAGTAAGCAGAGCCATTCTGACTTAACAATTGATTTAATCAGTATTTCAGTGTGACAGCTTAGCATTATCCTATTAACTTTGTTATTGCAGCATTATAGCTGCATATAGCCATTTTGATGCTCTTACCATTTAACTGTATTGGTGTGAAAATAGAGTTTGCTTTTGTTCTGTTTAAAAATACTTTTTACAGTCTTATAAATGCCAAGTATTTGAAAATAATTTACTCATGAAACTGATTAAAAAAAATAAGGACCACAGAACATCTACAAGAATTTTAATTTATTGTTCAGCTGAAATTGAAAGTGAGAGTAACAGCTGTTTGTCTTTTTTTAACACCCTGTGTGGTCAGTTTAACTTCTTCCTCCTTCCTAAAGGTGTTTGTGAAAAAATCAAAATGAAGACAGAAATATTATTTTTTTTCCTCCCAATAAATCTTCCTGACAGCATTCATGCAACTATCTTCCAGTCTTCCTAAAGTATAAAAAGCAGTGATACAACAATACATGAATATATTGGGCTCCTTCTGATATACCTTATGAGGCAACATAATGCATAGAATGACAGCCTCAGGACTCATTTTGAGAGTAGGTATATTTTTGGAATCGGCATATGGTTGCTTAGGAACTATTCAGCTAATGAATAACTGAAGGGGAATGGAAGATTCTGTCAAATTTTGTATATTCTGTTTTTATAATTCTAATTTTCTTAAATAGGAAATAGAAGAATACTAGGCATTCATTCAGTTAACAATTTCTGTATATCACTATTTTCCAGTCTTTTGAGCAAGCATGCCCCCACAACCCCATACACAAAGTATTTCATAGTACCTCTTTATGATCCAGAATAACAGAAATTCAACCCTGTTTAAGCAGATATTTGCCTATGGTCTTTAATTTCAAGTATTTGTGACCACTTTTTCTGTTTGGAAAGAAACAGAAATTAGGTAACAAAGACAAAAAGAACAAGAGCATTTAATAAGACTTCATATATCAAAATACAAAGCAAGTAAAAAACATACTAGAGTGGGCACCTTCTACATCAGTATAGCTACGGAGAGACATAAAAAGTGCAAACCTTGTTCTGTCCTAATACTTCACAACCTGGCTTTCTCTCAATGGATTGGAACTAGGATGTCGTTCTTTGCTAATTTTTCCTCAGATGAAGCAATGAGTAGTATCACCAGTTTTCCTGCCAGTGAGGAAAAGTCTTCAAAACCTGTATGGTTTTCAAAGACTATTTGTAGTATGAGGCTTATTCTGGACAAAATTCACACCTGGTGTTTTTGTGCAGAATTTTCTGCGCAGAAAACAATGTCTTTGGTATAGAAAGGGTGGCTTTCTGTACAGAAAATGATGTAGTTGGGGACTTATTCACAAATTTTTTTTGAAGAGGAAACTGCATGTTCTTATATTGAATAACTTAGACCATTTCCACACTACACTGTTACAGTGCTCTTATTCCACTTTCAACATCCTGTGAAATTCTGGAGTTTGTAGCTTACTGAGGCCAAAGAGCTCTCTGACTGAGAGTTCTAAATGCCCCTCCCTAAATTGCAAACCTCAGGATTCGATAGGATGTTGAATGTGGAATAGTAGCACTATAACAGTGTTGTGCGGAAATGGCCTAAATTAAGCTAATGCCCACAGTCCAACTTTAGAAAATGAATTAATTTAAAAATAAATTTAAACAAGTTACTCCTTTTTAAGAACAATAACTAAGTTAGTTGTAACAAATTGGTTCATAACACTGCTTAGACCATTGGTAGATACAGTCCTGTTCTGTCTGCTGAAACTGGAAGCATTTCTAAGGTCCTTAGAAGAAATCCTTCTGAAACGCTGAGGAAAAATTTTAAGAAATGTTGAGGAAAAAAAATCTAAGTCGTTCTCTATTAAATATTCTCTACCATATTCTGGTGGGGGTTTACTACAGACCTCCAACCCAGGCTGAGGACTTTGATGACGCCTTCCTCAACCAAATGCCTGCACATTCAAGGAGGAGAGATACAGTAATAATGGGAGATTTCAATTACTCAGATATATGCTGGCAGTCAAACTCTGCCAAGACAGCAAGGTCCAGCAAGTTTCTTGCTTGTCTTGCAGACAACTTCATGGTCCAGAAGGTGGAAGAGGCCACAAGGGGATCAACTATTCTAGATCTGATCCTGACCAACAGGGATGACCTTGTTAATGAGGTAGAAGTGGTTGGATCTTTAGGGGGGAGTGATCATGCCCTATTGGAATTTGGCATTCAGTGGGAAGGATAAGATAAGGGTAGCCAGACACTCATCTTAGATTTTAAAAAAGCGGACTTCTGTAAACTTAGGGAGCTACTGGCTGGAATTCCGTGGTCAAGAATAGTGAAAGGGAAAGGAGTTCAGGAGGCATGGGAGTTCCTTAAAAGGGAGATACTGAAGGCACAGTCTAAAACTGTGCCAATAAGGAAGAAAAATGGAAGGCATCTGAAGAAACCAGAATGGTTGACTAAAGAACTCTCAGCTGAGCTCAGTGTTAAGAGAAACATGTATAGGAAATGGAAGAAGGGGGAAATCACCAAAGAAGAATTTAAGCAAGTAGCTCGGAGATGTAGGGAGGAGGTCAGAAAGGCTAAAGCACAGAACGAACTTAGGCTGGCCAGAGACATTAAAAACAATAAAAAGGGCTTTTTTAAATACGTCCACAGCAAAAGGAAAAAGAAGGAGACGATAGGGTCGCTGTGCAGAGAAGATGGAGAATTACTCACAGGGGGAAGGGAAAAGGCAGAACTACTTAACACCTTCTTTGTCTCAGTTTTTTCCCAGAAGGATACAAGCACTCAACCTGGTGGTTGGGGAGCAGGTGAGGAAGCAGGGGAAATGAGGCATGTAATAGGTAGAGGGGTGGTACAGGAATACCTGGCCATACTGGATGAATTCAAGTCTCCAGGGGCAGATGAATTGCATCCTAGGATATTAAAAGAGCTGGCAGAGGTCATTTCAGAACCGCTTGCTATAATCTTTGAGAAATCTTGGAGGACAGGAGAAGTTCCAGCAGACTGGAAGAGGGCAAATGTTGTCCCCATCTTCAAGAAGGGAAAAAAGAGGACCCAAATAATTATTGCCCAGTCAGCCTGACATCAGTACCCGGAAAGATCCTGGAGCAGATCGTTAAGCAGTCAGTTTCTAATCACTTAGAAAGCAAGGCGGTAATCATGAGAAGTCAACATGGATTTCTCAAAAATAGTCATGCCAGACTAATCTTATCTCTTTTTTATGATAGAGTTACTAGCTTGATAGATGAAGGGAATGCTATGGATGTAGCATACCTCTATTTCAGTAAGGCCTTTGACAAAGTTCCCCATGACATTCTTGCAAAGAAACTAGTAAAATGCGGGCTGGACAGGGCTACTGTTAGTTGGATTTGTAATTGGTTGACCGACCGCACCCAAAGAGTGACCACAAGTGGCTGCTTCTCATCCTGGAGAGAAGTGACTAGCGGGGTGCCACAGGATTCTGTCCTGGGCCCAGTGCTGTTCAATATTTTTATCAACAACTTGGATGAAGGAATAGAGGGCATGCTCATCAAATTCGCAGATGACACCAAATTGGGAGGGGTTGCTAATACGCCAGAGGACAGGATCAAAATTCAAAATGACCTGGATAGATTGGAGAGCTGGGCCAAGGCTAACAAAATGAAATTCAACATAGATAAGTGTAAGGTCCTACACTTAGGTAGAAAAAATGGAATACAGAAATATAGGATGGGGGACAAGTGGCTGGATAGCAGTACATGTGAAAGGGATCTAGGAGTCTTCATAGACCACAAGGTGAACATGAGTCGGCAGTGTGATGCGGCAGCCAAGAAAGCCAATGCAATTCTCAGCTGCATCAACAGGAGTATGGTGTCTAGATCGAGGGAAGTACTGGTACCACTCTACTCTGCTTTGGTTAGACCTCATCTTGAATACTGTGTCCAGTTCTGGGCACCCCAATTCAAGATGGACATGGTCAAGCTGGAGCAAGTCCAGAGAAGGGCGACCAAAATGGTGAGAGGCCTGGAAGACATGCCCTATGAGGATAGACTTAGAGAGCTGGGTATGTTTAGTCTGCAGAAGAGAAGGTTAAGAGGAGACATGATAGCTATGTTTAAATATTTGAAGGGATGCCATGTAGAGGAAGGAGAAGGCTTGTTTTCTGCTGCTCCAGAGACCAGGACAAGGAGCAATGGATTCAAGCTGCAGGAAAGGAGATTCCACCTGAGCCTCAGGAAAAACTTCCTGACAGTCAGGGCTGTCCAGCAGTGGAATATGCTGCCTCGGAGTGTAGTGGAGTCTCCTTCCTTGGAGGTTTTTAAGCAGAGGCTAGATGACCATCTGTCGGGAATGCTTTGAGGGTGTTCCTGCATAGCAGGGGGTTGAACTGGATGGCCCGTGTGGTCTCTTCCAACTCTACATTTCTATGATTCTATAATTCTACCACTGGACCTCTTGCTACACACTATAAGGTGATTGCTGTAAATACTTTTTAATCATGTAAATTTTATTACGAGCAGTTCTTCAGTCTTTCAAAGCCTGTTAGAGAACAAAATATACCATGTGATACCATACAACAGAAGTGACAAACCACAGCAATAAAGAATACAGAAATACCGTAAAGTAACCTTTTAAAAAATCTCAAAAAGCCCTGAACGAATAAAATGCCTTGTTAAAAAAAAAAACAATAACCGCTTACATCAAAAAGTTAACAATGGTGGCCCATGGAAGTGGAGTACCTCAACAGTCAATGTCCTGTCCTCTGTTACCACCCATCTCAGTCTCAAAAAACTTTAAAAAACCCAATGCAGGGCTTACCTAGACTTATTATTTCAACACCTGGTCAGGATAATCCAGGAAACAGTAGTCTATCAGGTATGTGGCCAAATGCAGGATAGAGCTTTATAAATCTGAGCTAGCACTGAACTGCATGTGGACCAGAAGAACAGAGCAGTTGTTCAAGAACTGGCAAGGTGTGCTCTGTTTACGATCATTCTTAAGCCACTGATTCATGATTTCTGCTTTGAATGGTGACTAAATAAATGCATCACAATCATAACGAATAGTACATTCATTCACACTGTTGCAGTCTTTGACTCTTGTGTTATTAGTATGATTTTTCAGTTGTATTGCTAGTGTGAACTGTTGGTAAATCAGGCCTGTAATCTTCTAACACACTCCCTGGGCTTTGAATCTAAAACCATCTGGACACTGTGACAGTGTTCTATTTATTAGATACAAATGCTTGGATACTACTGGTGCATAAACAGTAATTAAGCATAGGAGTCAGCCATGCATGCCAGATTTGCTAGAATTATCCTTTGAGTATCTGAGATTTTCCATGCCAGTGAGCTTATTGAGGCATTGGCTGGTGATTAAACATTAATGATTTATGGTGCGAGCAGGGTTCATTTACTGCTTACTGAAATATGTTTGACAGCTTCTCTGTGATTTCTCAAGAATTAATACCTTCACATAGGTACTTTTTTCCTGAGCCATTTTCCAAATTGCTTTCAGCAAAGGCAAGACATAGCAACTGAATAATAATTGCTCATATGCATAGCTCTAATGATACCATTGATTGATCTGAGTTGTGACAATTTTTTAGAAAAATATTTGATTGCAATAGATTCATTATGTTCAAGAGATATTGGTATCACATTCAGCAAGATGGGTTACACGTGTACAGGAGACAGTGTATTAGACTATGCTCCCACTGGTTATATTCAATTCTGTATTTCATCAACTTTCACTGACAAATCATAACTACCTTTTAAAGTTCTAAGAATGGACTCCTTTGAATTGACAAAACTTGCCTTGTGGTGAATTTTCAACTTTAAAAAATAGTTTTATACATCAGTTAGCATAAATTACATTGTATGAACCAGATGGAAAAGATTTCATTATAGATGTGATATACACTTGTAAACATTCAATGCATTTGGTTAATAAAAACAACACAGAGCTTGGAAAAGTTGTAGTGCAAATTTTTTACCCAATATTTCTAGATATCTGTAAGTAAATAAATCTAGGTTCTAAGTGTGAAGGAAATTAGAAACTAAGGTTTTTAAAGAGGCCAGTTAAGTTGGCAGACCCCATGCCATAGATCCTAATAACTGTGAACAGAAAGAATATCCGTGGAAGGAACATTTCTGTGCCACCTTACAACCACATTTATTTTCTGAAAAGTCTTTTGGGGGAGGGCCAGAAAGCCCCTTTTGCCAATATGGGAGGGGACACTGAAATGGTCATGGTTTCCTTAGTCCTGGGACTGAACGTTTTCCCCGCCCGTATGTCTGTCAATCTGTATTTAGCTAGATTTCCTTAAAATTCACTTTCATCTGAACTCTCAAGGTTGTAAAAAGTAGTATTGTCCAATAGATAATGTTCTTTACAATTCTCTTAAGTTTTACGCTTTCAGGAAACTTATCAGGCAAGAGATGGCTTTATAATCCTATAGTTTTTGAAGCAAAACATTCAGTTTATATCATTGCACATTCATCATATCTCATAGATATTATCACAATGTAGGCACATAGCATTCTTAGGCATTGCATTGTCCTAGGCATGTGGTCTTACTCTCAAACTTATAAGGCACATAGGACTGGTATTACATGAACATAGTGCGTATAATGTATTGCGGTGGTAAGGAATATCCTTTAAACAATATTAAGGCATTATAGCTCATATTTCAACTGTTAACTGCACTGGCACACATTGGCACATCTCATACGGGTATTTACATACATCTGCCCTCAGACTGTGGAATGACCTGCCGGAAGAGATTCATCAGCTCAAGATGCTCTCTGACTTTAAAGCAGCAGTAAAGACCAGTCTTTTCTGGCAGGTCTAACCATACTATTTTTAAATTATGTTCTTTAAAGTATTTATTGATGAATTTTAATATGTATCAGTTGTATGTTTTTTTTATGATGTTATGTATTGTGTTATGTGTTGATGTTCTCCACCTTGATCCACAGGAAGAGGTGGGTAAAAATAAAGACTATTATTATTATTATTTTATTGTGAATAATAAAATAATTTGGTGATTCCATAGGGCCATGCAACTTTTATTTTTGGTTCAAGATATGAGAGGACTGGCTTCAACCTGGAATAATTTTTCAGTTTTATGTTTCCTCATCCAATGAGTTTATTAGGCTTCTTTTTAACTCAGTTCCGAAGACCAAAAACTCTTGATTTGGCTTTCTGCCGGAGCTTCCTTATATGGGATTTCTTCTTTTGAGCAGGTAAATAACTTTTGTTTGTTGGCACTTGCTAAGCCATGCTAAGAGTTCTCCATGTCATGCTCAGCTGAGAGGCTGGCTGCTTCCATTCTTATCAATTGTTGTGAGGTAGCTGGCTCAACGCCCAGGCACAAACACATGCCTTTTCTTTCAGAAACTGCCTGTCTCTGACACAGGCACATACCTTTTAGACTTATTATCTTAAACATATTTTTAACTCTTGAATTCAACATGCATGGTCTAAGGTGGTAAAATCATTGTTGTTATTCACACAATTTCCATCACACCATGGTTAGAACATGAATGGCAGCAAACTAGTTGTTATTATTTTGCTGTCAAGCTGATGTTAAATTGTGACAAACCTATCAATGGGAATACTCCAAGACCTTCTATCATCAACTGTCCTGTTCAGTAGTTTGACAAAATAAGGGCTGTGGCTTCTTTGATTGAATCAATTCACCTGTAGTGTGGTCTTCTGCCTTCCATCTACGGAATATTATTGCCTCTTCCAGTGAATCATATCACCTCATAATAGCTCTGCAAAATACAGTATCATCAGTTTAGCCTTGGCTTCTAGTGAGACTTCAGACTTTATTTGCTCCAAGACACAGTCCTTTGCCTCTTTAGTGGTCTGTGGTACCCCTAAAACTCTCCTCTAGCGTCACATTTCAAACGAGTTGCTTTTCTTCTTCTTAGCTGTCTTTTTTCTTTTCTTTTCTTTCACGTCCATAGAAATCAGAAATACTATGGAACAGATGTTTAGAACTTTATATGTGAAGAATTCCTCTAGTTCTTTCATTGCTGCACTTCCAAGTTTTAGTCTGATTTCTTAACTACAGTGTCCATTTTGATTAATAACGGAGCTTAGAAAATATAGAACAGAAAGTATAGAAAATGTTTAACTCTTTCGGTGTCCTCCTTCTTTACTTTAAAGTTACTCAAATCAGTGTAGTCTTTACTTTTTTTAATACTCAGCTATAACTTCTTTTTCACTTTCACTTTCTTTCTTCCATCAATAGTTTTCCATGACTTTGCTATTTTCTGCAAGTAATAAAGCATCACTTGTATGTCTCTAATTGTTGATGTACCAAACCAACATTGCTGGGTCTATGGACCATAAAATAAAGGTTGACGTTGATCCAAACCAACAGGTCTTCCTCATTTTAGGTAATTGCCTCCTTCCCCAGGAACTATCTATGCTTCATCCTACATTGTACAGGAGGGCATCATAATTTTTTTTAAAGAAATTATTCATAGGAAGCAGGACACTTCAGGATAGAAGTGAGGACCTGAAATTTTTGGTCTATGAACTTTTTCCCATTCACTTATCTTGGGAGCTAACCCCATATATCTAAACACTGGAGAATACTTTTTTCAGTCCTCCTGGTTGCTTGGATGTGAAAGTGTGTCATTCTATTTATGAATCATAATGTGTTCCGTAGAAGTAGACATCTCCAAATACTTCCTTTCTCTCTCCCCCTACACACATGCAAAGGCCTATCCTGTCCAGCGTTTACTCACACAGTGGTCAGTTGCCTATAGGAGGTCCATCAACTGGACATGGGTACATCTGCATTCTTCCTCTTGTGTTTCCCAGCAACCATTGTACAGAGGTATGCTGTGTCTGATACCACAGATGATACATAGCCATCCTGATTTGCAGCCATTAATGGCCTTATCCTTGTATATGTATCTAGTCAACTCATCAGAATTGTCATAACTACATCCCATGGCAGTGAATTTCTCAGTTTTAACTATTCATTGTGTGAATAAATATTATGATGTATTTGACTTGAATCTCCCATCATATAGCTTTAGTGGTTGACACTGTTTCTGGTAATATGAGAGAGGAAGAAAAACTTTGTCTTATGTAATTTCTCAACACCTCTATCATGTCTTCCCTTATTCACATTTTTTTTCTGAGCTAAACAATCCCAAACATCATAACCTTATCTCACAGGAGAGTTGTTCCAGCCACTTAATAATTTTGTTTGTCCTTTTATGCACTTTTTGAGGCATGGTGACCAGATCTGTACACAATTATTCCAAGGATTTGTAAAAGGGCAGTATGATGTTGGCATTTTTATTTTCAATTCATTTTCTAACTATGCCTAACACAGAATTTGCCTTTTTTTACAGCAGCCTCACACTGACTTGACATTTTCATTTTTTTTAAAGGATTCATTTCTTGGTCAGCCACTGCAAGCTCAAATCCCATCAGTATGTATGGGAAGCTGGGATTCCCCCACTTCTTTTTCATACTTAGTTACACTGAATCTATTTGATGCCCATTTTTTTTCAGGTTGGAGGAGTTGTTCTGGAGCTCTTCACAATCCATTTTTTTCTTAATACTCTAAACAATTTAATATTAAAAGCAAATGTGGGAGCCTCACTACTTATCCCTAATTCCAGACGATTTAGGAATGATAAAAAAACACTAGTCTCAATACATAGATCCCTTATACACTTACCTTCCCCGCCCCTTTCTGTGTCCTGTTTTTTAACCACTGTTGATCCACTGGATGATTTCTTATTTTTTCCCATGACTACTAAACTTATCGAGGAGTCTTAGGTGTGGAATCTTATGGAAGTTGAAATAGACAATGGCTATTAGGTATCCTGTTAGTGAGTTTCAATAGCACTAATTTGTATAACCCACTGTTCTGGTCACTGCAGAGGGCAGAATACTTTACAACAAGCAAAATTCTTCCATATCCAACTTAGTCCATTTCTGCACCACACTCCTACAGTACTGCTACTCCACTTTTAACATTCTGTGGAATTCTGGGGTTTTTAATTTACTGAGGCCAAAGAGCTCTCTGCCTGAGAATTCTAAATGCCTATGCCTAAACTACAAATCTCAGGATTACGTAGGATGTTTAAAGTGGAATAATAGCACAATAACAGTGTAGTGCAGAAATGGCCTTAGTGACACAGAATCCCACTCCTCAATATAACCATTTCCATGTTGTTGGAGGATGCAGGGATTAGCAGAGACATGTCCATCTATTTTCCTATGGATGAATACATTGCAAGAACCTGAGGATGCAATGTGTCTAGCTACAGTAAAATAGCTGGATGCATGTCCTGATCCCCTTATTCTGCAGTGACATGGAATGATTTCTTTTGCGGTGGGGTTCTGCTTCTCTTAAAAGGTGGGTTGTTTGGGTAGCACTTGGAGACATAGCTAAAGCTGATATACCTATGTGTCAGATGTATATCTTCTGATGTGGAATCTAAGCCCATATCTACCAGATCATACCTGCCCATTTGTTTATTGACACTTTCACAGAACTCTAAATGGTTAGTAAGGATAGAATCTGAGGGAAGCTACCTCCTTCTTGTGAGCTTAATGTGGATTCTGCATCAAATGGACAAGTGACACAACGTCTTGACATAAAGGGAAGTAACTTACACATTTACATGATATGAGATAATTGAGAGTCTAATATCTCTTGTTAGAGATCAATTTGACCTTCTCATTCTTATTGGTTAAATACTTCCTGACCAATGATTGAGTGATTTTGTAGTCTCACAGAGAGATCTGGAATGGAACAACTTTCTCTGCCCATAATTTTCCTCTTGGCATAAAGAAATCCAAGGTGCAGATATCTTCCATCATATCTGATATCATGTTTCCTGTTTTTTTGCTCTGGGCAACATAAAAACATGTTGTCTTTATCTTTAGTGGATGGCAAGGACTATTACCGACAATTAACTCTCCTGGTCTTTCCTAAGCAGATTAAATTAGATAGTAAGGAAGCTACATGACTAAATTTCATATGGTTAGACCACAGTATGTCATGCCTTCTATAGCATTTCCTTCAGTAATAACATTTCCCAGCTCAAAGACATAGCTGTCCTACCATGCATCCGTATATTTGTTACTGCTTTTCTATTAGACATTGCATAGGTGGGCTACTTTCAGTTTGAACGAGGGTTATGTAAAGCTCCTCTGAGTACTGCAAGTAAGAAAAAAATGCTCTTTATTATATAGAATACATTTAACATCCCAAACCTGCATGCTAGACATTTGGTATTACCATGGTTCATTTAACAGTGTGAAACTAAATTAGCCCATCAAACTCTTCTGATTTATAGTATGCTGACAGATTTATATATCCATTAATGAATGTATATGAAGTGATTCCGTACACGATGCTTGGATCGTCTTGAATATTATAAGACTTGGGTTCTATGTTTTTAACCACTATGCTCAAGTACTATTTGTCTTACCTAGGAAAGTCCCAGCAGAAGACACAGTGGCTGCTTTATATCGGATTTATGTACTTGATTAAACAATAGGGAAGATAAGCAACGTGGAGGAATGCCATACTCACTTTTATGTGTGAAAGCAGGTTCCTATCAACAAATCACATTTGTAGAACAAACCATGCAAAATTAAATACACACACAGGCTCAGATGTTATCTGGAAAGTCAAACTGAGAGTGGGATCACTAATCACAAGCCTGCTTTTGAAACAACTCACGTGTGAGTTAGTTGGTAAATAATTACATTAGTCTGGAGTACAATTGTAATAAATATTCACCTCTCCATCCAGGAGTTAATTGCAGATTTACTTTCTCCTCATACCAACTGTGATTTGCCAAAGTCTCAGGCCTCTGTTTTCGAAACATGAAAGCTAGTTTTGTAAATTACTAATAGTTTAAGAAAGTATTATGCTTAAAAATGAGTATATTATGAACAGGGAATTTGTATGTATTTCCTCAATTTCCAAAAACTTAACAAAAGCACATCAGCATGGATTAGATCCAGGTTAAGGTAGCTGAATTCAGGTTTCATTGGAATCAAGTTGTACCAAATGCACATAATTTTAGTCTGGATCCAAGCCCATTCACTGTCTACAAAACTGGCAATACTGTTTCCTCAAAGGACCAATTAATGCATGTTTAAATCATTTGTGTAAGAATTAGGTAGCTGATGCATATTGGAACTCAAGACCATAGCAGATAGAGTCTCATCTCAGAACATGGAAAATTACTTTTTCAGGTCCTAGAATCCATAACCATCTGGGTCACTTGCCATGCTGGTTGGGATATTCTGATTATTTTGGCCCAAAAAAGTAACTTTTCCAAGCTCCCTTTCTCATCCTGTGTGTCATCAATTTCTTTTATACACAATACTATTTTTTCTGTGTTTCCTTTTGCTTAACAATGTTATGACATGTTATTCCTTGCTCCCTCCCAATTTAAAATTAATAAGTGCTGCTCTCAGTTATTCATATTCTATAAGCCCCTTTATTCACACCTATTATCTCTAAGGAGGAACTTAGAAGAATCGCCAAAGTATGCTCATTCCATTGACTGAAATTCACTGATAGTCTGAATTGACCAAATGGTGAAACTATTTCAAACAATCCTATGATAGATGAGAATGAATTGGCTTTATTATTGAATGGCAGCATTCAGAGGTTTCCTTATCTGGAGAAATAACATTATGTTCTAGAACTGATCCAGCTGACACCAAGGAAGCTATAGAAGAGCAAGTAATTAATTGCAAGGTAAAGAGAGAAAGGATAGCTCCTCCTGACCTTTGCTGGTTTAATGATTCAAGCCCAATAGAAAATTATTTGACCTAATGTACAATTTGGATAACTGAAAGCACAAGCATATGAAGAAAAAGAATAGACATTGCAGTTAAAAGCAGATGAAATGAAGAAATCCACTAAGCAAAGACCATCAATTATCTTCACTTGGCAAATGAACAGCAATAACAGTAAAATGCATATCAAGACCAACTGTGATGTGAAATGTAAAGCTTTAAAACTTCATTAAATTTAGAGCGGTAGTGATGATATGCCATATGCAACAGCATGCATTTGCCTCAGCGTTTTCAACCTGAGGATTCTTTTCTTCTGTTACACTGTCTCTCTAAGCATTACAGCAAAGTCTACAGTGGCTGGGAAATAAGGCGGATATTTAAACCATAACCATTTTGCTTGATTCAACGGTCCCCTGTGGTGTAGAAGCCTTTGCTGCCTGCAGAACTATTTGTATTTCTAAAATCTGCTGCAAACATGGAACAAAGCTATTAGTTAAGGCATTTAAACAAACAGTACTTCCCATATTGGATAATCCAGTATTTGCTACTATGTCAGAAACAGCAAAAGAAAGTCTGACAGAGCTGGATGAGAACCCTTTGGTGCATGGAGGCATTTGAAAAATACATTGAAAGAATAATTTAAAAAACTTTGGACAGACAAGCCCTGATTCCAAAGCACCGTCAAGGACCATACATGTAAATTGGTGGTTTGTGTAAAATCCCAACCACATTTTGCAATTTGGCCATCATTTAAATCTAATCTTTTCTGCTTTCTTCATCAGTGGATGCCAGAAAGGAGTGTGTGTCTGTGTCTCATGTGTAAAATTGGCATTCTGCATGTGCCGATGTATGCTTATGAATGTGATAGGAAATCTAGCCTGAGGATGGTTAAAATGAGAGAAGGAATAATCCCATACTCACAACTTCCAAAAGTTTGGACTACAGTTCCCAGAATCTCAGCCAGGATGATTAGTGGCCATACTGATGGGGGATTCTGGAAGTTATAGTCCAAAAAATATCTTTCCCAAGCTCTCCTCTCATCTGTATGACATTGTCCAATTTTCAGAACTTTTTTTCTTGGTGCCACATATAAATCAGTCTCTCCCAATATAAGGTTATTTAAGTATGAAAAAAAAAAGTCTATACCTTCCCTTTGGTACATGCGTCATTTGACCTGTGTTTCGTCAAGGTGTCAGTTGCCATTATGACTTCATCCCCATGTCACAATCATGTGAGAGATAGAATTAAAATATTTAATTTGTACATTCTTCCAAAACAATTATGGACAAATTTGCTACCTTACATAAGCCAATGAGAAGAGTTCAAACACTGCTTACGTTTACTCATATGTAATGGATCCCCATTCTCGTTGTCTTCATGTTAGATGGTTTGCATCTGAGTAACCTCAAAGGTTACACTGAGGTACATTCCCCTGCATTTATAATCATTATTTAAGATTGTCAGTAGCTTAGTCATGCCCATTTCTCCCAATAGCATCAATATTTTGGAATTATTATGATGTTCCAATGCCTCTTTCTCCCTCATTCAGGTCTACTCAGTGATATATAAATGTTCTCACTCTACCATCTTTTGGAAGAGATCTTTTAGGATACCTGCAGATTGTTCTACCATTTCAAGACCACCTCTCCAATAAAAGTAATGTTCAAGAAAGAGTCTCAATTTTAGACTCTGCCATTCCTAAGAGAGTATGATAAAACTGAATGATATTATCATAAACAATCTATCCTACCCCTAAAAGAGGTAAATTTGAATTTTTTACAAACTTTTTAAAAGCCTAGCTATCTGAGGTTACTTTAGCTATTAGAAAAATCAATTTCAGAATAACTTTAGGAGGCTTTCATCTGACAGTCAAGAACTCAGTTTTAATGAACAAAGTATAATTCAATAACTTTCCAATCAGGATTTTGACATTTTTGTGTGAAAAGCAGACATATAAGAGATATTGTAATTACCTCAACTCCAGTGAAGTCCAATTGATGTTTGAATTCCTCTCTTGACCTGAACAACCACCTATCTGGGTGTAGTAAAACTTTATGCTGCAAGATAAAGAATAAACTGAAGCCTTGGGGGAATGGGTGACTATATTCTAAGTTACAACTTTTCAGCATGCCAACCGTTTCATTTTATTGCTATGAGAATGATTAAATATTCATTTCCTTCTCTCCCTCTCTCTGAAGCATGTTAATTAAACCTTTGGGTACTTCTGCTCTTTGCTGTACCTTGCTCAGTTTCATCCTGCCCTAGAAAAACTTAATGGAAAGTTAGCACACATTGTTTATTATTTTAAAAAGTACTGGTATGCTTTAAAAGCATACTATGTTAAAACAGGAGGTTAACTTCACACTTGGTATATTATTAGCAGTCTTGTCATAAATACATTTGCTTTGAATTAGGTTCCACCAGTTTTCTTCAGATGTGGATAGAACTTTGCAAATTGAGGTGTCTAAGCCTGGAAATGGGGCAGAATTCAAAGAGGTGCTTCAGCAGATAAAGCTACCATCAGTGGAACCAATCTCTGCTGCAGCCCTCCAGTGAATCCTCAAAACCTTTTTCAGGAGATTGGGAAATCCTCCATTTTTGGCATGGGGGGAATTGGAGAGAGTGGGGTGGGGGAAGAGAGAAGGAAAAATTGCTATTATACTGGTGGCCAGGTGCCAGCACATTGATTCTAGTCCAAATTCTATTGAAATCAGTGAGACATACCATCACAGATTGAGGTCACACAGCTCCATTTGGCCAGTGAATGTGAAGTGGTGGATCTTTAACAGTCTTGACCGCTCAGAGCTGGGATATCTGAAGGACTGTTCTGTCCTGTATCGTGCTTCATGTCTCAGATTCTTTCTGTCTCATTCTATGAGAAAATGTGCTTATAACTTTGAAAAGGTCTTATTGCAAATAAAATTCTCACTCATCTCTATATTATACATCATTTCTTATGATACAGAACATGTGCAACATGTGATCCCATATTCAGGACATACACCTTGCAGAACACCGCCCTCCCACATTAGTGGTTTCATACAAAAAAATCAAAAGTATGTTTTGTATATTTAAAAAGTAGAAATGTAACCTAATCCATTTCAAGGAAAGAATATCAGCCTCTGTACACAGAATTAAAAGAGCTAGCAATGTTAGTCTGTCTTAGTACAAAAAGATCCAGTAGCAACTCTGAGACTAAAATGGAAAAAAGGAAATTTCTAGATGGAATCCATAAAACTGATGTTAAATATTTATTTTTTCCCCCAGTTAGCCTCAAAGGTGCTACCGGATTTCTTTGTCTTTTATATAGTTGATAGCCCCCACTCCTGGACGTTTATTCTATTCTATCCGTACTCAAGATCGATTTAGGAAAGCAAACCTGAAACATAGTCATTTTTATATTGAATCACAAAAGGAGTCACCCAAAACCCAGTATCAGCTACTTCGTTAAGTATACCTTCTCTGGTCTGACCACTCTGGACCTGATGAAAACATGATAATTTATTCATGCTCAAATTACTGGCAGAACGGGTGTCCTTCTTCTTATCTAGCTCAACCTGATAAAGTCGGCTTGGTGGGGCAGTTACAATCATGGCAATAATGTCACAGTCATGACTAAGCAGCAATTGTGAATGCAAAGTTACCTAGATTAACTCATCTGTAATTGTTTTGTTTGTGTACTCACATTTGTCCTTGGATTACTTCAGTTGCTACAAACCGAATTCAAAATGCAAAAGTTGCTTGCACTCAATTAACTGTTTGGCGGAGGGAGAAGAGAGGAGCAGGTGGAATCTGACTCTTCCCAGCAAGTTCAGGCAAAAACAAACTGCTGCATTGTCTTCTGGCTTAGGTGTTTAATAACATTAATAACATTTTCCATCTTGATCACACTCTGAAGTTACTTGACCATATGCATCTTGGTTTTCATCTGTGAAATGTTGGATGGTATGAAACAAGAAGCTAACATTACAGTCTTAACTAATCAAACAACTTTGAGTTCATCAGGGCTTACTAACAAGTAAATATGCAGACAAATTTTAGTCAATTTCACAAAATTTGTGTGAAATACTTGTGTCTCACTAGCTTTTTCTTTGATATATTTTATTTTCTGCTTGAGTGTGTCTGCTACCTGTGCACAGTCAGGTACTTCATGAAAGCCAAGGTTTCTTTACAAAATACCCTCTGTGATGCAGTATTGTAAATGATATTATCGATATATGATAGACATGAAAATATCATTTACTAAATTTCAGAGTTGCTTTGCTATTTTTTTTATTTTTTTTTTGCAGTGGGCATTAAGAAAAAACATGTTTTTTGATCGTTGAGAAACTCTGATAAGAACAATCCTGAACTGATGAGAATCTTCATAGTCTGGTTCTATATAAAATTCACAAATGGTTATTTTGCATGGAAAATAATAGAAAACAACATTCTGGACATGGAAAACAATTTCAGTTGGAAAATATCAATTCCTTCACAGAAAAAATGCAGTTTCCTGTTAAGAATTCTGTGTAAAATTTGCACTTGATTTGCATGTAAAACAACATTTTCTGTTTTTTTAATCTTGTTGGTATAATCTTATGCTGGAAATAGCCTATTCTGAGCAGAAAGTAATAATTCTGTGTTGAAATAATTTTTTCCATGCAGAAAATGCTGTTTTCTGTGCAAAGCAGCTACTTGAGAATTTTGTACAGAATAAGTCCTGAACTGAACATAGCCTTTGAAAACTGCATGGTTTTTGAAGACTTTCTTGCAGCTGAAAGAAAAATTACTGAAATTTCTTGCTGTTACCTTTGAGAAGAAACGTAGTGAAAAATTACATCTCTAGTAAGCGTGTCTATGTCACTACCACATGATTGTGAAATGGAAGCGGTATAGTAGTACAACCCATTTGGTTGCATCCATTTTTTGACATCTGAACATTTAAAAATAGAAGTGCTGGCAATTTTCTAATTCTTCATTTATACACTAAAGTCATGTAGAAGCAATAGCTTTCTCAATAATAGTGAACAGAGAATTCAGCAGCAACACACAGGACTTGTGTTACTAGACAGGATACAGCAAAATGTTGAGATGGTAACACTTTTCAAAAATGATTTTAATGTTATACTTTTAGTATTATCCTTCTCATTCTACTTTTCTTCTTCTTATTTAATAAGCTTGGTTCATTATATAGAAGTGTAATCCTTTAGGAAAAAAGAGATTTTTTTTCCTTAATGAGTTAATAACAATGTTCGCTCATAATAAGCTCAACCCTGACACACTTTCTGTATGTATTAAAATCCTTGATAATGTAATTTTTATCTTGTAAGTGTAATCCTGTAAAGGACTACATCTCAAATAGCAAATTATTTGAGGCTAATTGCAATAGCCTCACATTGGGGGGCTTTTGTTTCCCTTCCTTCATTTAATGAGTGAATATAAAATATAAGAGTATTTCTTTAAATCAATTATTTAATTGCTTCTCTGACATGGGAGTTGTTTGTGAAAAGCCATCATTTGGAAGTTGCAGTGGTATTGATTTGATGAGCAAAGATATATTACTTAATGCAAATCACAAGGCTACAGAGCAACTATCACTTACCATCTTATAACAGAAATTTATGATGTATCTGTCAAGGTTGCTCAGAAAATAAATGAAGTTATCTCACAACTTAACTAGCACCATGTTTTAGTTCTGACAGTCTAATATAAAGATGCAATGCATTTTGATTCAGTCATCCCTGTCTTATTTGCAGCATGCTCAATATGCAACGACTGTGCAAGAATGAAAGCAGGAAGCGTTAGAGACTCTATCCAAAGCCAACGACAAGGGGCAAAAATTCATGCCATATTCCCAACTGCACCTGAAGAGTCCTGAAGCTTCAAGAGGCACAGTTGCAGGGAGCAGTAGTCCTTGATTCAGATCTACAGGATCCTCGTTTATACCTTCTTGCTATCAGAATAGAGATAGGCCATTTCCGCACAAGAGGAGAGGACTGTGTGTCAAGAGCAGTGTTTTTATACTCCAGTTCAGAAACTGAATTCAGAAATTCAGAAACTGTGCTGTCTGCACTCCCCCATTTACATTGTACTACTGCGGAGAACAGCGATTGCTGCATCTACAACAGCAAGTCCCTGGCCGCTCCCATCCCCCTCCCTCACCCCTCCCCACCATCGCTGATTGGTCTGTTCTTTTTTAAAAAACACATACAAATTTTTAACACATTTCTGTGTTGCTGCATTTCTGCTTAGGAATGTATGTTTGTTAATATGTGGAAAAAAACACATTTTGACAGTCCATTACCAGATCCACTCTCTTCCCACTGTCTGTTTAACACAGGGAGACAATAATGACGGTAATCTGTCCTTTGATGGGCAGAGAGAGACAGGGACAGACATGATAGAAGGGACAGCCTGAGAATGCCCATAGCCGGCCACTTCTGTGATGTGAATCGATGCTATGCTTCTGCATGTACATGAAAACCAAAGCAGAACTGGTTTGAGAGATTTACGTAAGAGTTTTTCTGGTTTTCATATACAGTGGTTTCACATCATAGTAAACCTAAGTGAACCATTCTAGGAGCTAAAATAGGCAGAACCATAAGGAAAACTACAAAGCTAAAATGTGTAGATGGGAGGGTAAGAATTCGACGCTGCTACGATGTATAAACCTCACGCAGAAATGGCCACAGTCTTATCCAAGAAACCTATCCAAACATAAGACTACCCTTTTCCTTGAAGAATACATGTAGAAGAAGGGATGCACACACTTTCCTGTGTCAGATCTCAATGTAGGTGTAGGAGGGATCATAAACAAACTTATAGAACAGATCTGATTCCTCATGTGCAGATGGTCACAAGGACAATATGTGGCATGGTACCATGCTGCTACCTCAAAGTGGGACTCTGTAGCTAATTCTACTGTATTGCAGAACATTATAGGTATACCTCCATTATGTATTTCTGGGCATTACTCCTTTAACAAAAAAATTTGGTACCAGGAGCAGAAATAACAAGGGAAGAATAGGAATAGATTCACACACACACACACACACACACACACAGAGAGAGAGAGAGAGAGAGAGAGAGAGCAGTTGAACGTGTTCCAGTGAAATGTTTTTTTACTAACACTATAAACATGTGAAATGAAACAATTTGGTCAGGCAAACCATGCATAAGTAAACAAAAACACTTTGAACCTCCTAGAGACCATTTGAAAAGTTCTCCCAAAATGCATCCAGGGGTTACTTTTTCTTTCACCAGCTTCCACTTTTCTTATGATTTACATGTTGGTGGCCAAACTTAAAGATTTGTGCTTTTTTACATGCTGGTGAGACAGGTGTATCTGCTCTTCCTTTTTCTCCCTATTTTACTGTTCACACATACTTAGTAACAGATTCTGGAAGCACCGACTGTTTATATGGCTAGTGTGGAATCTCATTCTTTCCCAGTTCAAGCTTTTTTATTTTATTTACTGCAAACAGACTGCTGCAACCAATACCCAAAGCCTGAGTTTCTTCATCCCTCTTTCATCATCCCATCAACACTGATGCTATTAAAAAATAATTCAACTAAATGGAAGATAAGGAGGAAAAGGGAGGCTGAGGAGGCATAAAAAGACTTTGTAAAAACAAGTTTCTTTGTCAGAGGTTTAACTGAGGTATGCAGCCGATAGGGTTCTCAAGTATCCCATTGTGTATCGGATGTCTGCTACTTAGGACCTGAAAATCCTGTCCCATACTGTTATGACATACCCCAAATCCCATACTTTGATCAGTGTGAGAGGGGAAGTGTGGACATTTGCAGTGCTTACAATAGATTGGCTCATAATCTATTGTGGTATGTAGGGAAAACTGGCCTCACATCATATACCAAATGCAGGAGGGGTTCGTTTGTTGTTAGCTTAGCCAGCACCCACTTTTCCTTCTGTCCACACTGACTCTGAGAAGCACACTCACTGCATGCTTGCAGCAGTCAGTTCTTAATCTCATGATGGCTGCTGACAATCTTCATGAGATTTTCCTGGGTTTGGGGATTCTGACAAGTGTCATGAAACCTGGAGATCTTGAGAGATATTCTCGTCCCATGAGACTTGAGGTGAGCCTTACATAGACATCCCTCTCATGTCCATGGGCAGTGTTGAGCTGGCAACTGACTGGGGAGGGTTTTACTATACCAGGACTTGACCTCCTCACTCCTTTCCCTTCATTGTATTGCATCATGAATAATCTATTATTATTATTATTATTATTATTATTATTATTTAGAAAACCCTTACTTGTGACAGGCCCTTACTTCTCCCAGATTGGTGTGGCAGTCCCCAGTCTGATAAGACAGCCTGACTCTATCACATAGCTCTGCCTCTTTGGCTAGGTTCCCACCAAAGGTTCAGCCTCTAATCTAGGTCACACTCCTTGTCCAGATCCTACTAGGATTTAATTACTCTTCTGCCTCTCACTAGGCTTCCACTGAGAGCAAAACCTTCCAAAACAGCCACTCTCTCTCACTGACTGAGACTCTACTCCCTAGCTCTTTGCTAGGCTCTTACTGAAGGAATCCAAATACCCACAGGTACTTGGCTTTATATAACTTCCTCTCAGCCACAACCCCCTCCCACACTCTACTGGACTGGGTTTCTCTCCTGAGGTGCTATTCTGGTTGCCTAGCAACTAACTTCAAGGCTTCACTGGCACTTCACATAGTCACACTCCCAGAACTTCCTCACGCCGGGCAACCCTAGTATTAGGATAAGTGGTTAGTTTAGTGTAAGTGTGCTCACTTTCTCACTCTTCCTCCTTCCTCATCGTACATGGGGATATCTTTTGACTGGAACTTGTTTGAAGGCTAGATCAACTCTTATTCTTAGCACAGTTCTGAGTTGCTAAAGCTACTATATATTGTCTTTATTTTCATTTGTTTTATATTATGTTATTGCTGATGTTAGAGAAGTTCTGAAGGACTCTGAGATTTTAAGCAGTAATTTTATGGTGATTTTAGGAAAAAATTCTCTGGGGAACTTTTCAGAGTCCTCAGAGTCTGAAAAATGTGAAATCTGTGACAATTACGATCATTCTAATTAAAAACTGGAATGATGCCACCTACAGTTATGCTATGTAATATCTTACATACATTAGAATTAGATTTATTGTGGACTGTGTTTTAATGGCTTGGAGAGCCTGCTTTATCACGTGCATCTGATGAAATGGGCTCTAATGTATGTACCTACATGCCATCACAAATATTTTTTTTTTCCTTCAAGATGCCATAAAAATCTTTGTTGTTTCTGGCACTATTATGTCGGCTTCAGTTTTCAGACTGCTCATAGTTAGCACATCATTATTTGTTGGAGTCACTTAAAACTTGTTTTGCTATGATGAGGCATTCCGTGCAGAATCAAATGCTAGTTAGAGAAAGGAACACTGTAAGCTTTTTCTCTCACTTACCCACTGAAACTGAAGTGGATACAGTGTGCCCTTTGGATGTTAATTGAATTGTAATTCCAGAATTCCTTGCCATTGAGTATGTCCACAACATGCTTGTTGTGCTAAATTCCTAATTTCATGATGGTTGCTTGCCTGCCATCTTGCGATTTTCCTGTGTTTTGAGATTCTGATGAGACATAAGGTGTTCTGGGATACTGTGTGGTAGGTCTTCCTTTCATGAGAATGGAGGTGATATAGGCCTGACTAATATGTCTTCAGACAGTCTTGAACTGCTAGTTAAGTGAGAAGATATTGTTTGGTCAGACCTGAGGGTTTAGCTTCTGATTCTTCTCCTACCGCTTCACATTGCAACACAGATTACAACTGTGCTATATTACTATTTAGGAAACCTGGCACTCTCTCTCTCCACATTCATGGAAACATCTGTTGACTGGGACTTGTTTGAATGGTAGAACATGAACATTCTTTCATTCTTAGCATAGTTCTGAATTGCTAAAGCTTCTATAAGTATAGTTCATTATACTGATTTCTGTGATATTGTATTACAACTATATCTCTCTCAAAGAAATTCCTGAAAAGTACTTCTCCAGTAGAATATTTGGTACCAGAGGCAGAAATAACATAAAAATAAAAAAGAAATAGGTTCTGCACCACAAACTAGTAATTCAACATGTTTCAGCAAACTTTTTATTCAAAATTAACAATATGCATATGTGAAATGAAACAACCAGGTCAGGTAATCCTTAATTAAGTAAACAAAAACTTTTTACTTGAAACTGGTCTCTGGAATGCATTCAAGGATAGCTTTTTCTTTCAACAGCTTCCAGTTTTCTTAGGATTTATGTTTTGGAGGCGCCATACTTACATACATACATGTTTGTTTAATATGCTGGCTAACTGCATTCCCCTTTTCACTCTGTTTTGCTGTTCACGTATGCTCAGTATGGGATTCTGGTGGCAGGTGGTATTTACCATGCCTGGTTTGGGCAGGCATATACTTATTTTTTTTTAATTTTAATCTTTATTCCATTTTCACAATATAATACAAACCATCCATAAACATCCATAAAACCCCTTTACATCCTTCATAGTTTTAAAATCTCTTTTCAGCCCTCCCCTCCCCCTCCCCCAACATATCCCTTCCATACTTACATTCACATTTCTTCCTTCCTCCTATTTCATCTGTGTTCCTTCTCTAAAACTCAATATTAATGTATTTCCCCTTCAACCTTCCCATTCTGGGACACGACCTCTTTATTCGTATTTAGTATTCTATTAATAACTTTCATGTCTTTATTCTTGATTCTTTTATGATCTTTTGTCCTTTATTTATCTCTTTTCCCCTTCTCTCCAGGGGCCTTCTTTTTCTGTTTTCTTCCTCCCCTGCTCCTCATTCTACTTTTGGGAATTCCATTATAAATTCTACACATTTACTATATATTTCCTCACCATATCCCAACTCTCCTCCTGTTGTTTTTGCCTTCTTCCCTGAACCATCCCAGTCAATCTATCCATCTCTTGCATTTCTGTCACTTTCACCAGCCATTCTTCCATTTGTGGTATATTCTTATTTTTCCATTTCTGTGCATATAGTATTCTTGCTGCTGTCACTAGATATAAAATTACTCTCCAGTACTTTCTTTTTGCTGTTGTCTCTATCTTCTGAATCGTATTCAACAAGAATAGTTCCGGTATTAACGGTATCTTAATTTGTAACATTGCCATCATCCTTTCATGAATTTTTCTCCAAAAATTCCTTGCTACATCACACGTCCACCACATATGGAAGAATGTGCCATTATCCTTGCCACACTTCCAATATCTATTCTCTATTGTTTTCTGTATCTTATTCAGTTTTGCCGGGTCTAAATGCCACCTATAAAACATTTGCAAATAATTCTCCTTTAAGTTTTGTGCTGCCGTAAATTTGTTTGTATCTCTTCGACTGCTCTCCCATTGTTCCAGATTTATTTCCCGTCCTATATTTTTACTCCACTTTAACATTGTCTCTTTTATTGTTTCCGTTTCCAATTCCCGTTCCAACAATAATTTATATATCTTAGATATCATTTACTTTTTTGAGTCTATTATTATTTTCAGGAATGGATCTTCTTGTTTTTTCAAATCTATCCCCTCTGCCTTTTTATCCAATATAAATCTTTCCCTCAGTTGCCTATATAAAAACCAATGACACTTAAAGCCCTCAGATTCAATTTCTGTCCTTGATTTTAACTGGCATTCTTCTGATTTCTCTGTTGTTATATCTTTGTATCGCATCCATTTTTCTTGGGGGTCCTTCCACCTCCCATACAACGCTTCATGTGGTGAAAGCCATTGAGGTTTTCTAATGTAATAATTTCTCTTAAAATCCAACCATATCTTTAACAGTGCTCTCCTTATATAGTGGTTTGAGAAATCTTTATCGATTTTATATTTCTCATACCACATATAAGCGTGCCATCCCATCCGATTTCCTACACCTTCCAGATTTAATATTTCTTTGTCTTGTAACATTATCCATTCCCTAATCCATGAAAGACCACATGCATTGTAATACATTTCAACATCCGGTAAGCTAAAACCTCCTCTATCTTTACTCTCTACTAACAATTTCCACCTGATTCTTGGTCTTTTCTTTCCCCGTATAAACTTTGTCAAATCCCTTTGCCATTCTTTAAATGGTTTTTCATTGTTTATAATAGGGAGATTATGAAATAAGAAAATTAATCTAGGCAGCACATTCATCTTATTAGCAGAAATTCTACCTAATAGAGACAATCTTAATGAACTCCAATTTTCTAATAATTTTTTAATCTCTTTCCAGGTCTTTTTATAATTGCTTTCATATAATTCATTGTTTCTCTTTGCTACCCAAATTCTGAGATACTTTATTTTATTTTCTATTCTAAATCCTGTTACCTGAACCAGTCTTTCCTTTTCCCTCTTAGTCAGATTTTTCGTTATGATTTTTGTTTTATCTTTGTTGATCTTCAGACCTTGGGCAGGCATATACTTATAGTACGATCAGCTACAGTAGAATCCCATTCTTTCCTAGCTCAAACTTTATTGCATTACTTAATGCAGACATAGTGCTGCAACCATAGCACTGAAAGCTCTATTTTATCATCTTCTAAATGCTGATGCTGCTAAATAACTTCCAGTTGGACAGAAGACATGAAGGAAAAAGGACAGTGGGTGTGCACAAAAAGGCTTTGTAAAAAGGAGTTCCTTTGTCAGAGGTTTTATTAACTGAGGTATTATATACTGCCAATGCTAGACTTGGCTGGCTAGGGCTGATAGGAGTTGCAATTCAATATCTGGAACTTACTTCTGAGTAGACATGCATCAGATTGCACTCCTATGAATGCTTTTGAAAACAGCAATTCTCTTTATTTGCTTCTGCTGCAGACAAAAGTTTATATTCACACAATTGTAACTACATAGATGCAATTATTCTATGTAATGTTCCATACACATATTATCTCAGCAGCAGCACCTGTTGAAATACAGGTAGGTGTGTGTGTGTGTGTGTGTGTTTTACTGTCACCTGACAACCCACTGAGCAGAAGAAACAAATGTATCTTCTGACCATGAAGCAGTAACTGTCAAGAAGGCACCTAGTAGACAGGGAGTTCATTATCCCCAAAGAGAAAATCTAACCAGCAGCTGGAAGGGAATGGGAAGATCAAAGGGTTGGAATGCTCATCAATCTAACCTTTGGTTTGCACAGCTGGCTGGAGGCTCAGTCCATATTGTGAGGTTACATCCAAAGCTTTTTACACCTGCAAATTGTGAAGAAGCGCTAAACGGTTCACTGACAGAAGTATTATTTTTAATTTCTTGAAAATTAAAGGCTTCTCATAATGAAGTAGGCATTCAGCTATGTACACTGGGGTCATTAGCAGTATGCTTTGTATACAGAATCCAGAGTCACAGACATAGAAACACTTGCTGTAAAAATCAGCTTAGGATGTTCACAGTATGCCATTTAGTTCCTCTTTCAGTCATGTTTCTTTTCAGTATGTTTTGTTTCTGCTGTGAGATAGTTTCTCAAGACTGTGTAATACATGGCTGTTTTTGCAATCTCATGGATGTCAGTGATTTAGTGCCTATATTTTATTAAATGTGAGAAGCAGGTAAATGTATCTACGCTTCCAAACCTATACAGCAAGGAAAAAGCACTACACCATTGCAGTGTGAGGAGTAGGAGCCTATGGTAGATCTTTGCCAACTGTTTGCAACAGAGCTGGGAATTAACCAGTTATAAATTACAAGTTATGTTTCATTAATTCCATTTTGTAATAACTAAGGCATAAATAACTCACATTGTGGTTGTAGTAGAACAAGGAATATATCCAGTCCTTTTGTAAGGTAACTGCAATTATTTTAGTTTCTGGTATAGTTACAGGGCGCAGGTTACTTCACAACATGGGGACAGATGGCTAGCCTATTGAGAGAGTGGTGAATCTGCTCTTGGTCTTATTCTAAATTTTAAAGGCATTATCTGTGGTTCTGAACCTGTTGGGGATAAGTTTCGGCTCTTGGATAGCTCCTTCAAAATTAGGTCCAAGCCTGGATTCACTGCCAAATTGAAAATGAGAACTGCCAGCCACTATTGCTTCACTATGTTGCTAAGTATATTTAGTACCATGGCTTATCCCATTCAATTTTTTTAAAAAACTAACTACTGAGCCACTTTCAAAAACCAAGAAAAGAAGAAGTACTTTTCAGCTTTGAACTATAACAGTAACTAATTGCTTTGCAAGCCTTGGAATGGCAATATCCCAAGCTTGGGTTGTTGGCTAACATGTCTGATTCCTAGATTACTCTTCACTGGTCTAGAATATCTCTGTATTTGTCACCAGGACTTGATTGTTTCCATATGTCTTGCCCAATCTTGAGCCCTAAGAATTTTCAAAAGGGAGGGTGTGCTGCATTTGGTTTGTATTATGATGTATATGTTGCCTTTAATACTGGGGTGGGAGCTGTGTGGCCCTCCAGATGTTGTTGGACCACTGCTCCCAGCAGTTCTAGTCCTAGCCACCTAGTTAATGGTTAGAAGTGCTGGTAGTTGCAATTCAACAACATCTGGAGGGACACCCAGATCCACCCTTACTTTAATATTGTATCTTTTAATCAAGGCATCTGCTCTGGGAGTCCCTTTTTCAACCTTGCTTCTCCTTGTGCTTTGCTACCAAGTGACAGCCAGGAAGGGATTTGGTTTCCTCAAATTCTCATTCATCAGAACCAGGCAAAACTCAGAATCAATGGAGTTTTCGTAAGTAGTGATTTATCATTCACTATATTGTAGAGTGGGTCTTAAGGCTTATCACTTTGTTTTAGGTGCTGATGGGATCCTTTTTTCCATTTTGTGGTTTATATTCTTTTCCTGTGTTCATAATATATTTATTGTTTTTAAATTATTTATGTTCTTAATCTAGAAGTGTTTTAATATTGTTTATAATGTATGCCGTCCTGAGATCCCATGACAAACAGTGGAAAAGAAGGGTTTAAACCAACTATCCAACCAACCAATCAACCTGTATACAGTAATCTTGATGAATTTTTGTGTAGAATTATGTGAGCTTACTTGTATTCTTAAGGCAAAAGGTCTACATAGTTCCATTTCCCATTCACCATCATGAATGTGATGTTGTTGGCAAGTCTATTATCAATATGGTGCAGTTTTTGTAAGGGCAGGGGAACTTTGTTGTTATTTTTTTCTCAAATACTACTATTGAAGTAAAAGTCTTGAGGTCTTTACTCTTTCTAATCTAATTCCTGAAGATTGACAACAGTAGAACATATGCCTACAATGTCTGTATGTAACCTTTTCCTTAAGTACATTCTTCATAATTTACTGTGAAAGAGAACCTTTCAAGTCATACATTTCACTGTGATTATTTCACTTCCTGGGTGGCTAGATTTTCTTGGCCCACAGCCTCATGCCTGCCAACTGCTACATGTAATTCTGCTAAAACTGCCAGGAATTATAGTGCCTGGTGTGTCGTATTATAATAAGGTGTTGTTTTTTTTTAAAAAAAGGAAAAGGACCATCTGTCTCACATCATTTGTCTTCCTTTGGTTAAGCTTAATCTTATCCTTTGGATTTTTATCAAGGATACTGCATTGTGTGTGCTTTTGAAAACCAACACTGGCCATGATCTGTTATGGTCATATGTATACCTCTTCAAACTTACTTTTATTGCCAAAAGCAAATCATTATTGCAGGAGTTCAGCTACTACCTTTCTCACTTATCATCTTCATTTGGACACATTAAAAAATCTGTAGCCTCAGAGTCTGTATATCATGCACCTTTTAGATTCCAGACTCTATCTCATTGCATCTCAACTTGAACAAAGCATTCCCTTTCTCAGATTTTGCAGGGTATAACCATATAGAAATGTGTATCAACACCTTCTGTAAGAAAAAGCAGTTTCAGTTATGTGTACTGCAATTTGAAGGAAAAAAAAAATGACAGGCATGCATAATCCTTCTCCTAAGTATCATTCCTCCCCACTAAGGCCCTTTTTGCAAGGCATTTCCGATGCAAAAGGGCCCCTTGAGCATTGTGCAAATGTGAGGAGTGGTCCACATGACACACTCACATTTGCTCAATGCTCCAGGGACTGACACAGACCGCGCAAGCATTTTTTCATTTTCGTCTTGAAGCTGAAAATGCTGCGCGGTCGCCCATCGCTCTGGGGCCCTGCCTTTGCGTGCGGAGCCTCAGGAGCCAGGCCTGTCATGCTTCCTGTCTCAGTGCAGCCTGGGAAGGTCCCAGGCTGCCCTGCGAAAGGAAAAGGTGGGGCTCTCGCGCGAGCAGGAAGCTCGTGTGGAGCCGAAGAAGCAGGGAAGTGAGAGCCTCTGTCTGGAGGCTGCTCGTGCAAGCGCTGCACCCCAGTGCCGAAAATGGGTGAGTTGTGGAAAGGGTCTAAAACAGTCTACCTCAAGTTGCAGATGCAGATGTCTTACATGTTTGTAACTCCACAATGGCTTATTCAGCAGGAAAACATTAAGCAGCCATTTTCTCTTCTGGCTTTCCATCAAAAGACCCAATCCCCAATGCTGCTTTTCCTTGCATGAAATGGATGCCTGTTTTTCAGCATCCATTTGTGTGTAATGTGTGGAATCATCTTGTTCTGTTTGAGAGCTTCTTACATAATGCTACCTAGCAAAAAAGGGAAAAATGAATGGAAGACACCAGTCTTCAATATCCCTTTCTTAGAAAAGGAATTCAAATATATGCCGATGTCTCAGATAAATAATTCCTTGATGAGACTGGTTGTCTAGATCAGTTTTGATCTGGGAGGAAATGGATAGGTAGAGTGTGCCCTTGTTTGTTTTGCTTGATGGTTTTCAGTACCATTGACCATTGCACCTTTCTGGGGTAGGATTTGGAGGTATTGTTCTACAGTATCTATGACTGATTTTGGAGCTGAGGGTGAGCTTTTGTCCAGGTTGTTGACACATCGCATCTCCTCACATGAGCCTGCCCGGAGCATAAGATTTCAAACGCTCCAACATTTCACAGATTAAAGTCAGGATGTATATGGCCAAATGACATCAGAACACCATTAATGAGGAGGACCTCACAGGCCAGGAGAAGCTGCAGCAGTTCGCTTTTGCCTGAGCCTACTGGGAAAGGCAAGATTCTGCCCCCTCTTCTCCTCTCCTCACTGCTGAGTGTAAACTACTTTTTGAGTGTAAACTACTGTTGCACTTTGTTTGCAGCAACTGAAGTAAGCTGAGGACAGAAGGCAAAGATGAGCTTAAGTAACCCGAGGGAGGAAGTGGGTGAAGGATAGAGAAACTAGGATATTTTAAAAGCAGCTGAAAAAGTGGCATGACAGGATTCATCAGGACTGTTCCTGCCAAACTGGATGTTACAAAGTTCTCAAGAGAGGCTTTTCTTCTAGTTTCACCATCTTCACAGGTATAGTTGGTGGCAACTAAAGATAACGTTGCCCCTAGACTGTGGAATTCTTTCTCAATGGAGACTAAAATTGCCCCCTCCTTGGTATTCTTCCACCAGGAGACAAAGGCTTATTTATTCTGACAGGTTTTTAGAAATGGAGGTATTTACTGAAAAGGTTTTTCAGTGGGTGCTGCAGTGTTTTAAACTGTACTCTTTTAAAGTCATTTTAAAGGTATGTTTAAAATTGTTTTAATGATGTTAATAGTTTAAATCTATTTTAATGTTGATTTTTTTGCATGTTTTTAACTATATCATAATCATTTTAATATCTAAAATCTGTTTTGAATCTCAGTCTGGGAGAAAGACAGAGTGCAAAAACAACAACAGCAGCAGCAGCAACAATAATACATTTGTGAAAGAAATAATTTGAAAATGAGATTATTAGGCCTGTTGACATACTTCCTATATGCTTACAAGTAACACGTGGAGGTGGTAGCAGAACTATGCTTTATCCCAGTGTCAGAACCCCTATAATGAACCCCCTTAAGATAAAAATGTACTAGACATTGTTATATGGCTAGTAGTTACTTAAATGAAATTTCCACCCCATAGGAGTTTCATGTTAATTTCTTTACTTGCACAGTTGGAGTACACATGCTTGATGAATATCCACAGCAAAAGCAGTTGAGTTTGGCACAACATTGGCCTGGAATCCAAAATTCATTGTTAATATGATTGAACTACCAAATTTTTGGTGTTTGTTACCTTTCTGTCATTGGACTGAAGGCCCTTGCTGAATAATCAACAGATCCATATAAATGTACTTTCTCATTACACTTTCTGTCGTTCATTTTTCCTATCCATATTAGTATGTAGAGAATAATCAAAGTATAATCTCTACTCCCATATTTAAGACAACAAAATACAGGATTTTTTGAGTTTTTTTTTCTTTTTTGATTCCCAAAGGAGTTATCTTAAGGCAAATGAAGCATTGCTTATATTCATATTGCACAGTAATCAAAGTACAAATTAATTACACAAATATTGCATTCTCAGCATAGCAATTTAATTTAGCAATGATTGCCCTGTTTACATGGGTGTTTCCCAGTGTCTGCTTTAGCAGGGTAGTCTTGGCAACGAGCAAAGGAACATGGTCAGAACTAAAAAACAATCCACCTGACATGTCAATTTACAATGAAGTCCATTGCACAGATTGGTAGGAAGGAATAAAAGCAGCTTGTGATGGGTTAAACGTATTCTATCTATCGGTCTGTCTGTCTGTCTGTCTGTCTGTCTGTCTGTCTGTCTGTCTGTCTGTCTGTCTGTCTGTCTATCTATCTATCTATCTATCTATCTATCTATCTATCTATCTGCCTATCTGCCTATCTGCCTATCTGCCTATCTGCCTATCTGCCTATCTGCCTATCTGCCTATCTGCCTATCTGCCTATCTGCCTATCTAAAGCATACATCAGGCTTTTAGTGTTTTTCCTCTCAAGGTAGCTAACAATTCATGACAATAATCAAACTGATAAAACAGCTTAATCAAATTCCAAATGAAACACACAAAACGCTCTCTGAAATGCTTCACAGCTATGAGATAAAAGCAGGTGACATTTAAGAAGAACAGGTTTTTTTTTATTTTTCAAGTTAGAGCAGCATCTTGATGCAAAGATGTTTCCCTACCCAACCACTTTGTAGAAGTGGAGAAAGACTCGATTTCTAAATAAGACATTACTTTTATCCATATCCCAAAGATAGTTCTTCTGTCTGCATCCTTATCAGCAAATGCACAGGATTACTAAGATCTTTCTGTAGGCTGTTACATGGTGTTGGTGGCTTATTTCAAAATTTGGTGAATATACTAAGAAACTGTACCATCTACCTATTTTGTGAGTTGAATTCTCATCACAGTACAGTTATAAGATGGCAAATCTAGCTTTAATTTTACATATTAGAGATTGATCCTGTTGGATCTACCAGCAGTATGACATTGGCAGTAAAGGTGATGGTCACACCAGCTGAGGAAGATAGTAGAAACAGCAGAGGAAGCAGAAAGCTAACCCATGGAGCAGTTGGTTATTCAAGCCTTCAATCCCATACTGTCTTAGGCCTACATAGGCTATAGAAACCACATGGTTAGGAAATTGGGGGCATGGGCCAGAAATATTGCCTCCTACTGCCACCTCCTCTCTGTGACAGCACAAAGCAGGTGACACCACTAGTGGAAGTGTATTGTTCAATATTCTGGCCAAGGGAAATTAGGTTAGTTGTTACTAATAAGTCTAGTTCATTTAGTAGGTCTGTTATAGATATGATTAATGTGAGATTTCATAGAATCATAGAATCATAGAGTTGGAAGAGACCCGAGGGGCCATCGAGTCCAACTCCCTGCTATGCAAGAACACCCATCAAAGCGTTACCAACAGATGGCCATCCAGCTGTTACCCTGTGAACTGGGGGTCCCGGGAGGGGTGCCCAAATAACCCAATAACAACAACAAAAGATGGGAAATTAACTAATTAGCACTTAAGCTAACGAGAGGCAGGGTAACTTTGCGAGGATCTTGTAACCCTATGTATATGGGGTCAGGTCAGTCAAGCAGTCCGACAGTATAAAATAGCAAAAATGATGTTTTATTAAAGACAGACAAACACTTAAGACAACACAACCACAAAGCTAACTAAGAAATAAGAAATGAGAGTTTTCGAGGGAAATGGGTGATACGACATCTTTCTCGTAGTCCTGAAGAAGCTGGAGATGGTAGTGAAGAAGCTCAGTGTGGTAGCCGAGTGGAGCTCGCCCAACAAAGCGCCAGCAAGGCTGGATGGAAGTCCAGAGCGATCCGAGGAAGCTCTCGGAGCTTGGGGGTTTTATGGGGGAAAATATGACCGTGGGCTAGTCTGTACTTGGGAGAGAATAATGAGGTTTGGGCGCAAGACAATGTCTCCGAAAGGTCAGAATTTAACATGATTGAGTTAAGTTTGAATTGACAATAGAATGGCCAGTATGCAGATGCAGCTCGCTTGGGCAGTTGAATTTCTAGCTCGTCAGGGTGCCTGCTCGGGGCAGGGGGCTCTTTGTATTAGCATGCATTCTTAATGAAGTGTTTATCTAGGGAGGTCTCCTAAAGCAAGATCTGGCTGTGTCTGGCTTGCTTAGGTGTAAACAGAAATGATTCAGCATTTCCTAGCCATACCTAGCTCCGTGCTTGTTCGGGGGCCTCATAAACACTTGGCTGAAAGTGGCAAAATAAGACCGAATTGTGATATCAAAAATGATATCTAACGTCTACCGAAGCCAGGCCAGTTCACAGTGATAACACAGCCTCTGCTTAAAAACCTCCAAAGAAGGAGATGCCACCACACTCCGAGGCAGCATATTCCACTGCTGGACAGCTCTGACCATCAGGAAGTTCTTCCTGAGGTTCAAGTGGAATCTCCTTTCCTGTAGCTTGAATCCGTTGCTTTGTCCTAGTCTCTGGAGCAGCAGAAAACAAGCCTGCTCTCTCCTTGACATGACATCCCTTCAAATATTTAAACCTGGCTATCACGTCCCCTCTTAACCTTCTCTTCTGCAGACTAAATATATCCAGCTCCCTAAGCCGTTCTTCATAGGACATAACTTCTAGACCCTTCACCATTTTGGTTGCCCTCCTTTGGACATGTTCCAGCTTGTCAATATCCTTCTTGAATTCATGTGCCCAGAACAGGACACAGTATTCCAAATGAGGCCTAACCAATCCAGAATAGAGTGCTACCATTACCTCCCTCAATCTAGACACCATACTCCTGTTGATGCAACCAAGAATTGTGTTGGTTTTCTTGGCTGGCTAATCACACTGCTGACTCATGTTCAGCTTGTGATCTACCAAGACTCTTAGATCCCTTTCACATGTACTGCTATCCAGCCACATGTCCCACATCCTATATTTGTGCATTCCATTTTTTTCTGCTGAAGTGTAGGACTTTACATTTCTCTCTGTTGAAATTCATTTTATTAGCTTTGGCCCAGCTCTCCAATATGTCAAGGTCATTTTGAAATTTGATCCTGTTCTCTGGGTATTAGCAATCCCTCCCAATTTGGTGTCATCTACATATTTGATCAGTATGCCCTCCACTCCTTGACCCAAGTAATTGATGAAGATGTTGAATAGCACTGGGCCCAGGACAAACCCTGAGGCACCCCACTAGTCACTTCTCTCCAGGATGAAAAGCAGCCATTGGTGAGTACCCTTTGGGTTTGGTCGGTCAACCAATTACAAATCCAACTAACAGTAGCCCCATCCAGCCCACATTTTATTAGCTTCTTTGCAAGAATGTCATGGGGAACTTTGTCAAAGGCCTTACTGAAGTCAAGATATGCTATGTCTACAGCATTCCCTTCATCTATCAAGCTTGTAAACATATCATAAAAGGAGATAAGATTAGTCTGGCATGACTTATTTCTGAGAAATCCATGTTGACTTTTAGTAATTACGGCATTGCTTTCTAAGTAATTACAAACTGACTCTTTAATGATCTGCTCCAGGATCTTTCCAGGTACTGATGTCAGGCTGACTGGGCAATAGTTATTTGGGTCCTCTTTTTTCCCCTTCTTGAAGATGAACATGACATTTGCCCTCCTCCAGTATGCTGGGACTTCTCCTGTTCTCCAAGAGTTCTCAAAGATTATTGCAAGTGGTTCAGAAATGACTTCTGCCAGTTCTTTTAATATCCTTGGATATAATCCATCTGGCCCTGGAGACTTGAATTCATCTAGTTTAGGCAAATATTCCTATACTGCTTCTCTACTTATTCTGTGCTGCATTTCGCTCCCTTCCTTACCTGCTCCCCATCCCCCAGGTTAAGTACTTCTATCCTTTTGGGAGAAAACTGAGGCAAAGAAGGTGTTGAGTAGTTCTGCCTTCTCTCTTCCTTCCATTATTAATTGGCCATCTTCTCCACACAGATTTAACCCATAGTATTAAAAAAAACTGATTAAATTACAAAATTAAATGTATCTTATTTTATTGCATTATATTTTTTAAAAAACCATTCAGACTGGTTTGTATTATTTTGTCTATAGGTCTAGATATTAACACTATACATTTTAATACATCTATGCTGCTCCAGTTTGAAATGAAATTTTGAAAAATTGTAGTATTCTAAAACCAAACTACAGCATCTTTGAAAACTGGATCTTATTGTCTTTTGAATTCACATATCTTCTAAAAGATATATTCACCAGATGGCAAGTGTCAATTAATAGCTATTATTAAACAAGAACACTTAGTAATCAAGCCAGAAAAGCTATCATACTTGAGTATCACTTGTTTCTCATTAGTCAAGGGCCCTGATTTGCTGCACTGATTCTATTAAATTAACAGAGACCACTGTGTGAGATAATTTAGAAAGGGACTCATGAAAGCTCAACTGAAATTAAAGCATGCTGTCATATAAGGATTAGTTTTATTTTCTAATCACAAAATGTATGTGAAAAACACGAATAACAAACAATGTAGGCTTTATTCTGAATTTACAACAGAAAATTAACTCTGCAGGTAGAAGGCAGTTTTGCTAAGTGAGCCATTAGCTGCATATATTGGTTTTCTATTATATGAGAAAGTGAAGTTTTATTAGCAAGAATTATGGATAGATGAAATGATGGCTTTGTTTTATGTCAAAAAGTTGGATATAACACATGCAGACCGACCAATATGATGATCTCTGCCCAGGTGCCTTGTATTTTGGGGGAGAAATTGAAAGTAACATGTTCCGAATAATGACGTTCATTGGAATTTTGTTGGGGCAAAGAGGACTTATGTCTGCAGTAATTTAAATTACGCATTTTGCTACTTGAGGCAGACTAGTAAAAGGCACCCCCCAAACCTGCCCAGATTAAGGTGCATAGTGTCCAACGTGGTTCATAGCTTGCCAAATAAGGGAAGAAATCCTAGAAGCACATCTCTCTGTATCTGGTAGTAAACAGAATAAATTACTTAAATTGTCCTGACTTTTAACAATGCCTAAAGTCTAAGGTGGCTACTACACTTTGCTTAATCTGCCTAATAGCAGGACTGGCTTGGGTGTATGCATGTGTGCATGATATATAGTTTGGGGCCAGGACCTGAAAGTCTACCTCTTCCCATATAAGCCTGCCTGAAATATAAGATCTTCAGTGGAAGACCTGTTACATGTCACACCACCCTGTGAGGCTAGACTGGTGGGTATATTTGACAGGTCTTTCTTGGTAGCAGCACCCTGAAAACTCCCACCCAAGGTTGGTCTGGCTGGCTCCATCCTTTCTGAGTTTCTAGTGGGCAGCAAAGACCATTGTGCTGTTTTGCATGGTTTTTGGTTCTTAAAATTAGGAGTTGGCAACTCTCTCTTTTTAACTCTTTTAATCTGAATGTCTTTATAGCAATAGCAATAGCATTTATTTCTATACCGCCTATCAGCTAGTGTTATCTAAGCAGTTTACAATGTATTTTAGCTAATTGCCCCCAACAAGCTGAGTAATCATTTTACCGACCTGCTAAAGGATGGAAGGCTGAGTCAACCTTGGATCCAGGCAGGATTGAACTCACAACCTTGTGGTTGCAAGTAGTGGCATTTAACCACTGCGCCATCAGGGCTCCAGAACTCTTTGGGTTTAGAACTATCTTTTAAAAAGAGTGTTCATTTTAGTTGTTTTTAGCTGTGAATTTACTGTTTTAAATGTTTTAACTCATTGTTCACCTCAGAGGCTCTGATAGGTTGAGAGATGATTTAAAATGACAAGTAAAATAAAATAAAATAAACCTACCTGAAATATAGTGCTTAGCAAGGAAAGGATTTCCTGTTCTCTCTCTAGCTCAGTATCCTGGTGCCTGTTGGCAAGGACCTGTTTAGGTCTAGAAGAGGCTGGAAAGACCATGCCATGAGGTTGGAAAGACCATGCCATGAAGGTAAAAGCAGTGTCTAACACACATGTGTCACCCACATACACAAACCACTAAAGATGTCAAAGAGCAAATCGAGGAAGCAGAGGCAGAATCCTACCAAGCTATTTGTCAAGTGAGGAAGCAAAAGTGGGAGACAATGAGAGTTTCCAGTCTGAAATTGAGAGGGTCAAGTAAGAAGCCAAAGTAAGAAGCAAGTAGGATGGAAATGATTTCAGGAATGCCAGGAGCAGAAAGACACGAAGGTCTGAATTTGATCTTTCCAACAAAGTTTGTAATCACCAGTAGCCCTGTTATCCAATTGCTGCTCAGTCCACGATGCAGCTGTATCTAAGCAGAAATTACTCAGCCACAGACCCATCCTTATGGGATACCAACTTATTTTGTGTTCCTGCTGTAGTCTAAAAGCCATTGTGGTATGGTGCTCTAAGTGTTGGATAGGGCCCTGGGGACCAGGATTGAATCAGTGTTCGGTCAGGAAAACCCACTGGGTGAACTTGGGCAAGTCATACTCTCTCAGGCTCAGAGAAAGGAAAAGCAACCCTACTCTGAACAAATCCTGCCAGGAAAACCCCATGATAGCTTTGCCTCAGGCTTGCTATAAATTGGAAATGACTTGAATGCACACAACAACAATGTCATCATCAACGAGCTGCAGACTAGCCTTCCTTCCTGGCAAGACCATTCTTTCTTGCCTTCAGGAACTTGGGGGCAGCTTTCCTCCTGAATCTTTCACAGAACTTCTTCCTGAAGAGGAATGCAATGCTCTGCTGTTCCCCCGGCTCCAAGGTCCTGCCTCCTCCTGAATCCTTGTTCCTGAGGGAGTCTACTGTCTGAAATCTCTGAGGGCTTTGGGTTATGCTTTGATGACGACTCATTTAGCAAGGGCAGAACACCCCGTCAGAACAAAAATCATTCCTCCCCTATGGCTAAAGGGTCTTCTTATGCGTGGGTGGGTGCTCTGTTTTTAGTTTTGCTGTAATGTTTTTAAATGATTGCATACTTTTAAAATTAACGATGTTTTAGTATGGTAGCTTGTTAAATTCTATTTAAACTTTTAGCATTAGATAAAGCAAAATTGTATATAATACAAGGCAACAATGTAATAAGGCTAAGTAACAAAGCTGCAATGTAACAACGTAAGATGTAACAATGTAAGATTACCTTTTGAAGAGAAACTACGTATGAATCAAATGTAAATAAGCAGACTCAACTGGAAAAAAGAAAAAATCTTGGAAGTGGGGAAGTTTTTTTTTTTTAATTTTCACTTTAAACTTTAATAAAAATATTTCTAAAAAAAATAACTTTTAGCATTAGGATTTAGCTTATTGTTAGCCACCTCGAATTCCATATTGGGAGAAAGGTTATTATATAAATTCTATAAAACAAACAAATATATGTAGCTAAAGGGATGTGGAAAGACCTCAGTGGACATGTGGGGCATGCACGTTTCAATTTACTAATTTTACTAAATTCACTAATTTTCATTTGCACTGGCCACACCCAAAGTACAAATGAGGCATCAGTGTAGAACGGGCCTCTGCACATATTACACATGTCTTCCCCAAGTTTGAGAGGATAGAACAGGCTTTGGCTAACACCTAGAAGGTAATATAAAGATATTAGGTATGTGTTTTCAGGGAAAGAATCCCATAATTTGGGAATTGCCACTACAAAGGGCCTCCTTCCCATCAGTCCCCTCTCTGTCTCTGTCTCTGTCTCTGTCTCTGTCTCTCTCTCTCTCTCTCTCTCTCTCTCTCTCACACACACACACACACACACACACGTGTGATTTCAAGAGTTTGGTGGATTTTTTCCCTTGTTCCTGGAAACTGTTTACTCACTCATAGCCTAACTTTTCTAATCTGCAGGTCTCCCCCATTCCCAGAATAATACACTATGACTTTATTGGAGCTCTGGCACGACATAGCCTTGACAAGGTAACAAACTACAGGGAACTCTTGACGGACTCTATTCCCTGGCTGTTGAAATATTTAACAGCATCTTTATAAATATGTACAAACCTATCCAGGAATAAAGCATGCATAGCTTTATGAAGAGCTGAAGGACATTCACTGAAAGAAAGAGCACAGTCTGGAAATCTTCACAGAACAGAACAAGTAAAATAGAACTGCAGCTTATTATATATAATTTTGTTTTTATCCATGCAGGCATTATTCTTTACTGTGTTGGCATCAAGGCCATTGTATTTTTACCGTGACTACTAATCATGTTCTCTGTCTCATCTCCTTCGTCTGCTACAAATACTCAACAAAAACTTACTTTCACCTTCAGAAATGCCAGCATGGCTTCATTTTTAGCTTTTCTTTCTATGTATAACACAGTGACAGGTATGAAATTTTTTTTTCTCTTCTGTGACTGATCTAGCAGCAGAGAAAGATTTACAATGGCATGTGTCTCCTGCAAATCTGAATGGTCCTTTCATTTTCTCATCTGTGAGCTCTTGACCACAGAAATGTAACAAAGGGTAGAAGTGGTATCACTCGATTTCCACCCAAAGATAACTGTGAAAATGTCTTGACTGATGCGAAGCTCACTAAAAAGTTTCAATCTGGAAGAAATTTCTGTATGGTTACTTGCCTCACAAAAGAAGGAAAAAGTGAACAAAGGAAAGTGCTGAGAGCCAGCCAGGATGTAGCTGGTGAACAAATACAGTTGGCAATCTTTGACTCCATTAACTAAAAGAGATCAACAGGACAGTAGGTTCCTGCTTCTCTAAAAAAAGAGTTCATCCTCACTTCAATGTAATGGAAGAAACTTTCAGAGGTTGTCTTGCCCCTCCCTCTGCTTATTGACAGCATGCTGTTTCTGTACAGATGTGTTTCAGGCTAAGAAATATTTCTAAGGATACCCACAATGCCATTGAAAAAAGGATCTATTGAGTACTGGAAGTTCTCAGTCAAAGACTCTTGAGTAAGATTAGCATGAATGGAGTAAGAGGATAGGTCTGCTTGTGGGCTGGGAAAGTAAAGAATGTAGGATAGTTTTCTCAAAAGAAGAAAAGAAGCAATGTGGCCATCTAACAATCTCCAGTGAATCCAGTGATGCTTAACTTTACCATAAATAACCTTGCATCAGGGTAAGCAGTTTAGTGCTCAAGATTTTGGTGGACAAAAGATTGCTAAGGATGGTAAAGAATTCATGAGAACACTTACCTGGATTCAAGCGGTGGACATTGTTGTGGGGGAGGGTAAGCTTTTGATGGTTTCCATGGATTGAGACCAGGGTGTTAAATTTGATTGGTGCCAAGTGCCAGATCATGGCATGTGATAGGGGCAAGCAAGTCAGTTAAGCAGTTTGCCCCTTATACATGCCCTTCTGTTTTGGCATTGGCCCGCCCTCCCACTGTCCCACAGTGTGAGTTAATCTGGTCACTTTGGGTCCAGACAGGAGTTTTTACCCCTTTCCTGGGGGTGGGGTGTTTTGCTTATCCCATACTGTACTTGATAGACTTGGGGAAATTGGCTCAGGTGGCATTGTTAAATAGGTGGTCTTTTAGCAGGTAATGAGGGAGAATAAGACATTGGTGATCACCTCTTGGCATCCCTTTGGTGTTGGGTAGGACTCTGGAACCCCCCCCCCATAGGGCCTTGTAATCCAGGGGGCTGGGGAAGGAGGCTGCCCTTAAGGTTATCCTGGGTTATCACTTTTAGGGCCCTGCGGTTTGAGTGGGAGTTCCCTGGGTAACTTTCCAAGATACTGGACAGGGGATCAACCAAAGCAATTTGGATTGCCCCTGGGACTGAAGTGTTATTGTCCATAGGTAGGCTGAGCAGATTGTTACAGAGTAACCCTGGCATCAGCTGGACCTGCATTAAGTTGCTCTCTCCATTTTTGTATCTTTAAGGTCAATGTGATTTTAAACAGCACAGGTCAAAATAAAGTGGCCCTTAGTTAACTCAACTTTCTGTCTGGTCTCTTTAGTCCGTAGTTGAAGAGCAAATGCTTGAGAGGGCTCCAAAAGTCAGTTTGATAATAAATTAACATGTGAGACAGGGAACAACCTCTCATCCTCTCCATCTTTGCTGTGTGCCTGTTAAAAGCAATGATTCTGAAGAGGAGAGCCTCTTTTCCATGAGACTCAGAACACAGATTTTCCATCATTTTGCATTGCATGGAGTGGAGGCTCTCTATGTGTAGAGGCTGTTAATTTTTTTTTTTAAAAAAAAAACATTCTACAGTCAGCCCTTCACATTTGCAGATTTCACTTTTGCAGATTTGATTATTCACAGATTATCTGCTGTCACCTCTGCTGCCTCCCTATGCCATTTTTAATAGGGACTGCAAGCCTCGTGAGACTGAGAAACTGTGGACGAGGCTTCTAAGTCCCTATTAAAAACGATGTAGGGCAGCAGTGAATGTGGCAGTAAGCCCCACTAGCCACCCACTTCTGCCTTGTGAAGGAACTCTGATGCCTCAAAGGAATCCATGGTGGGTTGAATATGGTGATCATACTTTTTTGTGTGTTAAATATGGTTTGGGAGGGCCTAGAGTTATTCACATTTTTTTCACTGTCACGGGGGTCCTGTGCCCCTAACCCTAGCAAATATGTAGAAATGACTGTAGTTTATGGGTTGTTTTGTAAGCACAAGACTTATTTTTGTTTCTTTTTGTGATGGCAGAATTTGAAAGGAATGGAATACAAAAACGTGAATGGTGCTTACTTCCAGAAATGAATAAATGAAACAAAATGTGTATACTTCATCATCTCATGCATGTGACTTTGCACGTTCCCAAGACTTTCACATGACCAATAGTCAGAATGAGCTGACCATGTGGACATTACAAAATTGCTATATTGGGAGAGAAAATGTATCACAGAAATCAGCCTTAAAAAAACAGCTTGTCAAAAATATACGCACCACAACAAGAGAACTGACATTGAGATGACTCAGTTTTAATGACAGAAGGAAAATGGTGGTTGATTGCAATGAATATAACCTCTCTTTTGCGGGGCACTTGTAAGCAGTGAACACTGGAAGGGAGCAAACATGCCTGATAACAACACTGTATTTATGTAAAGGCTGGTTAATGTCCTATTTCCCTGCTTCAAAAGCAAATGCACTTCTTAAATATGCTTAACTATGCATAACTATAAGGCGATTGTTACATTTGCTTGCAATCCCTTTTAATGCAAAACACAATCAACATGTGCCCATCAAGTGAATATCCCACTAAATCTTTATACTGCAGTAAGTAACCTCATGAAAAAGCATTAGCTCCTAATAAATCAAAGCCTATTGGTTTTTTTTTTTTTAAAGAAAGAGATATTATTATAGCTTGACAGCTGCAGGAATTTACAATGGCAATAAATTTCATTGGGCCTTTACAACATGGGTGATATATGATGATAGATTTATTTTATAGGTATATAATTTTATAATTATTACATTTTATATAATTCTATTATGACTATTTAGAATTATTAAATGGTCCAATAAAAGTAGCCCCGAAGGATTCTCTGTTGAGGATATATGGCTCTTATAATATCATCAGTGGATTATACTTCAGAATCAGCACAGTGTGTAGTGAGAACAATTGGCCTCTTAATTGTGTGTAATTGACCCTGCCATCTATGTCTGTCACCCTGATCCAATTAGGGTGAAGATGTGCCTAGAAGCAGACATTTGTGTATCTGCACTTGAATGAGGAAACTGGTGCTGAGCATACTGTTCCACCCACAGTCCAGTTGTTTGTCCCACACACCGTGGATTCAATTGTCTTCCCAAAGGTTGATGAGTATTTGCCATGGTAAAATTTAAAGCTTCTATTTACAGTTTGGAACAGTACCAATTTCCCATTTTATCTAAATATAAGAAACAGTATCTTATACAAATCAGAGAGCTGGACATTGCGTATTCCAAAGGATGGTGCCATCCATTGAGTGTCCCTGTACATGCTTGGAAGCTGTCAACTAGCAACCAGCACAGAATAGAGCTTTTTTTTTTTTTTTGCTACTAATCATATGACCAAGCCTTTAGTTTTTCCAGGGTCTAGGAGGAGGCTTTTGATATTTTTGCTTGTTTTTAAAGGAATGATTTGTTCTCCTTTAACAATACATAGGTCTTCAAAATAAGACCAATTTTCTATAAGGATTATGGACAGCCTGGTTAGTTTTCAGGGAACATATTAATGAATATTATAATGTATGATAATAGTTTAATGGATAATTCACACTACCCTTTTCAGCTAATCAAGCCAACATGACTTCTGTACCACAAGCAAGTGGCTTTATATCAGTGGCATTGCCAAATAAGCTAGAAAGAGCCAACATATTAGCAAAATCAAAAAGTTAGTCCAAGACTTCTTGTACTGGATGGCATGTTTTAAATTACTGTGGGTTGTTAAATCAGATCAGTACAGTCATTGTTTACTGGAACGTTTAATGTTCCACATGTTCTCTTTTTCCAGTTGCTTCATCTCTGAACAGACTATAGTGAGCCCTCAGGGAAAAACCATTACCTTCATTTCTGTGTAACATTAAATCCTTTAAAACACACTATCTGCTTTAAGACTGACATATATTTAAAAGATAAGCATTATATACGGTAGGGTACGTAAAGATAAGTGTTATATATGGTACACTATAGCTGTACAGTAAATGAGCAAATGCCATCTTCATTATTTCCTGCTGTTAGTTCAGTCTTCCCAAGAGGAAAGAGGGAAGGAGAGATTTCTGAAGAAAGAAGGAGGAAAAGGAATAAGAACTTCTTTTGTGGTATATTTTTCCCCTTACATATGAAATCTAACTATTGTAAAAAATATTTAATGCTTTTGATTTTGAAACATTCATTCATAAATTTACAGAATGCATCTTTTTTTTAATTTTTAAAACATGCCTATGCAAATGCGAATATGCAGGCTTTGTCCAAGCTTAGTCCCCTGGTTTATTACTTGAATTCTATTGTAAATTTTCCTATAAACATAGATACTGCTGAGAAAAAGTACACAACTATTATCATGCAGGAAAAAATCATCTAGAGTGGTATAGAATCAGGTGTAGCCAGACACTGAGAGATGTATGGCATTGGCAGGCTACTGTACCTAGAAGAGCTGGAGATATTCTGCCCAATATTTTACTATAACTTTTGTTTGCTTTTGCCTCAGAGGAAGGCAAAAGGAAAATTCCACTGAACAAATTCTGCCAAGAAAACCCCCAGTAGGCTGACCATTGGGTCACCATAGGTCAGAAATAATTTGAAGCTGCTCAACAACAGACATGAAAAAAAAATCAAAATAAAATGTCATTTGCCACTCCCCACCTCAGTTCAGATTCTGTCTTAAAACTGCATCTGGTACTACAACTGAAAAAAAAAATCACAGCACAATTACTTCAGGGAGGTTTGACTTCTAAAACAGAAACAGACATTACGGTGTAGTTAGTACATTTTGAAATACTGGAGTTCATTGTGAAAGCCATGCCTACAAGGAGAAGAGACGTATGAGAAATCTCGCAGATCTGAACTCAGTGATGTTTCCTTGAGGCTGCATAAGTTCAGCTTAGAAAACAGATTGTGCTTTAAACACAAGATTGTCAACCTGTAGAGCTGCAACTGATAGTTTTCAATTAGAAATGCACACAATCTTGTTAAGAACTGCTATTATTTAAACTGGCAGTGAGAACTAGGAATCTCACCAAAGAAAAGGGAAGAGGTATTCCAACTCTCCTTGATTTTTTTTTCCTCTTCAGTTTCTGGCTTCCTATGTCTGAAATCTGTCAGAAAACCTTGGTCCTTTCCGCACTACGCTGTTATAGTGCTATTATGCTACTTTCAACATCCTATGGGATCCTTAGGTTTGCAGTTTAGGGAGGAGCATTTGGAATTCTCAGCCAGAGAGCTCTTTGGCCTCAGGAAACTACAAACCTCAGAATTCCACTGGATGTTGAAAGTGGAATGATAGCACTATAACAGTGTAGTGTGGAAAGGCCCCTTGAAGCTTCCTCACCATTTCCACTGTGAGAGCAAGGAACATTTGTGAACTGATCTGAGCTTTTAACAGATGACATCATCGCTCCTGCACTAAAAAAATAAAAATAAAAAAGCCTGGAGTTGTGCTATCCCACCATTCTCCTTTACCACATCATGGACAACACACACCATGGTCATATAGGCAATGATATAAGAATGTAGGAATCATTTCCATTATATATCCAAGAAAGATAAAACGATGTTGCTTTTTCTGTGGGCATGCTGAGTTGTACATTTTCTTCCCTAACAGTGGTGGAATGAGCATGTTAGAACAGCTACTGCAGAATGGTAACTTTGGACTCCAAACTAAGATCATCTAACTTAAGGAGAGTTAGGCACCAAGTAGCATACTAATACCAGGGTAATTGACAGATTTCTTAGCTCTGACAGTGTAATATCAAGAGCTCTGAGGAGATATCACTGAAAAATTAATTCACAGAGGAGAATTTATCATATCTTTAAATGCCTCAGATTTGTTTCAGAGACAGTCAGTTCCAATTTGTTAGAATTTAAATGTTTGACAAAAAACACCCTATCCTACATTCATTTCTCTAACACAGCTCATTTAAATATTTTTAGGTTTGTGAGAAAGTATTCTGATTCAGGAGCTATTATGTAGAGTTACAGGAAAGAGTTTTCACATCAAGATTTATTTGTAAGGGGTGTGTGTGTGTGTGTAGTTTTCTGAAAAAGTCAGAAGATTTGAAGTATAAATCATTATTCATCTGAGGCATGAATGCTTTTACAAATGATGAGAACCATGCAGCTATGGAACAATATCTAACAACTAGTTTTAATCCAAAGCAATTCTTTGGTACATGCTTCTCAGTGTACCTTAAGAACTGCTCAGCAGCATCAGCATATCCTCTTAATGACAAAGGTTCTAGGCAAGAAAGCATTTCCTTCACATATGAGTTCTCCATGGGGACAATAATATTGACATGAAGCTATGTTCAAAAAAGATTCCAGACTTCTTATGTGAATTCTTGTTTAGGATATGCATCAATCTGAAATGCATCTTGAAAACTAAACTGAATTAGGATTTATTCGAAAACTTACGTTACTTTCCAAGGGAAGTGGGACTCTCTTTGAGATGCTCAGAACAAAAGGTGGATCCCAGAAGATATCTTGCTGGCAAGTATTACTTTGGAACAGTAGATAAATGAATAGTGTCATTGGGAGAGAGTGAGACTGAGCGATTGATAGGCTCACCTACTAAACCAAAGAATGTTTTTTCAGAATACTAGAATTGGGAGAGGAAATTTTCTTATTTGGAAACCAGGTTTTATCCACTTTTATTGGATGAAGGTATTCACTGAAAACAGAGACACTAAACAAGCTTTGTTCTGAGTTTGGATTTAGGAGAGTTTTACATGACGCTCTGTTTGTTTTAACTGTTAATTTTTCATGTTCCATCTGTCTTAGTTTTTCCCATCCTTACCCCCTATCCCACTTTGTAGGAAATCAAACTTAGCTTCTCCAGTTTTTTTTCTTATGATGCGCTCCTTCATCGCTTATTGTTGTTTGTTATTCTTATTTCTGTTAGGCTTCTTCTTTGCGTCTTTCTCAATATTAGACATTTAATCTTCCCCTCTCTATTTTCTCTAGATTGAAGATTCATCTTGAATTTAGTTCTTTCTGTTCTTTGTTTGCTCTTCAGTTTTTTTTCACTTCTTGATAGTCTCATGCACTTCATCTGTTTGCTTTGTGTATGTGTGTGTGCACACAAGCATGCATTCTTTGGACTACAAATTCTATCATTCCTCACTCTTGGCTATACGCCTGCTGTAGAGCCTTCTTCTTTGCCTTGTCTGTCTCATCCCCTCTCCCTTCCTTCCTATTTGTCAAAACAAGACAATTTTTTTCATAGTAGCATATTCACTGTGATCATCCAGCCCTACTGTCCAAGAAGGTCACCACACTAGTTTGTGTTTACCCTTACAAGACTAAAAACCCTAATACCAGTGTGCTTTTCAAAACTTTTGTCTTGTTGGTTACAGTTAACATTGCCTTTTAATCTCCTTGGGAAGTTTTATAATTGCTTTCCTTTTGATGGATGTTGTTTTCTTTTTTTAAAATATAATTTAAATATAAATTGGTTTTGCACCTATTTTATTCTTCTTTTCTAACATTTAGTTATTTGCCAACCAAACAGACAACAAATACGAGAGTGAGCGCAGTGCCTGAACATGCTAGAAATGGAGCAATTTGAATTAGTAAGTGAATCAGTTATTATTTGATTCAACTGCTTCAGCAGTTACAGTTCATCTGCATAAAGGAAGATGGATATGAAGCAATGATCCCTGGTAGTCTTACTCTGACCTGGTAGTCAGATCTGGTAGTCTTACTCTTTCAACTTAGTCATGTGGTAGTTATTTCAGAGATCATGGGTGCTCATCAGCCACAGTTTACACTTCAGATTGCTCTAATTTCTCAGTATATATAATATATTTAGTAGGCATAACTAATTGAAGTGCTATTCAGCATATACAATCATATCTAATAGCTTTACATCTTAGAGAAGAAAACACCCACATTTCCAAAGACATTGTCCAGTGTCTGTCTGTCTGTCTGTCTGTCTGTCTGTCTGTCTGTCTGTCTGTCTATCTATCTATCTAAACCATGGACAGTGTCCTTGGAAAGTTGGGTGTCCCTTTTTTTCCTCTATATACAATAGATATGCAACATGTGTGTGTGTGTGTATATATATCTACACACACAAACACACATATATACACATACACACATATATGCATATATATTATGTATTTTCAGACAAAAGGTTGGTATTATGATTATCATTATTGCCAGAAACATCATCATCATCATCATCATCGTCGTTGTTGTTATTGCCATAAGCATTTTTAATGGAAAGCCACTTTCCACATTTTACAAACTAAAATACACCCCAAAAGGGCTTTGGAATTATGTTTCCTAAATGCCAGCTGTTATTTTATATGGCAAACTGCTGTTGACACTCAGGGAGGTTTCAACAAGAGCTTTTGATATGGTACAGAGGCTCTGATGTTCAAAGAAAAATAATCCCTCTGGGTGTGCAGAATTACTTTTTGGATCCTCCAAATTAGCTTTTTGGCTCCCAGCTAGTTTGCAGTAAGGAAAGCCTTTTTCCTTTTTCAAGAACTGTTTGAAAAAGGGAATATTTGTTGAAAAACACAAGCATGCCTTCTATATAGAGGTTGTCTGCCTCTTTTGGAATTTACCAAGCTGTTAGGAGGACATCATACTTCCAAATATTTCTACAGTTCTCAATGCCTAAAGAGGTGGAGTGTCCTTCATAGTTAATTCATATTGTGAACTGTTAATATGGAAGAATTGAAACAACAACAATGCATATTCACTGCTAGATGAATTTCTGCATTTGCACATTCTCCAATTCATCACTAAAGGTGGAGGAAAAAACATCTCTTAAATGAACTATCAGTATTGGTATGTCTAATATAGGAAGCAGAAAACTGATATGAAATTGTTATCAGAACCTTCATAAAAAAAGTTGTAATTGGCAATTTGATAAGGGTGTAAAAATTAGAAGAAAATATCTGTCCCATTTTTGTACTTTTTTTAAAAAAAATTGTGCCTGTTTATATGTAAAATATCTGTGCAAGTTTTCTTGAAGACCCAGAGTAGTGATATGTAGAAGCACTTCAGAAATGAGGCAAGTCCACTTTCCGGACATTTTGGCCTTCTATAAGCAGCTGGAGCAAGTTGAAGAAGAACTTGGATATCTAATTCTTCTCTCTCAACTCCCCCTACTCCCCCCCACTACTGCAAATGAAGATATGACAACAAATTTTGATTTTAAGTGTGCTGAATTTTCTTTCTTTACACAATCTGCAGTGTTCAAAGCTGACTTCAAGCAGTGGAGATCTCAAAGTCATCCGATAAGGCCAAATTAAGGCTAAAACATCCCAGTTCTGAAGCATACATGAAGCAATGCCTTATCATTTCCTGTTACAGCAGATTCCTAAACTGGATATACAGAAGGAAAGGTCTGGCTGGTGGACCACAGAAGGATTGGCTAGCCTGTGTTGACGTCTAATTGTCAGTTGCCCAAGGACATGCTTTCAACAGAAGGCCTCCTGTTGTGAGTAGACTCCCCCAAGACCCCAAGTGGACAATTTAGGGGATGTTCAATTTTTCTCTCCTTAGTTGAGAAGGGGGTTGAGTTAATCCTTGTCTCTTAGGTCTTCATGGTGCAATCCTGTGCATATCCATCAAGTTCAATAGGACTTGGTCAATGGCATGTATCTATAGGACTGTGGCCTAAATAACACAGAGAGATCATCAGTGGGGTGTAAGTTTTGTAATGAAGCCTCTCATTGCTGGATGACCATTTTTTCATTCCTCATATTGGAAAAATATAGTGATCTTAGTGAAATAAATAGCAGTCAGAGAGAAACATTACTCCAGGGCTATTTCCTACATAGTCACTGAGAATGAAGTTAAAGTTTTACAATTGGATTTATATGCTATTTGAGGTTGTTCTTATTTTTTTTAAAAAGTGCTTAATTGTGTATTTGAATTAATCTGCTCCTTTCTGCTATTGTTATATCTCATATTTCTTTCCAAATGTTATCAAAGCTTGACTTCCTTGTTCTGATTTCTTTTAATGTCTCTGTAGTCTTTTAAAATCCAATAATGAAAAAAAAAAGCCAAGACAAACCCTGTTTGTTTGAATGACTTTTATAATTTCAAAAAACTGATGAATTTTATTAGTATACAGATCTATGTCAACATTTCAAAACAGGACATAGCTAAATGCACAGACGTGATACACAGAGAGACACCTACAAAAATCAAAATGTTACAACTCAAAGTTTCTAAAAACTTTTTAAAAAAAGATTTCCAGTAAAAATGACATATCCATTTTTTTTAAAAAAAAACTTTTAAAATTCTATTTTGCACTTGTAACATAATTGCAAAAGATCATTAAGTTGTTTTCATTAATTTTTCTTTTGATTTAATTTGACATGTCAGGAACCTGATCCGAACATGTGTTACCTTGTAACATATTAATGAATGTCACTGGAAGCTATAAGCAGTTTCATAACTCCAGTACCACATCGGATACATCCTAGAATTTAAACACAAGCACAATTATTGCATCTCAGTTTGGGGTGATAAATTAGAACTGACAAAGTAGAAAGAAAATTAACAAACTTTGAAATGGAAACATGTTCACTTTAATGGATTAATCTTTACATTCACCTGCCACCTTTCTGCTTTTTGTGATTACTGGGATGGAATGTATTACAAAGCAGGAGAGGAGATGGTGGTAAATTCATGCCAATATTTTCATGTGATATAGGTAAAACACCAAAAATACAGCCTTCAAATACAGTCTATATTTCTGGCACTTGCAGGTGGGTATGGAAGTCTCAGTGGATTGCAGTTCAGTGCATAAACACTGAAGTGTAGTGCAACTTTATACATTACTTGATCTGGTATGGTATACCTTGTGAGAGTGTACTCATTTCTTGTATCATATTCACCAACTATTTAAAATGTCATAGTGCCTCCCATGCATATTTCCTTAATCGAAGCTGTACTTGTATATATCTAGCCTGTGGAACTGAAGCAAGGTCCAGTTTAGCCCCATGCTTCCCCAGCAGGCCCCACCATTGCATTTTTAGTTGAGAGCTGGCCAAAACTAAAGCTTCCTCGAGGTCTACTTATACTTTCCACTTCCTGTATTTTTTTACCAGTTTCCAATCATTTTTTAGGGTTTAAATGGTTGGGGATAGTGTGGGCATGAAGAGGGAAGTAACTACATTTAGATTTGGGTGTGATGCTTTCTGGACCACTTGGGGGTGTCCTTTTGGCAGAAGAAATTGTAATCCCAAAATTAAAAAAAATGCTTTGTGAGCACAATAAGTCATAACTGAACAATTAGTCATTAATATTCTTTAGACAACTCTGGCCCACAGGGACATTCCCTCTATTTTGCTCCACAATTTATAATCTAGAGGGCAAAGTGTCAGAGGGATATGCGATGGGAGTGATCCGTCATACCTCATGATAAGTTAAGGTCATCGGCTGATTTTTGCTGGCTCCAAATTCTGAGATTAAGTGGATGCCTATTATATTTTATTGTTTTATCTTTTATTGTTTATTTCTTTAAAAATATTTTAAAAACTGCTCTTCAGCCTAGGAAATTGGGGGGGGGGTATGTGTGAAGTGTAAAAACAAAAATATACCACAATGATATATAGCAAACCACTAAAACAAATCACACTAAAAACAAATCAGAAACATAACAAATCAAGTCAAACCAAACTTATATGCATTTACATGATTTTTGTAAAAGGAGCTCTAAAGGAAAATTATTTAGGAATTTTGCTTAAGCTATCTATGTTGTCAAGTCAACTTCAGCTTATGTTATCCCTGTGCATAAGAGACCTCCAGGTCACCCTATCATCAACAGTCTTACTCAGATCTTCCAGATCTGGCCGTGGCTTCTTTGATTGAGTTGATCTATCTGTAACGAGGTCTTTCTCTTTTCCTACTGCCTTCGACAGTACCAAGCATTGTTGTTGTTTCCAGTGAGTCATTTCTACTTATGAAAGTACAACAGTCTCAGTTTAGTTATTGTTTCTAGGGAGCATTCAGGCTTGCTTTGCTCTAGGACCCATTTATTCATCTTTTTAGCATTCCATGGTATCTGTAGAACTCTTCTTCAGCACCACATTCCAAATGAATTGATTCCTATCACCTTTCTTCACTGTCCAGCTTTCACAACCATCGATAGAAATTGGAAATAAGATGGCATGCATCAATCCTAACTTTAGTATTTAAAATTCACACTTCAAGATCTTGTCTAGTTCCTTCAGTTGCCTTTCCAGGGCCTAACCTTCTTCTGATTTCTTGGCTGCAGTCTCCATTCTGATTAAGGACTGATTAAGTAAGGATCAAGGATGGAAAATCTTGAACTATTTCAATGTCTTCATTGTGTGCTTCAAAGTTATGTAAATCATCTGTGGTTGTTATTTTCGTTTTCTTAATGTTAAACTATAAACCTGCCCTTGCACTTTCTGCCTTGACTTTCTTCAGTAATCGTTTCAAGTCCATGCTATTTTCTGTTTGTAGTATGGTGTCATCTGCATAACTTACATTGTTGATGTTCCTTCCTCCTGTTTTAACTCCTCTTTCCTCTAATCCTGCTTTATGTATGATATGTTCAACATATGGGTTAAACAGATAAGATGATAACATGCAACTTTGCCTGATACTTTTGCCAACTGGAAATCATTCCATTTCTTTCTATTCTCTCCTGATGGTAATCTCTTGTCCTGAGTACCAGTTATGCCTTAGGACAATCAGATGTTGTGGTATACCTATTGGCATGTAAAGTAATGTATAGCTTTTCATGATCTATACAAAGACTTTGCTATAATCTGTAAAGCATAGGTTGATTTTCTTCTGAAATTCTTTGGCTCCTGGTCAATTAGGCTTGATAGTGCAAATCTATTTTTTGCATTATCTTTCTACAGCAATGTTCTTCAGATTGCATTTTGGAACAATGGTTGGTTTAGTGTTCTTCTTTAGTGATATTAACAGTTCATGTTATAGTCTTGTTTTTCCAAAGAGAATGGAGCCTGTCTTCTGCTTCCCATTATGTAGTGTGTTTGATTTCTATATTGGCATCAGGTGATGTCAATGTATACAGTGACCTCTATGGTTGCTTGAAGAAGGTGTCTGCAATGAACAAACTGTTGACTTCACAAAATTCCATCAGTTCACTCTCTTGTTTCATTTCTTGATCTTAGGCCAAATTTTCCTACAATCTTTGATTTTGCTCTGTTTCATACTACTGTAATACCAGTGGCCTATGATTAATACCAAGTCCTCTTTTGGGGTGTGATCAATTGCTTCCTGGACACCAACATATACTCTTTCACTTTTTTCTTCTTCTGTATCTGTAGCTAGAGCACAGACTTGGATTATGGTTATACTGATAGGTTTTTCTTATAGTATTATTGATACTACTTGGTCAGATTTTGCATTGCATCCTTGACTGCTTTTGCAACATCTCTACTCATCTTTAGTGCCACCACATTTCTTCTTAGATTTTCATTTCCTGAGTAAAATACTTGTAATTATCTGACTCAAAGTGTCCCATTCCTGTTCACTTTAGCTTGCTTACCTCTAGTATTGCAATGCTTAATTTGTTCTATTTCTTGTTTTATTATGTCTAGCTTTTCTTGATTCATGCCTCTTACATTCCATGTTCCTATAATATGTGTTGAGCAGCTTTGGACTTTCCTTTCACCTCTGAGCACATCAACAGCTGAGCAACCTTAGACTTGAGTCCAGCTGCTTCATTAGCCACAGTGCTATTCATAATTGTCCTCTACCCTTTCCCAGTAGCCTCTTGAGTGCCTTCTGAGCTGGGAGTGTCATTACCTGACACTATCTCTTGTTTCATTAGCTATAGTGACATTGCCTTTGTCTCTGAGGGATCCTCCACCAGTGTAACCCCCCTCGCCACATCTTCTGCTGCCCAGTAGCTGTTTGACACATTTAGTCTGGCTCCTCAGCAAAAGTCTGTCTGACATGGAAGTCCCTACCAGGAGCACTGCTGCCATAGCATAGCTTTTTGCCACAAAGAAGCTTGCAATCCCAACACCGAAGAAAGATAGTGCCCAAGATGGGGTAAGCTATTAGACATCCTTTTAACAGGGAGAAGGGCTCTACATTATTATATAATTTCCAAAACAAACAAACAAACAAACATACAAACAAAAAACTCCAAACCCTTTGCCCTCTCCTGAAATTGCCCTAGTGTAAAAATAATTGTTGAATAGGGTAATTGGTGTTTTGAAATGGCCACCTTCCATGCATCCAGCTGCTCTTATGAACAGATGCAGTATAAGTGTTGATTTCAATCTTTTCTTTGCTCATCTGAAAATCAACCATTCATCCCAGGACTGCAATGACTAAAACTATGTAGACATGTTTATAGCTTAATTATCCTCTAGACAGTGTACTGCTTCACTAGGTATAATCATGCAGATTGCTGTCTAGATGATGTAGTATTTACCTTTCCTAACAGATTTAGGAAAAGTTACTGCATGGCCAATGAAGGAGTAACAAAGAAGACAGGTTTCAAAACAGGAAGCAAATTGCTAGGCAAAGGTTGTAAACTGTAGCCTGATGAATTTTTACAGACTATTAAGTCTGTGGTAACGTTATATTTATGCATAATTAAATATGAATATAAATTGGGGCTTCTGCCATTTTATCATCTGCACTCACTCACCGCTATAATTTAATGTGTCTCAATTAATAACTTAAAGCAAGGGAAAGACTAACCATTTCTGCCAGAAAGCTGCTGTGTTACCAATCAAATTCTTCAGACAAGGCTCACTGAAATTACTCCAGTGCAATAGTGGGTTATGTGAAGGTTATCCGAAGGATCACCTCTCTCTCTATCTATTTACCTGGGCTTCTGCTGTGGCTCTTCTCTGGGTGTCTCCACTAGATGAGGTGATGTGAGTGGCTACCAACAGCAGCTGGGTAGCTTTCATATCAACTCCAAGTTTTACTCTGAACTTTAAAGGAGCTATCCAAGGAACTGATCTGATCTCTAGCTCACAAATAGGTTCAGAATCTTGAATGGCTCTTTAACAGTTCAAAATAAAGCTTGGAACAGATTCATTCTCCTTCTAATATGGGAAGCACCAGCTGCTACTGATGACTACACAAAAAAGGATTTTTACAGTGGTACATTTTCAGTTTATGGTATGCTGTTTCTAGAAGGGAGTCCCTGCCACCTACACCATGGTTTATTCTGTACTGGTGAAAGAAAGACTTTTTTAAAAAAATTTCCTGAGCTTCTTAATCTTAAAATTATTTAGGATACATTCCCAAATACATTCTTCTAGAGAGTAAGCCCAACTAAACACTTTGAGAGTTACTTCTATTTTTTTTTTAAAAAAAATAGGGCTGTGCTACTAATGATTAAATAATTCTTTACTTAAATTTAAAGATTTGAAAACTTAGAAATGTTAATGCTGTTGTAAGTTTGTTATATTGATTTTATGCTCTTCTGCTACAGCTTTTTTTGGGAGGGGGGGCTGTATTAGATGTTATAACTTTGGTCCTGTTTTTCTTATTTTCACTGTAGGCTACATAGAGATCTTTCATTACTGGAATGCCTACAGATGTTGCAAACAACTTTATGTATTTTAAATGCTTTAATCTGAAAATGCAACTGCACTGGGGGTCTATTCGTTAAAAGATGGGATCTAAAATATTTTAGATTACTACATATATATGTCTTCATAAAATATAAATTAATAAAATTCAGTCAGTTTGGCATCACTTCTAGGCATATGATACAATAACCTTGTTGAAGTATTCATTCGTTTGTTCATTCATTCATTCATTCAATCATGTGTATGTTTTGTCCATGTGAGTGTTAAAAAATTACCAGAAAATCATATGTGTGATGCTACAAATTCCAGGACAGAACAAAGCAAGATGATGAAGCAGAATCTTTTGTATATCTACCTTCAAGTAAGTCTCACAGTATAAAGTAGAATTTGCTCACATAAAATTGATGCCTCTCAGTGCAGTCCTCTAATGGTACTTCTAAGTAAGTCCTATTGATTTTAATAAACACTCACTTTCAGGTGAGCGCGAATAGGTTTGAAGCCTCAAGCAATAGGGTTTTGTTGTGTGTATTTGTGTGCATGCATGCATAATCTCAGTATTTGTTTTTTTCTAAATAACATCGGATAATGGACAACTCAATAGGCAAAGCTATCATTTGTTGGCTAGTGGATACTCCTTTATTCCAGATGATGGTAACACACCAGTAACACACCACAATAAAAAAGTGTTACTTGACCTCACCACTGCTGATTACATTGACCTCTTCCGATTAATAATAATAAAAAAATCTATCAATTAACCTACCGATTAAAACTCTGAAGCTTGCAACTTTATGTTTTTTGTTGTTGTGTTCCTTCCATTTCCAAAGTAAGGTAAACCTATCACAGTGTTTTCTTGGCAAGATTTGTTCTGAAGGGGGCTGCCCTTGCCTTCCTCTGAGACTGAGAGAGTGGGAGTTGCCCAGGTCAATGGGTTTCCATGGCTGCGTGGGAATTCAGCCTTTCTTCTCCAGAGCTGCCTAATGCTCAAACCACTACACCACTCTGGCTCTTGCAACTTTAAGTCTCAAAGACTAAATATCATTGCCAATGTTCTCAACTTACATACTTTTAAAGATTGCATCAGGACTGAAAGAGTTAGGAAATGATCAATGGAAGAAGAAAAAATAATAACTGTTAGTTGCAAAATCCATTAGCTATATTTTTCAGTTGTGAATGGTTTTGTTTTGCTTCTTGATTGAATTATTTTGATAGAGTGTTCTGTTCTTATTAATGGTAAGAGTTGATAGTTTTTCAGTTTGAGATTCCAAAGTGATGACATTCTGCCTTGAAGCAAGTTTTGTATTTTAATTTTATAGCGATGCTGAAATTCAAAACCTCAAACAAATCAAAACAGTAATTTATCTGGTGCAAATCTCTATTCTGTGTATGTGTGAAAGAAGATTGCAATTGAAACCCTAATTGATTAGTTTTATATTTTACAAAATGTGAAACTGCCATCTAAGAAGACATGGCAAGCACTTTGCTTTGACTTTTCTTTCAACAAGATTTTTCTAAATACTGAAAATGTAATTTGGAGGTTACCAGAACAACTGAGAAATAAGAAGAGAAAAACCAAAACAGTGTGTGTGTGTGTGTGTATTGCAAAAAGCTTGTTTTAAAATGTACCCATATTTTTATTTTATAGCAGTTTGCTGACAAATTGATTTTATGAAGAGGTCCATCACTTGTTCCAGTTTTATGATAGAAGAACACAATTAATTTTGACCTGAGTCTGTGATCTGATGAGAGGAAGCCTCATGTTTGCAGCTGTAATCTCTTCAAATGCTAAGGCCTGGAAGACTGTGCATTCATCTGTCACATTTTGAAATATTTGGAAAACATGTACAGACACTGAGTGACACAAATGAGTCAAGCCCTATCTTTCCACTTATATGTTTCTTTCTCCCAGGGGAAGGTAGAGTTTGAAGCTACCAGACATTACTAAGACAGTCTTCATTAATTATTTGTAAAATCAGTTTAAATAGAGGCTGCCAATGTTAAGTGTTGTCTGGGGACTGAGAGGAAAGGGGTATTGGAAGAGACACTTAAAAGGACAGCAGAAGGACAGTGAAAACATAAAACTTATAATGGCTGCAATCCAAGATCCCTTCAGCAAATTACGCAATCCCCTTGCAGAATAGTAATACTATGCAATACATGTCAGTTAATGTGTGCCATTGTGCAAGGTACAACATGTGACACAAAGCTATGGTGAGTGTGCACTGTGTAACAGAAATGTACAGTGCACAATTGCAAAGTGCTGCACATAACCACAATATATCTAACCCACTTCTGCTGCTATCAGCAGAAAACATCTGTTGCACTGTTGCAAATAATTTGTCCTTCATGCATAATGTGATTTATGCATGTGTGTGTCATTAAAAGAATGCTGTCCATTGTATGATAACCCAACAACAGAGAAGCAATAATGAAATCCATTTATTTCAGTATAGCATTTAGAACTGGGATAGGGGGTACCTGCAAAGTAGTTTAAAGTCTGAGGGTCAAAAAATAATAACCCATAGTATTTGTACTGCAAACTAGTCAAAATACTAATTTTATATAGTAACAAACATCACCCTCATTCTTAATTGCCACCACCTAGGATATAATAATACAATAAATAATCCTGTTGGTTGATCACCACTAGAGTAGACCTCTTGAATCAGCTGTTGAATGGTGAGCGCACATGTGGGTAATTCCCATTCTGCTCCTCAAAAAAGCAGCTTAAATCTGGCATCCCTCAGGGCGCTGACCCAGTAATGTACTCAGAGCAAGTGCACAGTAGAGAGCAACCGCTGATGCAATCAACTGGCCTTCAAGTTGCCTGTTGACTTATGGCAACTCCATGAATTTCATAGGTAAGGAATACTCAGGGGCAGTTTTGCCAGTTCCTTCCTCTGAAATATAGCTTGGAACACCTGGTATTTGCAGGTGGTCTCCCATCCAAGTATGAACCAGGGCTGACCCTGCTTAGCTCCCAAGATCAGATGGGATTCAGTACTTTTAGGGTATTCAGGGTGACTTAAAATTGTATCTGTGTAAATGAAATCATGCTAATTTACTAAATGTAAGCAGGGTACAATATGGTGTCATACTTCCTATGGGCAGATTGGCTGGAGGAACTTTGTGCTGCCCCAGAATTTAGTGGGTCTGTGGAGCTGCCACATATTGAAGGTGTTCTCAGTGGCAAGACGCTTGCTGTGATACTTCCTTCCATTAGCCATCTGAATGTCTTCTATGCTGTTATCTTCCAAGTTTCCATTAACAACGTATTTTGTATAATATACCCTCCAAAATTTCACAGATGAAAACTGGGACGTGTGTGGCCAAGTGTAGAGGGTTAGAGCAGATTCCCACAGGTGCTCTGGCCTCTTTAAAGGAGGAGATGCCTGCAGGAGGGCTACCAGGTAGCAGGTTGCTTGGCAGCGCCTCAGGGCCTCAAGTGCAACTGCTGAGGGAAAGAGGCTGGAGGAAAATAAGAGCTTCTGGCACAATTGAATGCAGAATAAAAGCTCAGAGGAAGAAGAGAGGAAACTGCAGGGCTCCAGCAGATTTTCCTCCCTGTCCTGGGCAGCTCCAACTGCAGTCTAGGAAGTCTCTTGAGAGAGAGGATTAGAAAACCAGCAGCCAGCACAAGGGCTAGAAGCCCTTCTGTCTATAACTTAGGTGGAACCCTGCAGAGGAGAAAGCAGTTACAACAGAGTCAAAGGAAGCTGAACTAAATTAGTTAGAGAGGATCTGGACAAGCAAATCCCCTTCTCCCTGTCAGCCAGGTACAAGTAAACAATAGGGGGATTAGTGGGAAGGATTGAGGACCAGGACAACTTTATCTTGCATTCCTATAAGGAAAGGCAAAATATAAAGCAAATTAATTATCAGTCACCACAACCATCACCACCAGGATTTATACTTTATCATGGTGGTCTCCCTTTTGTGATCAATCTGGGTTAAGTGTTTTCATTAAATTCCTTGGGTTCCATACTGGCCTATTTGTGCCTACAGGAACCAAAATGCCACAAGATGTGATTTTTCAGAGCAAAATGTTAATAACTGAAAAACTGTAAATTGGACTTAGTTTCATCTCCTGCCTGTGAGTTTAGTTGTGCGTGGATAAAAAACTTGTAAGTGGGTCTGCAAATTAACTCATGAAATTAATTTCATTTGGTTAACAAGCATGCAGTGTGAAGAAGGATTTTCCTCCTGTTTTAATGAGTACCAGATAGAAAGTTTATGCTGCAGTCCTACTTAGCTGACTGACTTGGTTTAGTGGCATTCGCTGACTGGCAAGCATGATTATGGTTGTGGAGTTTTAGATCCTACAGAGAGAAAATGTGATTAAGGAAGAATCTAATTCCCTTTCCCATCAATGGATTTATAGCAGAGGATGTAATCCTGTAATTATATCTGATTTGTAACAGCATTATGTCTGATTTGTAAACACATCTGCCAATTCTGCTGATGCACATATTAATATCTTCAATAAAATGCTCTATAAACTGCATTAATAATAATCAAGTATGATAGCAAATGGAAGAGATAATTGATCTCTAATATAGGTCAAAATGTTAATATGCAGCTGCTTCCAAATATTTTATAGAGATGAATATATGCAAAGGCATTACTTCATTGTGCCCAAACCTAAATACAACAATGAGACATGGTTTATTTCTTAACTTAGCATACACAGTGTTATGGACGCAAAGAGATGAAGTCTTCACCTGACCCAATAACCTTGGTTTTACACAGGTTATCTGATTCATATTTATTGACTAGTGTATATACCCGGCATTGCCTGGGATTTTATTTTCTCATAGGTTAGAAAGATTTGAGATACTGTGTCTCTAATTCCCCAAACTGTCTTGTCCAGTACCTTGTCCAATAACTTTTCCCCATATTCCTCAAACCGATCCGTATTCGGAGTTATTAACATACGCAGATTGAGTTCCTGAGGGAATACACTGCCTTCCTCCTTGCTGCTAGGCCTCATTTCCATTGCAACTGACCAGGCCCAAGAGCTCTCTGGATGAGAATTCTAAAGGCCCCTCTCTAACCTGCAGACCCCAAGGATTCCATAGAATCTTCTCAGGCAGCCAATCATATGAGATCTTTGACTCACACTGTTACCCCCTTTGCAGACCCCGTCCTTGGGGGATATAAAATTAATATAAAATATGTTTTCTGTGCCAGAGAGGTTGCCCGGGTGGGTGCTCAGACAAATAGGTCCAATGACTGAGCCTAGGTCAAGGCTAGGAAAATCCCCATTCACTTCTTCCAAGAAGACCTCAGGCTAGACACGTCTGCACAAAGGGTCCTCAGCCACAAATAGCCAACTTGAAGAGATTACCAGGTTTTCCCCAGGTTGCGCAACTTCAATTTCAGAGAATCCTACAAGGGAGAGGTCCATTTACATGAACCAATCATGCAAACCAGCAAGTTACTATTGTGCAGCATTCTTCCTTTTAGTTTGGCCATTGTTCTTCCCGAGAGCGGGCCTGCTCTTAAGATATGTTCTGCCCTATAAGTAGTCCCCGTTTTTGAGAGTCTCTTCAGAGAACTCCCTGCCATGCTAGCAGATCGGTACTCTGTTAGTCAAGTGCTCCCCTCAGCTGCTTCTCTTTGCTGAGTTCCGTCCTTCCCTCTTCTTCCCGGACTGAAGACTTCTGGACAGGTGCAGTATCACCGCCTTTACACCCTCTCAGCTATATCCCCTATAAATTTTCACCTCTTTCCCTTCTCAATAGGCCTTCTGTGTGTGTGTGTGTGAGTGAGTGACTGCGTTGGTGTGTGAGAATTTATTTGCTAATAAAATCCATTCGTCAGTATGATTGTCTGGCTTTTTGCTTGGTCTGACTTGGTAAAAATTGGGTAGAAGATCTGGTGGGTTACCCTGACCTTCGTTCTGCTAAGGCTAGTGCTCTACTAATTTCCCCAATCTTTGCATTTTTGGAGCAAATCAAGGTGCCCCCCGTGGGACCCCTAGAAGCCAGGGTAACAACACAGCCAATCATATGAGGTCTTATCACCTGACACAGACATACAAACAAATTTTGACTTTTATATATTAGTAGATTAGTATTTATTGTCACTCAGTGATTGATATATTTAATGTTGTCAGTTTACAGACACAAATAATGATCTTGTGGGTGTTGATGAGAATGATTGTTTTGCAAGTTACTTTCCCTTCATTGGCATCTAAGTATCTGAATATGGAAGGTGGTAAAGAGATGGTGATACATCTCTATAACATCACAAAGATTATAAGGGGATCTACATGATTGTTGCAGTCTTTCTTTCAGGAACATGACTCAGAGACAACTCCCTTGTCAATTCCTGTTGGAATAAAGGACATTTTTGGAGTCTAAAACAAACTAGGGATATAAAACGGGTCCCTACACCACCTAGGGGACATTTGAGGAAAAATATTTGGGATGCTTTTTTTTCAAAAGATTGGAGAGTTCTGGGGGTCTTCAGGAGTCGCAAACATTGCCCTAGGGTCCACACTCCCGAATCCAATCTTTCCTTCTTAAACATGGTACTCTACATTTCTTCCTGTTGAAATATAGTTTTGTTTGCTGCGGTTCTCCAATCAGTTTAGGTCATCTTGAATCTTGACTCTACCCCTCTCAGTTTGGGCTTAGAATTGAACCCTGTGACACTCCACTTGCAATTTTCTCCAGCATGATGACGAACCACTAGTGAATAGGAAAGGCTATTGGCAAGATAAGAATCAGGTGATGACAGAGTGATGCAAATGTCTTCACAGTAATCAGTAAAAAATAGTTGGTTAGATATAAGTATACCAGTTATTTGTTACTGAATGATATTTCTATAAAACAAATCCATGTTAGCATACTAGATAGAAGTCTAGAGGATCTATACTTCCAAAATCTGTACATGTAAATATTATTTCCTTCTGCAAATGCAGTCAATGGCTGTTTTACTTAATAAGATAATTGAGCACTGGGCTACGACCCTGGAGATCAGTGCCTGATTCCCCAATTGCCATGGGAACCCCCTGGGTGACCATGGGCACATCAGACATTCTCAAGGCACACAACAATAACGATGTGTCATTCAGAACAGTGCACTGATCTCCAGGGTCGTAGCCCAGTGCTCAAGCCACTATGCCATGCCGACTCTCTATCTGTATTATACGCTTCTTAATATATTGCGTTGTTATGTACTATGCATTCACTTGTATCAGTGGCAATTTTCATCTCACAATATTTCTGTAGTAAAATCTCAGGGAAGTAAGTGTCTAGTTGGCAGATGGGAGGTTTTTGGACCATACTTTTTATTTGTTTATTTAAGAAGAACCAGTCCTGTCTTCAATGCTCTTTCTTTCTTTCTCTCTCTCTCTCGCCTTTCTTTCTAGCAGAAAGTACAAGTGTAGATGATTTTTACACTATGTTTGGCTAGACTCAAAGTCAAAAAGTCAAAACCAAACAACAATTTTCCTTTTTGTTGACCAGAACACTAATAATTATGTGATTATCTTCTCTTAACTATCCTTCATTTCACATTAGAAACATCTGCTATAGAATATTCAGTACCTATCCAAATACAAGTAAGGAATTTGTGGAACTTTCTAGCATCCGCATACATCCTTTGTGAGGTCCTTTCTAGAATTTTCCTACATTTCTGAAGAAAGAGACAGTAGAATTTGGCATCAGGCTAGTTGTTTCCATAATTTGACAGCTTCTTTTCTTGGAAGGCAGAACCCATGAGAAAAAGGAAAAAATAAAATTGTATAAAGGGAAAAGTACCAAATTGGCAACTGAAAAGGAAGGCTGCAAAACTTCTTAAGTACTGAAAAAACATGTTGTTATTTTAAGAAAATAATTCCAGAATTAATTCAGTTGACTGAATTAATTCAATTAGATTTCAGGGTGCAAGAACAATTTCCTATATGGGGGATGAAGCTTTTGTTTCTTCCTCTCCTAGGTCAATGCAGTAGATTTTTTTTTTTTTTTGGTTTTCAAGACAGCTTGTTTGCATGTGGGAGCCTGCATGTGATTATCAAATAATTTTTAATTGAAAAGTATAGGCTGAGATCCTACATGGGAGACTAGTTACATAGGAACAGTGGGAGCAATGGGGGTGGTTCACCCTGGGCAGCAATGTTTGGGAGGCATCCTGACCTGTAGCTATGTCCCTGCACACCCTGGCCATACTTCCACACACTGTGGCCATGCCCCCACTCACAGGGGCCATACCCCCTGTGCTGTAGCCCCTCTCCCCTCCTGCCCCCCCTCCACACACTCCAAGCTCCACCACTGTAGGAGACATAGCTATGATGACAAAGCTGAAAACTGACTCCTCATCCAACCACTAAAACTTTGCTTACAACATCAGAGATACTGAACAGGAACAACTACTAGTTTCACTGGAAACAGGAAACAAATGAGGTCATCTGAGATCAAAATCAACCATACAGTTGAATTAATCAGATAAGTATGAAAGAAGATCAAGTATCATTTGATAATACATCACTGTAGGAGTAGCTGGAGGAACAAATGTCTCCATGTTTGAATTTACATATGAAACAAAGGAAAGCCATATTGCTAAAAAAAGAAAACCCTTCGTAATCCCCATTATTACTAACACTTTTTACTTGATTAGTTAGCTTTTCCTTTAATGCCGTTTTCCAAACTTTGTTTTGCCATTTCATTTCATGAAAACCCCACTGCACTCTATCAAGACACAATGCTATTTGTGAGGGAGCCAAAAGAGAGTGGCTTATTAAAAAAAATCACATGGACACAGGTTGTTTTCAGGAAAAAAAAGTATTATTCCTCTGTCATACTGTCTCACAAATAGAATTTCATTGGTATGTGAAGAGAAGGTAGATCTGTTTCTAAAGTCTCCAGTGTTTTGCTCCCACTTCTCCCATGTTTTCTTTTCTTATGAGATTTAAAAAAAAACTTTAAGGAGCACCCTACCCTTTGACTGACTAAGAACCCTCTTGTTTAGAAATACCCTGGGTTACATCCTACTTTGTTAAGGAAGGGGTAGATCGGGAGTGGATCTGCCATCACGGAATGCCTGTAGATCCTCTCTGAATTTTAATGCTGGTCCTCCTAAGTTTGCCCTCAGTTGACAGAAGGGTCCGCCAGTGCCAGACCTAGACTGGTACCAACAGAACTCTCACTCGACTTGCAACAACTGCAGGAAGAGAAGCAGTAAAATTCAGAACAGATTCACCACTCCTATGATGGCATCTACCATTTACACCAGTAAGTAATTTAAGTGTGACTCATACTTTTCAGTATAAAAAATAGATTAAAAAATAAGCATCAGTCTGGCTGGTGGGGTCATCCAGCAGTGTTGTGCCACGGACTCAACAGAGGGAACTGTAATCAGCCCAGAAATGTTCATGACTTGACTCTCAAAACATCAGCTAGACAAATAAGAACCCAGAAAGTTTCTATCTTAATGGCTGGAAGTACAAGGTAAGTGAAAAGAGAGTAGCCACCTTTTGAGCCTCTAACAAAGAGCATTCCAGACGTTTCATGTTGGTAACACACTTTTTAGACATGCATCATTTCGCAACACAGTAATTCAGATTTACTAGCAAACCAAAGGTTAAACTAACCCCTTATAAGAGATACAGACGCATACATAAATTGTAATAACAAAATGTATGAAGACACAATTTATCTCATGAAAATCTTCAATATATTTTTTTAAAATATATGATTTACAAATAATAACATACATTTCCAAGATTGTAGGTGACACACCTACACACTTCAGGCGAGACACTAATGTGTCGTGGCACACCATTGGAAAGCCCTGCTCTAACAGTTCAAACTGAAATCAAGGTTTTGTAACACATTTCCTAATTTGGAACAGTGCCGTTGGAGTGTTATGGACTATAGGAAGATTCTGATTCTGATTCTTTGACTTGGGACACTGGGAGACCAGGATTCAAATCCCTGCTCAAGCATGGAAAACACTGGGTAGCCTTTGGAAAGTCACAGTCTCACAGCCTGAGGTGAAGGCAATGCAACCCTCCTTTGAGCATATCATGCCAAGAAAACTGTGTGATAGGTTAACCATAAGACTGCCATTACAACAACAAGTATGCACATAACAACAACAATACAACTATTAATCACTGACTACAGCAGCTAGGATAATCTTTGCAAGAAATTGGAAAAAATGTGATACCCCTACACTTGAGGAATTGCAATGAAAACAATGGATATGTTTACACATATAATTAAGGGAAAAGACAAAGAAAAAATTAAAAATGAATGGTCATTGGTGATTCAAAACTTATCTGTACTTGCCCACGGGGACAACTAATCTCTGACTAACTGACTATTATGGCATTTTAGTAAAGTTCTATAATACCATATTAATGTCTCACACAGACCTTTTCTGCTTATAGAATTTACAGAGCCACAGGGCCTTTAGCAATAAATCAACATCACTCTGTATTTGTTCCCATTCGTAGATGATTATGAAAGTAGGAAAGGAGACTAAATTGGATATCATGTCTCAGTAGTTGACTGAATTCTGTTTTTTTCCCCTTTCCTTTTCTCATTTCTGGGGTGGGTTTCTACAATTACAGTTGAACATTAATCTAACTATAATTCAGTTAAAAGACTCGGGAATTACTAGGCTTAGAGCTATAGAGTTGGTCTAGCAGCTTCTTAATATAAATATGGTCAATATGACAGACTAGTTGACCCATAAAAGATGAGGCGGAAGATTGACAAGATACCGTTTATTCTGTTGTCATTGTTGTTGTTTGCTCTGTCAGCTGTTAACAGAATTTTCATATAACACAGAAATAGACAATTAATTTTCATTTTTAGTTTAGTCTATTTTATGATAGCAAAAATTCACAGCTTAAGAATACAACATGGTACTGTACAATAAGTTCTAAGGTAAATCTTTAATACACAATAGTGGAGAGGGGAACCATGGATTTATCTGGTATCAGCCAGATTCCAACATAATGATTTTGATATAATGACAAGGATATCTTTTTATGATGACAATGATATCTCTTTACACAATCTTTAAGTTATCTTACTTACTTGTTTACTTATGTAACACTACTCATGTAACTCTGTTTATTTCTTATTGTGTATAAGACGTTGCTGTACGTTGGGAGATACATGTCCTATAGGTTCTGAAAATGCAGTGTAAGTGTGTATATATTCAATAAAGATTATAAAAAAACACAACAATACAACTATTAAGAACAGAATGCACACAACAGCAGCAACAGCACACAACTATTAAGGATAGAGGAGCTTTGTTCTCTTTTGCAATGGACATGCTGCCTGGAGGATTTGTAGTCCAGAAAAAAAAAAGACAGAACATTTTCAAGCTTTAGCCCTGTACGATTGATAGTAATGGACTCTGGCCATTTCCGCACTGCAGTATGGCACAATTATTTCACTTTCAACATCCTATGGAATCCTGGGGTCTGACTGCAAACCTCAGGATTACATAGCATGTTGAAAGTGGAATAGTTGTGCTATAACAGCCTGGTGTGGAAATGGCCTGTGACTTGGTTTCTCTGGATCAAGGAGAGTAACCATTGAGGAAGGCAGAAAGGAGAAAGAAATGATGATAAACTTGTCTTAATATTATGTAGTTATGAGTGGGGAGATGCTCTTTGGAAGATGCATTAGCAGCAGAGTTTATTTTGAAAACATTTCGAACTGTGGAATAAATGTAAACAAAAAGGATGTGGCTACAGTTACCAACAGAATGATCTCAAACAATTTATTTTTCTTGGTAAGAAATATCAAAGCTTTTTGCTTTGTATAGACATGAATAGAAATGAATGTACATGGTATGCTTAAACAGCTTAAATGCCAAGGCAAACAAATGATGAATGTAGTATCAATAAGATATAAGTACAATAGTACATCTCAGAGTGAACAGTCAATGGAAAAAGTTATCTCTTCTACAGAGACAGGCTTCAGGATGCTTAGCAGAAAAGGGATTAGGGAATGATTGCTGAAAAGTACATAATGCTTTCAGTCTAATATGTAGTTCTAGAAAAGGAAGTAAACACGATGCTCAGTTATATTGGAAGAGAAATACTGCATAATCAAAGGATGTATTATTATTCTGTTGGTTGTAAGTGTTATGTAATGCACACTTCAGGATAATATATGAAGGATAAAGAAGTGACAGTAAGCAAAATAATAGCAGGTTTCAGAACTGTAAATCACTGAAAAAAAGATCTAAGGGGTGGTATCTAACTACATCCCTTTTGCTGATGGAATACAAATGAAAGGAAGGAAAGGGTGATTCGTAGTTATTCCTTTCCCTCCTTTAATATTAATATTGGCTATTCTTCAGTCCCTAGACCTCCTTCTCCAACAGTAGGCAGCATGTACTTAACTTCACATGGAGTTATCCTTGCATTAACTGTAGTGGTAGAAATGCTTGGTGCCAATGGATTCACCATGCCAAGTTCAAAAATTTGAGGAACTCTGATATAGGCTTTTGTTATCTGTGATGCTCATTTGATTGATACATTCCTCTTCTTCACATCGAATCCTGCATAAATAACAATCAAATATTAACATGAAGAATGATAGAAAGCCTAACATAAATATGAACGGAGTCTCATAATACTATGATAGGTCCTCCACTCAACTTTTCTTTACCCCACTACCATAGAAGAGCTTACACAATTCCCCTCCTTTGAGTCACAAGGCCTGCTTTGCTTATTGATTTTTCGGTTTATTGTGGATGTTTTCAGCTTATAAAAGGAAGCCATCTTCACTTAGTCTCTATGATCACATAGTCTCTTGATCCCCCTCACTGTCCTATATGTCACCTGATCTGTTTCTGAATTGGATTTTGTCATGATTTGCATTGCATTTTTTGTCAACAAGTTTAAAAAATAAATTACCCGTGATGCAGTGCTTTCTCATTGTTCAAAGCATTCCCATTTCTTATTTGTACTTTTTTCCAAGACCCTCACAAGTTAGTCAGAATGACTATCACCACAGTATTGTTGCAAAATGTCTCTGTGTGTGTTTATGTATATAAAGCAACAGCTTGCCAAAACCAGTGGTGACTGTTGTATTCTTTATCAAAGGTGCAATACATCTGCCCTGGTTGGTGACTTGGTTCTCTCTTTTACGGTCTGGAATCAAGCCTAGAGTGGATTCACTGCACACTGATATGGAACACTGTTCACCAGTTGCCATTGCCCTAAAACAAAATTCATATTTGAGGTGAAATACTAACATAGCTCCTCTGTGCCAGTTGTACAGAATATGAACTCATTTTCACATTTGATTGGATAAATATTAAACCAAAGTCAAGGACTGTGAATAAAGCTTACCAAATTATGTCCATGTTGGCTTCATCTCCGCAAACAAAATACTCAGGAGGACTAGTTATACATTGAACTATTTATACATTGAACTGCAGTGGCACCATAAATCTAAGTAAATTTTGTTCTTGGAGGTGAGATCAAATAATTTTACTCATTTCACCCTCTGCTTTAAGAGAGTCCTTGAAAACTTCAGAGTTTTCCTTGAAAACTGAGGAGTGAAAGAATGACATGTGGGTTTCTTGTGCAGAAAATAACAAATTTCTGCAGAGAAAACATAGGTTCTTGCATGGAAAATGACTTTTCTGCACAAAATCTGTATATTTCTTCACAGAATAATTCCTGAATTGCAAGGATTTCATCTTTCCAGGATTCTCCAACACTCAGGGAATTCATTTTTCATTTATTATTTGAATATTTTAAAATATTCTTTCCTTCCCAGGACAGCAGCAGCCTATTTATTTTTAAAGCATCTGACGACTAACTCAGTCTTCAAAAGGGTCCCACTAGGTAATAGGGATGGCTGATTTTAATTCATTGTTTAAAATTAAGAGCTTTCCAAAATTTGCAATTGTCTTCATAAATAAAATGGAAAAGCTTCAGATTTCAAACATTTCAATTAGGGATGGGATGAATCCAGAATTTTCCGAATCCGAATTCAGATCTGAATTCCTGGAAGGTTCTGGGAATCCACAAATCTCATGAATCTCAAATCTTTTGAATCCTTTTTTAAAAAAAGAGTTTAAAAAACAAAGGAAAGAAGCATAATCTTGGGCAAGACACACTCTCTCAGCCCTAGAAAAAGCCTAGGCAAAGGCAAACCTCCCTCTGAAGAAATCTGGCCAAGACAATTGTCATAGTTTTGCCTCAGGATCTCCCCAGATTGAAAATGACATGAAGGCCCTTTGTACACAGGCAGGAAAATGTGGATTAATGCCACATTTTCCTGCCTGTGTAAACAGGGCCACGTACCTTAAAAATTAATAAAGAAAAAACAACAGTATTAACTAAAAAATACTTCTGAAGAGGAAGAAACCTTGATATCATAATTAACTGGGTATACTATAGTTAAGAAAGTTAAATATTTAGGAATTATAATCACAAAAAACCCTCTGACCTCTTTAAAAATAATTATGAAAAAATATGGAAGGGCATTTTGAAAGATTTAAAAAATTGGAATAATTTGAGATTATCGTTTTTGGGGAAAATTGCTACTGTGAATATGTCTATCCTACCAAAGATCCTCTACACTATCTCAATTATACACAGTGATAAAATTATTAAAGGTTGGCAGAAAGAAATTTCTAAATTCATATGGGGAGGAAAAAAGCCAAGAGTAAAATTGAAAACTCTAGAAGATGCAAAAGAGAGAGGAGGATTAGCGTTGCCAAATTTGGTGTTATACTATCATGCTTACTGCTTAAATTGGATACAAGACTGGATCAATCTAGATAACACCAAATTATTAAATCTAGAAGGAGAGGGTCTTTGGTCAGGTTGGTATTTTTACCTATGGTACAATAAGGCCAAAAATAATAAAGAATTTAACTGTCATTATATAAGGAAAGCTCTACTAAATGTATGGAGAAGATATGCTATGAGAGTTTGTTTGAAAACCCGCCAGTGAGTTTCCCCTCATGAGGCCTATTATAAAAAGGAAAATATATTATCTGATAAATGGATAAAATATAAAGATCTGGTTGAGAAGCAACAAGAGATTAAATGTCACTGGTTCTTATATAGGCAGCTCAGAGAAAAACTAAGAAGTGATATTAAATTAAATGATTACCAAATAAAGGGGGAGGAAATAACCACAATTTTATGCTCAAGAAAATCTAAACCTATTTCTTCCATTTATAGAATTCTTTTACGATGGGCCTCAGAGGACGTGCCTGTTAAATCAGCTGTGATTAAATGGGCACAGAATGTTTCTCATCCAATTCCTATGGAACAATGGGAGAAAATCTGGAAAAAACAGGTTAAATACACTGCATGCCAAGATATTAAGGAAAACCTATACAAGATGTGTCTGCTATGCTATCTTGCACCTGTAAAATTGTCTAAAGTGTATTATAATTATTCAAACAAATGTTGGAAATATGGTCAAGAAATTGGTACTTTTTTCATTTTACCTGTAAAATTGTTAAAAATTTTTTGGAAAATTATCCATATTCAAACAGAGAAAATATTAGGCACTCAGTTTGAAATGTCCCCAGAACTCTATCTATTATCTATCATGGGTGATGGTCTAGAAAAAAAGGCTGGAAAACAATTGTTTTACATGGCAGCTGCTGCTAGGGTGTTGTTAGCACAAAAATGGAAATCGGTAATTATACCCTCATTAGAGGAATGGGAGATGAAAGTGTCTGATATGATTCAAATGGATAGGCTTACTTATGTACTAAGAGGAGAGAAAATTGAGAGATTTATGCAAGAATGGGACAATATAATAAACTATTATAGGAATTTATGGTATGTATCAGGATGGTGGACATTGATTTTTGAAAATACTCAGGAATATTAATTATAAAGGATCATGTGACTGTTTAGGAAATAGAATGGAACTTTTGTTGTTCCCAAAGTCAGAGGAGGAAGTTATGAAGATACAGAACTATTCTAGGATCGAAATATAAGTATTTAATGACTTTTTATGATGATAGAATGAATAGATAGAATCAATAGAGATATATTTAAAAGAAAACAACAGGGCCACATACTACAGTGGAGAGATCATCCAAATTGAAATTGGCTTTTCTTTGCATAGCTCCTTCTGGCATCCTGGGGTTTGTAGTTTGATGATGCACCAGTACACTTTGGCAGAGAAGGCTGTGGCGCCTTGTAAAACTCCAAACCCCAGAATTGTGTCTGAAAGAGGTTTGCAAGGGAGCTTTGCAAAGGAATGTTTCAGCTGTTCTTGAAATCTCAAGCCTGTAGCTTTCAGTCGAGTACTGAACTTAAATATGAAATTTTCAATTTAAATACCTTAGAATACAAGCCCAGATGTAATATGTGAAATTGTTAGCAAGGCCATTATTACTTCAAGGAAAAACCTCACCTACTTACTATCTTCTCTTGTATATCTGGTCTCCCAGGTTTTCAGGCGTCCCGGTCTCCAACAATCTATTTAGTTGGCGGATTCAAAAGATTCGGTTTGCCTATTTTGGCACAGGGATTCGGATTCAGGACTCTTGAATCCTTACCCAGGATTCGAAGATTCGGTTGGCCCATCCCTAATTTAAATTCCGGAGAAGACAAAGCTGCAGACAAAAGGCTTTTAGTGTATGCTTCAATCCTTCTGTTTTTAATCCTGTATGTGGTACCAAATTATCTTTGCCACCTTTCTTTTCTTTTCTTTCCCCCCCCCATAGGATGCTAAACCTGGCCAGCTACCTTAATTTGATTCTCACTATTTTAAGAATTTTAAGAATATCAATAGAATATTAATAGCTATCAGTAGACTATCAATAGCTATGTTCAGCTCATTTTTGGTAGGAACTTCACAAAATTTGCAGTTATTATGAGATGCAAAGAATTTGAAACTTCAAAAAAAATTCAGATGTAGAAACAAGCAAACTTTCAGCTAAGTCCTTCCCTAAAACTACTATAAACATAACCAGTGACAGTCAGTTGTTTTGTTACCATCATTTTGACATATTTCTTCTGTGGTTAAGGATGATGATGATGAACAGCATAGTTTTTAACATGCATGAGATTGTACTTTATCTTTTTATGCTTGGCTGAAACAATGTAGACTTTTGGTGAGTTAAAATATCAATTATAATCACTTTTAATGAATGAAAAAAGTATATCATGACCACTCATCCATTTTACACTGGAGAGCAATCTCATGACACTTCATATAAAAGCCATTTGGTTTTGCAGAACAGGGCCTTTCATTCAGCTTAATGAGCTCTTAAACAAATAAAGGAAAATATTGGCTTTTTGCAAACCTCAAGCTGGTTGGCCTGTGACATGAGAAATATAGGGCAAGGCAGTGTGTAATGGATCTCTGCTAATTTGAAATGAAAGTGGTGCAGAATTTCAGTAGCTTTCAATAATTCTATTTTTCAAATTTTAATTAGATCCTTTGCAGCTACATGTTCTTTGATTTGAGCTAATTGATCAATGCATTGTGTTTTAATGGGTTTCATAATAATAAAACTTGGCACTAATCTAGACCTTCACATTTTCAAAGTGCCGTACAAACATTTAACTAATTAACTTGCATGAACCCCCATGAGGTAGGAATTGTAGCTGATTGCTATGATCAAGTGTCGTAGAGAGAGAGGACAGGTCTTAGCGAAAGGTAAATGCTTTGTGGACCCACTGAAGGTAGAGTTTGGGCACACATTTAATTCTCCCAAAGAAACCAGTGAGCCTTAAAAGTATTTTAAGTGGAGTCTCCCCAAACCATGCAGAATTCCAATGGCAGACATCCAAATCCACAGGAAATCAACTGCTTTGCAGTAGAAGAAAGACTGGAGAGTATCAGTTTTATTCTCCTTAAATTAGAAAAGTGGCAGCCCAAAGGTAGTAAAGTGTGCCCTCAATAAAGGGGATATAGTCCCTAACAAATGGGACTCAGAAGTTGTTCATATGTAAATGTACTCTTGGAACCAGAAAAGTTAATGTAAAAAACATGGAAGTGATATTTTGACCATCCGTCTCTCAAGCATTGACAGTGTGGGAGTTAGATGAGGATACACAGGTAGCATCCTGCCCAGTTTTTGTCACATGCCTTTATGTTATGTGTAATCTTGAATTACGGGTCACAGATCAGAAGAACAGAGTATTTCAAATAAAACTTTAGCAATGTTGATCATAGAACAACCCTAACATCTGAAGCATCAGGCAAGATGCTTGTACTAAACAGCCTTGTGTGCCACTGCATCACACTGTTGTTAATTCATGGTCCATCTAATGTTTACTATTTATATACATTAATAATTCAAATGCATCAAATGCTAGCCACATATATGGCATTTGTACTTTTCAGTAGGGACTTTCAGATAAGGGTGAGAGCTAGTGTAGTGTAGTGACTTTGGTGTTGGACTAAGACCTCGGAGACCAGGGTTCAGATCACTGTTTAGCCATGGAAACCCATTGGGTGACCTTGGGCACATTACATTCTCTCAGCATCAGAGGATAGCAAAGGCAAGCCTCCTCTGAAGAAATCTTGTCAAGAAAACCCTGTGATAAATTCACGTTCGGGTTACCATAAGTGGGAAATGACTCAAAGGCACACAACAAGTCAGAAATGACTTGCATGCACACATTAACAACAACTCAGGTAAGGATCCACTTCTTTTTGGCTCATTGAAATGAACCAAATTTGAGTTTTAATTTGAGTTTCACCTTGCCTTAAATTAGTGGTTCTCAACCTGTGGGTCCCCAGATGTTTGTGGACTTCAGCTCCCAGAAGCCCCAGCTACTATGGTCAATGCTCAAACATTAGTTTTCTTCTTCTGTGTTCACAAAGGGAAATCAATTGATGCCTACAGCTTTTTAATATTTTTGCCAGTTGTCAGACAATTAGGTAGTTAATCACAAAAAGTGATGCTGCTTGGAATGTACCACACCATCTGATGGTATTTCACAGATGTCTAACTTTTTGGATACAATCAAAAACACTGATCATCCAAAACTCCATTCAACAACACCTGATAGAGAGTGAAACCAATTTTTATTATAATAATACAGATAATTGGGAGGAAATAAGACAGAGTCTGGCTGTTCTGGATGCAGAACAATGAAGACATCCCTCAAACACTACAGAGGGCCCCCAGAGTCAGGAAAGTGACATCATTTTCCTGTGATCAGCTGCTGAAGCACATTCTGCTGATGTGTGACAGCATCCCCCCATTAGGTCCTTGCCATGACATAGTTATTGTGGCGTGAGAATGTCCAGAAACAAAGAGAAATAAGGTAAAGGCTCAAGAGTTTGGCCAAGACAGCAGACTCATGTTTCCCCATCTGGACTGAGCATAAAAATACAGACACTGGACTCATGCTTATGTGTATCACTAGCAGGATGGCAATGAATGATTAACATAAAGTGTGAGAACATGAAGATAAAGGTGTTCCAGAAGTGATCTTAATGAAGTTTAGAGTGCCTCATCTCCCCCCACAGTGAAACGCATATTGGCCTTGGATGGGCATTCCATGAGACTTGATGATATTTCAGTGTTCCTTATCCTGATTTGCTTTCCTCTCCCCTCCCCTCCCCTCCCCTCCCTTGCCTTCCCTTTTTGCTTTAACAAAAGACACCCAATGGTGACCATGTTATAAATTACAGCTTATTTTACCAAATGGCAGCAATTGTATTGTGCTCTCCTTGCTGGTAGGTCTTGCAAAAATACAAATATACGGCGTCCTTTCTTGCTTGTAAGTCTTCTGTACTAAATCCACTGCACAACTTTTGTTAGGGATGCAGGTCTGGATTGTAGCCATAAATTCTAAACTTGTGCCAATTCCATCCATTCTTCTGTGGTGTTCAAATGTGTACAAACAATTGCACTTAGGACAGAAGCCAGTTCTATTTCCATACAAGACAAGGGGAAATGTTTGTCCAGAGCCTATTTGTTGAGATTAAAAAACGAAACAAAACAAAACTCTGAGGATACTTCTAATTGGTTATATAATGCATGATGATTGATCAGAAGAATGTTTTAGAAGATGTATTTTGCTCTTATCAGGAGCTTATACTTTTGCATGTAAGAAACAGATCCTTAGATCAGAGACCTATTATGTCTTGCAGTCTGCATAAATCTATTGTGGACTGATCTCCTTGGAAACTTCATGCTCTGTTTCTTATGATTAACTAACTAATAAAATTGAAAGAATGTGATAGAAACACCCAACTTTGGCTTTCTCTGAAATCACAAAGTTCTAAATAGCCCTAGGAAGGCTTGTTCTAATATAATTCACTTTGAAATTCATTGTTTGAAAGATTTACAGAATAAGAAAGAGAGATAAAAGAAAAAATGTAATCAATACTCCATTTAATAAAGTAAAGCACAGAGAAAAAAAATCTGTTGGCATCATATACTGTACCTTGTAAATACTATAGTTCACACTGAAGAACAAATCACCTCCAACTACAAGAATCAATTAGGTAATGAAATGCTTGTGTCTCCCAGGATGGTAAGTCCTGCCTTAAATATGTTGCAAGAACTCATACATTGTGATAGAGTATCAGGTTGTACTACTTCATGGAAAATAGCAAATGTTATTGTGCAATGCAAAAAAAATTTCCCCAAGGCAGAATCCCTATTCAGATGTTCATTATTTCTAAGTGTAGATAAGGATGAAGGATGCTCTGTGACCCACCACACATACCTTTGACCATTCCATTCCTTGTTGTCCTGGAAGGTCTGCAAAGATATTGTAGTTACACTGCCCCATAAGATCACAAGACCAGGTCAGAAATTCTCTGCATTTGGGATATGGTTACAATGCCAAATATCCTTCCTTACATACAATGCCTTTGTATACCTTTCCTGTCCATATGGAGAAGCTGCAATTTGAGGGTCAGGGCTGGAACAAGCATCTCCTTCATGGTCTTGCAAATTATGAAGGTCTGAATGGGGTTGTCATCATTTCTCTGCTAAAAACACTTCTGTTTGGCACATTATGGACTGTGGGCCAAATCCATGTCTATTGCACAGAGCCATATGCTCTGGATGGAGAGAATTCTTTCTTTCCCAACAGTCATTCTGTGTTTTTAGTGTGCGTGCATGTGTGTGTAGAAAATGAACATTGCTTTCTACACACTTCTCTTCTCCTTCTCTTTTACAGCTCCATAGCTATTTCAAGCACTGTAGAAGGGAGAGGACATTGTTTTACCCAAACTTGCAGGGTGCTGGAACATTTAGTATTGAATTAAACATAGGACAAAATATTAAGCCATAATATGTCAGAGTATTCCACATCTGAAGCTACATTTGCAGTCTGAAGCCATAAGGTCAAGGTGAAGATTCGTTATTGATATTTTTGAGAAGAATAAATGCTTATACATTTCTTTGCATGATTTTGCATGATTTATTTCTCACTGCTTTGAATAAATGTTGTGCAAGTTCTGTCTTGTTTTATATTAAAAGTCAAAGGGGAAAAAAGCCCAGGAACACTCTACTTAAGATGTTGTTTAAATTGAGAAAGTCAAATCGAATATGAATTAGAAGTTTATTTTTTTTCAAATAAACTGAGGGATTCAATTGTTTTCATACAAACCTCAGCTTTTAAAATTTTTTGCCTGAATTGAATTGAATGCAATTTAATGCAATTATATTTGCATAGAGTGAAGCAAAACAAGAGTGAAAGGACACCAAATTAGCAGGTGCTTAATGAGAAGATTCTATACTTAATACCATTGCACTTTTTAGAACACCTCTGGAACAAAATATACATTGTTAGAGATTGTAAACAACTTTTTAATTGAATTGATAAAATGAGCAACACAACACAGATACTAAAAACAGACATATGAAAAGGGAAAAAAAAGCAGCATTTTAATGTTTCCTAAATAAGCTGTTTCCTGGTGGGTTCTAAGACATACCAAATCTTGGAAAGTACTGGTGCTGTGGATCTGCAGGGTTAATAACAACAACAACAACAAATTATTTTGAGTTGTTATCAGAACTTGGAAATGTCACTTTTTTTCACTACATTTCCTGGGTGCTGACTGGGTGATTGTGGGAGCTGCCATCTAAAAGATAATTTTTACAAACTCTAATTGTTATATAATGTATTTAGCTTTACCACATATAAATTTCATGGGCCCATATGTTAGACAGTATGATATCCCTTTGAGACCCCTTCCTAAACTGCAAACCCCAGGATTCCATAGGATGTTGAAAGTGGAATAATAGCACTATGACAGTCTGGTGAGGAAATGGCCAGAGTGAACTAGCCATACACTGGCTACTTTCACTTACTTTTCTTACAAACCTTGTTGCTAACGGCCACAATCTGAAGTACTGTGTGCTTTCGATGAATATTCAGAGCTTTCCATTAGTAGCATATCCTAGATTTATTCATTTGTAACAGTATAGCTGAGTATAGTTAATTATTTATCTGTATTTAAGTACACTTAATTAAGTAGGTGATGTAGAATACTGACCAATATTTGTCGGTGAAAAGCAACAATATACTCAGCTGTAAGAAAAGAGCAAAATCTACCAATACTATATAAATCTCCCTACAGTCATAGTAATAAAATTTATCCTCTTTCATTCCCCCTTCTGTATCTTTCTTCTCATTCAGATAACTTCTGTAAATTTAGGAAGAAGTTCCCAAGAGATACCTTCTGAAAATCTATTCTGCTGAAGAATTTGGCAGGAGTAGTGAAACAAATCCATTTAAAAGATGTATTTCTGACATCAGATGCAAAATTGTTGGGCTGCAGCTGTCTAGTAATTCAAGTGACAATATGAAAGAAGAGGGTTTTTAATATGGAAAGTAGTCATCATCAATCATAAAATCTGCAAACTATTGTGGAAACAAAATTTCTTTTCAATGTTTGTTAGAACTGTTCTTCTTTTCCTTCCTTCTAAGAGATGTAGCAATGCTAATGTATCATTTAATTTCAATGTTCGTATAACAAACACTCCTAATTTTCAAGCAATTGCATTTAGAATTAGAGATTTAGAAATTTAGAGAACTAGATATTTAGGGTTTACTCCTAAAAAATGCATGTTCAGCCTAAAAATGGGGGGGGGGTAACCTCCATCATATTCTGTTCCCAAACTCTTAACTGTTGACATTTGAAAAGAAGACACATAGACTTCTATTCTCAAGCAATATCCCAGAGTTTTAGCAATGTACTTCAGGAGAATAGAATGGACTTATCTAGTAGAGAATCTGAAGTACCTCATCAAACTACAGATTCCAGGATTCCATACAATGAATCCATGGCAGTTAAAACAATAATTTTTAAAATCATTTAATCATCATTTTTAGGTATCATGTTTTCAATAGACACATTTTTTTTTATGAACAAAAGCCATTACAAAAAAACAAAGAATAGTGAATTTTGAAGTATAAGTGAACATATGACTTTCTTGTTCAGTAGCTTCACTGTGTACCAGTCCATGTCCAGGAACAATAGTTGAAGCGCTCGCTATGACCTAAAAAACTATATCAGACAGATTCTTCTAGCTCTATCTGAAGGACTGTATTCTCTGAACTTTGAGATCATAGAATCATAAAATCATAGCATTGGAAGAGACCACGGAGGCCATCCAGTCCAACCCCCTGCCAAGCAGGAACACACATCAAAGCACTCCCAACAGATGGCCATCCAGCCTCTGCTTAAAAACCTCCAAAGAATGAGACTCCATCCCACTGTGAGGCAGCGTATTCCATACGACCCTGCCTGGATCTTCTTCAATAGAGGGCTTTCTCTCTGTCCCACCACCCTCACAGGCTTGTCCAGTGATGAAATGGGAGAGAACTCAGGTTCTCAGGAACCACTTCTAGGCTAGTCTATGGAACTCCCTCTCTCCCAAGTGGCTCACTGACTCCACTCTCTTCTCCTTTCACTTGTGGGCAAAGACCCTTTTGGCCTTTAATTGATTGAGGTAGAAGAATGAATGTGCTTTTTTTTCTTTAAGTCTCTGCCCTTCTGCTTCTTCTCCTTCTTCTTTTATATCCCACCTATTCCCCAATCTGTGTTTTTAATTGTTTTAAATTAATGTTTTTAAATGAATTTTTAAAATAGATTGATTGTTCAATATTATTAAAAATGTTTGTACCACGTACTGTTTAGCTTTTTTGTTTTAACAAATATTTTAGCTGCTTTGAGTTCCGTATTGGGAGAAGGTGAGATATAAATCAAATCAAATTAATAAATTAATAATTTTGGGAAGTCCTTCTTTGAGTCACTCCATATTTTGGGAGCACATTAAGTGCAGACATAAGAGAAGCTTCTTAGTGGTGGTTCCCAGATTCTGGGAACCATGGCAAAGTGGTGTAAAGTGGAAAACCACCAGTGTTGAGTGCGAAAGGCACACCCAAGCCTCGCACTCAAGGCCTGCCCAGCCTGACACCTCTTTGTGATCAGAACTGAGCAGCCAGGGAGATCTCTGAATCAAGCCAGAGCCAGGACAAACGGGTCTGCCTCAGTTCTCCCTCTCTGAGAACGCAGTCCCTTCCTCACATTTGTCCCCCTACTTTATTTTTTCCTTTCAGGACTCTCCCCCTTTACTGCCTTCCCTAAATCTGTCCTTCTCCCAGAGGTAAGGATCAGCAGTGATTTATATTTTCCAAGTCTGTGATACTGTTTACACTAAGGTCAAGATGATATTATTGGTAGCGGGTATATTCCAGGATTCAAAATAAGACTCTGTGACACTGTTTTAAGGAACACAGAACTTCAAACATTTATTGTAGCACTGTTGCTTTAAATGTGTTTTGTATCTAAATGTTTATAAACAGCACACCATTCTTCTCTCTCTCTCTCTCTCTCTCTCTCTTTCAATTCATTCACGATCTCTCGTACACCCAATTTCTCAGTTCTCTCTCCCACAGAGCTCTTCACATTTCCAACCTCCCCAAACACACCACAAACCACTCTCCTCTTCAAACACACAGAAGACAGTTAAAAACCGTTCCCCCCGTCTTTCCACCAGCCCCTCCTCTGGGCTATCCAAGGTTCCATTCCACCAGCCAATCCGCTTAAACGCTCTCAGTTGCCAAGGAGGCTCTGTTGTCAGGAGCCCCTCCCATCGGGTTCGTCACAAGTGGGCTGACTCTTTCCTTTTTGTCTTTCTGCCATAAGGCCAAGACCTTTTTGAGTCAGGTAGGCCTTTGCCAACTGATGTCAGTTGCTACAGAAAGGGCTTTGTAAATTAACACAACTCCTGCTGTTGAGATTTTTAAATTTCTATTTTTTTTAAAAAAAATATCTTATGTATTTGCACTATTTTACTGTATGTTGGCTTGGATCTCATTTGTGAGAGAACATGAGGACATAAAATTGAAGTATATCTTTAGGTATACTTAGCTAAATAGCAGAGGGTCTAAGAACCCTGTTAATGAATTGTGAAGATGTATATTGGGACACTGGCAAGAGTGTCCAATGTGCTTAGGTACACAATAAGCACTGGATGCTTGGCTGGCTCTGCTGTGTAGTAATGTAATGGGAACCCTCTACTGGATACAGATGTTATGAAAGTGCTCAATTCTAATTCCCAAAGTCCAATTATGAAGAAGTACATCCCCAACAGGATTCTAGCAAAAATAAATAACACAATGTTCTAAAAGTAAAAGTGAGGTATATTCTTATTAAAATCTTTATTGAAGGAATGTGTTCCTTATGACTCTCTGTGTAAGTTACAGAAACTCGTTGGAGCAAGTGTGTAGTACAAATTGTTGTGCATCTTCAAGTTGTTTCTGCTTACAGCGACCCTAATAATAATCTACCACTCTCACCCCCCAAAATCATTGTATGTCACAGTTAGCTACAGAATCTTAAGTAATGCAATTTTACTGGGTACCTGCCAATATCTTGTTAGTCAATCAGGTGTAAAACCTATTTTAATTAGGTATATAGCAATGTTTATGATCTTGCAGAATGATAAACCAGAGAAAAGGCTTTGCTGGGCAAGTATAGCGTGTATCATCTTGCTAAATATCCAATTCAGGTTGAACTTCTAAAGCAATTACACCTATGAAACACCCTTGCCAACTCAAAATACTACAATAGCCAAGATTCATTACAATGGCTCTATTATTTATGAGTTATTATGGAACAACATGTAAAGAATAAAAGGATGACCCTGCCTTTTTTATTACAGTGCCATGAAGGCAGGGTATGTTTTATCTTCCATTAACTAGACATTTCAGCTGGAAGAATACAGTCTGATATTGTTTGGGAGAGGGAGAGAGGGAGAGCGAGAGAGAGAAGAGCGAGCTGTTACCGTGGCTTCTGGGGGTCCCATGGGGGACACCTTGATTCTCTCCAAGTTATAAAGGTTGGGGAAATTAGCGGAGCACTGGGATTAGCAAAATGAGGGGCAGAGAGACCCAGCAGGATATTCTACCCAACTTTACGAAGTCAGGCCAAACAAAAAGCCAGACAAACGTACCAATAAATGAATTTTATTAAATGAATATATTCTCATGCACCAACGCACTCACTCACTCATGCACACAAGGTCTATTGAGAAGGAAAAGAGGTGAAAATTGATAGGGGATATAGCGAAGGGAGTGTAGAGGCGGTGATACTGCATCTATCCTGAAGTCTTCGATCTGGGAAGCGGCGAGAAGAATGGAGCTCAGTGAAGAGATGGCTGAGGGGATCACTCAACTAACAGAGTGCCTGTCTGCTAGCATGGCAAGGAGTTCTCCAAAAAGACCCTCAAAAACTAGGACTACTTATAGGGCAGAACATACCTTGAGGGCAGGTCCTGTCCTGGGAAGAACAATGGCTAAAACAAAGGAAGAACTGCCAGACAATGGCAGCTGGGTAGCGTGCATGATTGGTTTATGCTGGGTAGTTTGCATGATTGGTTTATGCAGATAGACCTTGCCATGTAGGACTTTTTCTAAAGTTCGATTTATTCAACCTGAGGAAAACAAGCTAATCCCCTCAAGTTGGCTGAAAACCTTTTGTCTGCGCAGACGTGCTTAGCCTGAAGTCTCCTAGGGGAACGTGACTGGGGGCTTTCCTGGCCTGACCTATTTTTGGTCCTTCAACCTTTTTGTCCACATACCCATTCAGGCAATCTCTCTGGCATGGCAGGCATATTTGATATCAAATTTATAGTCCCAGGGATAGGGTATGCCAGTGGGGTAACAGAGAGAGAGAGAGAGAGAGAGATCTGTTTATATTTCATATTCTTGCTCCAAGGCAATGGACAATGGCATGAATGGTCTGAAGACAGCAGAAGACTAAGGTAGTGGGACAACTGGATTTCTAGTCTAATGGCAACAATTGAATAAGTTAGCTATTTTTAGCTGGGACAAGAGAAAACTTAGAGGTGATATGATGGCCATCTTCAAGCATCTGCTTTAGAAGCCATCTTGTGGACAGCATTGTTTTCTGCAGCTTCAGAAGGTAGGGCCTAAACCTGTGGATTTACATTAAAAGAAGGGAGATTAGAAACATTGGGAAAAGCATCCTGAGTAGGGAAGAAAACAATATTCAAACATATCCTCCTGCCTCCCAAAAAGTCAAAACATTTTTTGAATATCAAGAAGCTCTGATGAGAAGAATCCTGGTTTTATGAGAATATTTGCACTTCAGGATTTACTCTGCACAAAATTTGTGCACTTTTGTCCACAGAAAACTGCTTTTTCTGGGCACGAAAAAGCATCTTTCCTACAGAAGATGACATTTATAGACAGGAATGCTATTTTCTGAGCAGAGAATGCTATTTCTGGCACCAAGCCTTTTGCTGTTTTCTTTGCCAAACAACCATGTGCAAATTTTGTGCAGAATATGTCCTGAATTATAAAACAGGTTTCGAAAACTATGTTTTCCAAAGACTTGCTTGCAGCAGGAAGAAAAGTGTTAGAATTTCTCATTCTTTTCTCCAAGAAGAGTCTTAGTGAAGGATTAACATTCCTAATCCTGAAAGTAAGAGCTGTCCAACAGTGAAAAGTAAAGTTGATTACACCAGAAAGTGGTGGACTTTCTCTCATTGGAGGTTTTTAAATGGTCATCTATCACACACAGATTTCCTGCATTGGCAGAGATTTGGGCTAGATGACTGTAGGGGTTCCTATGATTCCTAAACATTTTCTATGATAATTATATGTCTGCAGCAAAATAAATTCATCGGTTTTCTGAATTGTTTTCTGCTTTCTGTTTCTGGGCCCCCTTTGTCTGCTGGCTCTGAGAGGCCTCAGTTATTTTGAGTTTCAACAGCTTAACTTTGCTGGATGCAATCTTTGTTTTTCATGTAACACTTTCCCGCTCCATTTTTTGTATAGAAAACAGTCCATTTTGTGTAAAATAATCCCTGACCCTCTATGTTTGGTAGTTCCTACGTTCTATGTCTTTTTATCCCTTCCCTTTTAACTGATGGCTTGACTCTGTCAAGAAAGGCAGTGGTCTCCAGAACTCTAGAAGTAGATTTATACCAAGAGTAGTAAGTCAAAGCAGTCAATTTACAGCTCAGAGAAAGAAAGAAAAAAAGCAAAATTATATTTTACTACTTCTTTAAAAAACACTACAATGTTATTTATAGTGTTCTAGTAATGTAATTATTCTGGACTAAAACCAAGACCAAAATAAAAATAGTGGCCAAGATCCTGCATTGTCAGACATAACTACAATGATGAAGCTCAGTCATCATTGGCCACACTCAAACCTCCACTTTTCAGCCTGGCATCACCGCAACCAAAAGGTTTCTGTGGTCTGCTGACTGGAGCTGGTTACAGTGATCATGGGACTTCCCTGTTGGAAATCAAAGTGCTGGTTATGTCCTTCAAAGCCCTACATGGCTTGGGTTCAGACTATCTAAAAGACCATATATGAGACAGTCTGGATTCTAAGAACTTTGAGGGAGGGCTTTCTCTCAACCCCACTACTTTTGCTGGCACATTTGGTGAGGAATCAGGATACAGCCTTCCCAGTCACAGCTCTGAGACATTGGAAACCCACTCTCAGAGGAGGTTGACTAGGTCTTTCTCTGCTCTCTTTCTGTCAACAAGTTAAGTCTTTTTTTTTTTTTTTAATTTCAGCAGGCCTTTGACTGATTTTGATCATATGGCAGAATAGCATTCAAAGTGATCTGGTCTGGTTTTATTTTGTTTTAATTATGTTTTAAATGTAGTTTGGAATGTATGTTATACTGTTTTTATCTATGTCCTTTAAAAATAGCTGTTTATTTTTTAAAATTTTTGTAATAGTACATTTTTAGCTAAACTTTTATTTTAAATTTTGTAAGCCACCGTGGACTCTTTGGAAGGAGAAAGGTAGGATATGAATAGAATAGAATAGAATAGAATAGAATAGAATAGAATAGAAGGAGTGCTGGAAAATAATGCCTGTAGTGATCTTCCAGTCATGGCATGCATAGAGAACAGGCAGCTAAGAATCCTGCCGTAACTGCCAGGTTCAATGCACCCCAGGAGAACAGACATAATTCCTCAGTGCCCAGTCTGAAGCTCCTCAGAAACCCTTCAGATGAGATGCTGCCAAGAGCCATATTCAGTTGTTAATGACTGTAAATGTGAATCCTCAGCAGTTAGGAGTTCCCAAGTCCAAATTATTATCTCACAGCTACAGAACAGGATGCCAGCCAGAGTTTAATTTTCATCCCATTCCAAGCTAAGTAAATGAGTAAAGCATTGTAAATACCACACTGCATTCAGAAAGGAGATATTCTAAAAGTGTGATCCAACCTAGAGAACTTAGATGATGGATCTTCTCTTTTCATATAGCACCACAGAGATAATATGTGATGGTTATCTTTTAACCTGCCAGTCTGTGTCATTTTGCATTTAAGTTGAGATGAAAATAATAAGATGCTAATGAATTGTAAAAGGTTGCTCATAAGAAGTGTAAATGTGACCTATGAGCAGCACAGTTTAGCTCTATGTAAAAAGAAACAAACAGCAGAATCTTGAAATAATAGAGGAAAAAAGACTAAATGTTAGATGAGAAGAAAAGTCAAACACACCTAATTTTTCTTTTTCATCTTATAAAAGGGTGCTGCTCACCTTGTTCTATTACTTATAAAAGAATTTAACAAACTTCAGATTTATTCCTAAATAGAATGGAAATAACTTGAGATTTTAAACATTTGAATATGACACAGTGAAACAGATTAAGGTCATGCATATATAAATCAGTCTAAGCATGAGGGGCAAATTATTCCTCACAGCACAATGGACGTATTCTGCTGACAGTGGCAGAAACAGAGCCATGCATATGGCAATGTTGCATATTGTGGTTGCACATTACACATTGCAGTTAAAGATTATGCATTGTAAAACAGTCCCTAGTCATTGACATATGTTGCACAATGTTGCTATTTTGCATGAGGGTTATATTGTGCTAGCATAGCATATCTTTGCAGTTGTTTTTTTACAAAACAAGAACAATGTGCTTCCATGCATCAGCAGAGAATTTTGTAAGGAATCCGGGTGGCAACTCAAGGTTGAACCCCCTAGTTAACCTAAATGAGTTCTAATCTACAGGGCCAGATGAGCTACACCCCAAAGTATTAAAGATTTTGCTGAATCACTAAACTACATGCAGAACCCCTTTTTGGAGAACCAGATTTTTGAGAAATCTTAGCAAATGAGTGAGGTGTCAGAAGACTGGAGACAAGCAAACATTGTCCCACTAATAAAAAAATCCAGAAAAGAAGACTCAAGAAACTACAGGCAAGTCAACCTGACATCAATACCAGGAAAAATATTAAAATGGATTATACAGACATCTGCCTGCAGGTATCTGGACGACAATGCAGTGATTAGAAGGAGCCAGCATAGATTTCTCAAAGACAGATCCTACCAAGTGAACCTTATATCTTTTTGTTTGTTTGTTTGTTTGTTTAGGTCACTACTTCAGTAGATGTGGTAATGCTGTGGATGTCGTTTATCTGGATTTCAGCAAAGCATTTGATAAGGTCCTCCATAATGTTTTGATTAGCAAATTGACCAAATATGGAATAGATAGAAACACCATCAGACAGATCCATAATTGGTTGAAAAACCATGCTGAAAGTGTTGTGTTCAATGGTTGTGCTTCAAATTGGAAGAAGTGCTGGAGTGTTCTATCTTGGGGCCAACATTCTTCAATATTTTTATAACTGATATAGATGATGAGGTGGAGTGAATCCTTATCAAAGGAGAAGGATGATACAAAAAATAGAAGGGATATCTAATACATTAAAAGATAGGAACAGAATCAAAAAAGTCCTTGATAAACTAGAAAACTGGGCTGAAATTAGTAAAATGCAGTTCAGCAGAGACAAAGGCAATATTCTACATTAGACCATAAAAACCAAATGCACAGGTATGGATGGGGATACTTGGCTCAGCAGTACTACATGTGAAAAGGACCTTTAGGTTATTGTTGATGAAAAGTTGATGATAAGTTGAACTAAGAGCTCTCAGAAAGGCAGGAGATTTCTCTGGAGCACCATTAAATTATCAGGTGGGACAATAGGGTATTTACATCTAAATGGAGCTGGAGATAGTGGCTGTTGGGCTGCTGGCTGTTGGGGTTCTAGCCACTACAATAATGAGTTGATTCACCTGCTCCCTGAGAGTCAAGTTCTCCAGCAGCACAACCTCCACAGCTGAGAAGGAGTAGTTGGGGTGTATTGCAATCTATTCTGCTTCTGACACTGAATGAGAATTCAAAGTGATGAAGCCAGAAGCAGGAGGTATCCAGTGTCAACAGCCCAGGGTCAAGAAAGTTGTAAAACAGAACAGGATGAAGAAAGGTGCAGCAGCAGAGTTGTAAAACAGTCCAAGAGTCATATATCTATTACTTACAAGAGCTTAGTTGTCAAGAAGTGAACTGAAGTTTGCAATCCACAGTTTGACTGAAGGAAGTTCCCTGCTTATAAGAACAGCAAGCTCAGCAACACCCTGAATTCTAGGCAATACATAAGGAATGTGTTTCACAGCTGTGTTCTTCCTGATGTCTTATATGCAGCCTTTTGTTCCATCTGTGGAGGATGATCTGAGCCAGATGCTGGTGTCTTTGCCTTTCTTGGATACTGGGGGTTCTCTCTTTCAGCTACTTTTCCTGCTTTAAAGCTTGCTGAACTGAATGAGGACTTGGCTTGCTATCAGACATCCTCTCTGACTCCCCCACTGATATATCTACTCTGTCATCTGAGGAAGATGAATTCTCAAGGGAGGCATGACAAGGAAGAAGTCACGGAATTATTCTTGCCTTGCCTGATCCCACACTAGGTTGTACCTTCCTTGCTCCTTTCCAGGTTCAACACAATTTGAATAGATTCTAAGTTAAAAAAAGTGGTCCTTAGTCAATCCAATTCTCTGTGTGTAGTCTCATTATTCCAGCATGAGGCGCTGAGGGGGAGGACTCATTTTTGCTGGCCTCCAGTGGAGAGGCCAGCATTGATGGCATCACATGCACTGGAGTTTATAAACTCCATCATCCTCCTGTTTGCTTTTTCTTTGAATTATACTTCAACCCACCCTCCCTGCCTCCAATGCAATGTGAGCTTTGCTATTTGCTTTGGGACTAGGTAGAAATTTTTGCCTTTTTACCTGTCTTTTTTTCTGGGGTGGTAGTGGTGGTCACATCACACAATATCTGAGAACTGTGACAATTTTTTAGGATTGTGTCCTTAAATAGGTGGTCACTTGACAGGTAGCGGGGAGAGAAAATAAGAGTTAGGATGAACATTTTGGCACCTTTCTGGTGAAGGGAGGGCTCTGGAACAGCCTCTTTCAGTCCTGGGATGCAGGGGTAGGGAAGGAGACTACTCTTTGGGCTGGCCTAGGAGATTTGCCCTCACTTAAGTCCTTGAGTGTGCCTTCCAGTAGATGGCTAGATGGAAAGCAACTCAGTTATTGGATTGTTCTTGGTGCTCAGGTGGTTTTCCCAGGGGGAGGCCAAGGAGCAAGTCATAGTGTGACTTTTGCCTCAGCTGCTCCCCCTACTTGCTCCTTTCCTGGTTAAACACAGCTTCACAGCTTAAAAGATTCATAGTTAAATAATGTGGCTTTTATTCAACACAGTTTTCTGTGTCTGGTTTTGTTATCTCATGGCTGGTCAGCAGATGCAATGCTGAGATGATGTTGAATTACAGCCTTAAGTTTGCTTAAGGGACTGGACGAATATGTTTATTTATTTGCTTGCTTGTGTAATATTTGGCCTTTCTCTTGGCTACAGGACTCAAGGCAGCTTACATGAAATTTAAACAAAGTGTAATTAAAATTTTACTAATGTAAAAGTTAAAATGTAAATTGATACTTCTAAATGTAAATAGATGTTTTTGTCCAATGTGCATCAGCATTTGGGTCATGGTCACATATACTGAGTTGCACAAATGGTGCTGCCGCATAGGCACGTGCATATTCTTGACTGATGTCTATCAGTCTATTCCCACTGAAAATGGTGGTAGCACTCTTAGGCCATTTCCGCACTAGCCTGTTATAGCGCTATGATTCCACTTGCAACATCCTATGGAATCCTGGGGTTTGCAGTTTCGGGAGGGGCTATAACAGGCTAGTGCGGAAATGGCCTTAGTTTTGCTTTCAGTTACATGTTTGGCCATGCAGACCACTGTAGATTTGGTTGCATGTCCAGTGTTGCTATTTAACAGAAATGTGGTGTAAGTCAGTCAATGTGTGACTCCATAGGCAAAGTTTTATGCTACAAAACTCTGATGAAGGATCTTGACTGCTGTGTGTGTGTGTGTGGGGGGGTACAAATGTTGGAATCAGAGCCAATGTCTCCAGAGGACCTCATTCACCTATGACAGAGGAATGGAATTTATGCCGTCTGATATTCTTAATGTTTACAGCAGTATTAATACAGCATTTCTACTGACTTAAGGCACTAACACTGCAGAAATGCATTTTTTTTCCTTTATGTTTAGAATTCAGCATGTTATGAGAATGTTAATTTAGGTATTTTTTTTCCTGTCCTATCATGGTTTCCCATTGCCATCTGTTAGTATTTCTATATCTGTGCTCTTTTAAATAAACTGTATTATGATTTTGTAATGCTTTCAATGGACATCAGATACTCATCTCTTATATAGCTGGCTATAGAACACTGCGCTAGAGCTGAATGGATGGAACAATATCAGTCAGGCACATCAAAATTTCTCCCAGAAGGTATTTTGTTTTCATTGTAGTCCAAGTCACACATCTGTTGGCCTTGTGTGGCTTTCTGCCGGATGAACTGATTTTATACTGAATTATGTCTATATTCTAAGAAATTATTTAATGACATTATTTTTCTGCTCCACAAGCTAATGTGTCTATTTACTTAAAAGGAATCTCCAATCATATATAGAGGAATACATAAAAACCTGTTTGAATACGCTGTCTCTATTTGAAAAATGCAGCATTAAAATTACAAAGTATGCAATAGAGAACATACTTCTGTTAAAGTACATAGTGTGGCTAGACTGATGATTTTTGGTTACAAGTGTAACATCTGCACTCTTTTTTGATTCAATAATTCAATAAGGAGAAGCCAAGGGAGCTTTTTCTAGCTGCAGATGAGAGAATGGGGGTGAATCTGTTTATATACCGTTGTATACTGCTCTAATCTGCCTGGGGACTATGTCTGTGAAGTCATGAAGCTGTCTTGTACATGGATCCAGCTACATAAATGGATATTGCACATCTAGTTCTCCTCGTCAATCAAACAGTTAGAGAAGTGTTTGTGAGTTCCTTTAAAAATGGTAAAACATCTGTTGGTCAGGCCAGAAAATGCATATCTGTTCAGGAAGTAGTGATGGAATTTTTCCTGGTTTGGATTTGGTTGCCTAGTTTTACCTGGCTCTTCAAGACTAGGATCAGTCATTTAATTTGTTTTGGGCCAGTTATGCCCAAGCTGAGGTTGTCTGCAAGCCTCTGTGATACCCTAGGTGGTCATTCTCCAAAAAAGCTGAAATAATTAGGATGCTTGTTCTTTCTGTTTCTTTCTTTATAAAGTAGGAGTGGAAATTATGTGGCCTTCCAGATGTTAGACTCCTGGCATTCCTTATCATTGGATGTGCTGGCTAGAGTAGCTGAGAGCTACAGTCCAACAATATCCAGGAGGATGAAGTAGCCTTTGTGGACTTCTATGTGTCCAGCAGCAGAAATGCAGATAGATGCTGCGTTCCCTTGACTACGAATTGGCCAGCATCATTAGGTCACTAGCACATATAGGAGGAAATTTGAAAATGGGGTGGAGGCATACAGGTAGAGCATTCTGCTACACCAAACTCATGTAGGACCAAAGTCTACGTTCCAGCGTTTCCACAACAGGTTGTCCACAGAGATACCAGTATCTCTCTGGAAGAGATATTCCAAACCATTCTACAAAAAGGGAAAAGATTCAGTTTAAAAGTATTTAGAGTGGAGCTATTTTAATGTTACTGCCAATATGTGAAAGATTCAAATGTGTCAGAATAAATAGTCTTCAGCAGTTTGGGTATATACATCTTGTTACAGTTTGTAGAAGAGTGCTTCTGACTTCTATTGTTTATAAAATGTGAATGTTCCTTGGGTATTTATCTCCATGATACTTGAAACATAAAATATGCGATCTTATCAAATAAAAGGCTTTCTTTTCTCCATGGACTAACAGAAAATCAGTCTGAAATCTGACCATGGCTATCAGCAGTGATAACTTTGAAAATTTCTACTCATTGCCATATAATAGCTACCATCCTACTATTTGGTAGTAAGGTGGAATATAAATCAAATCAAATAAAGAAACACCTTTGGCTTGTAACATAAAGGGCTTGCTGAAATACCATTGTCAAATATTTATTTTGAATAGTTGCAGTGCTTTGTAAATTCATATGACTCCAAAGCTGTGCTTCATTTAGCAGTTGTCTTCCCCCCCACTCAAGTTCCAATGGATTATTGACTCCTTTTTACCAAAATAATTTTGATTGGTCCCATAATTGTTTCTCCAAAATTGTCTCTAGCTGACTCTAAGTGCTCTTTAAAACGTACTGAACTTTTACATAATGAAAGTAACCTCCTGGTATTTAACTGCTTAACCTGGGCAACTAGTTTCCTCTTCTCAGTCCACCTATGTTGCTTCTAATCTCTCCCAGCAGCCATAATCTGTTTTCACTTTCATTAACAAGCAGTAATCACTACAACAATTCTAAATAATCTCCCTCATTCCCAGTTGTGAAGAAGATATAAAGATTGTATCAAAGCATATGGTAAAAGAGGCTTCTTCTCTGAAAACAGGGATTTGAGACAGCAATAGTAGTAGTAATTTCCACATATATTAAAGAACAAAGGAGCCAACAAACAACCTTGTCATACTACTTGACACAAAAATTGTATGCTAATGTGTGTAAAGGCGCCTCTTTTATTGACATGTATGGAAGCAGTGAAATCCCTTGTAGAGATCTCTTTAATCAAGAACTTCCTATGATTAGCAATTGCTAATGGGACAAACAACATTGGAGGGCTGCTGTGTCCTGGTTTTTACGTAGGCTTCCTGGAATGTATCTGACACCTTTGGGCTGATCCAGTGAAACTCTTTTTATGTGCCCACATTTTCACAATCACAATGCAAATTGGATCTTCATCATTCAACAGAGACAAATGTAAGGTCCTACACTTAGGTAGAAAAAATGGAATACAGAAATATAGCATGGGGGACAAGTGGCTGGATAGCAGTACATGTGAAAGGGATCTAGGAGTCTTCATAGACCACAAGCTGAACATGAGTCAGCAGTGTGATGTGGCAGCCAAGAAAGCCAATGCAATTCTCGGTTGCATCAATAGGAGTATGGTGTCTAGATCAAGGGAGGTACTGGTACCACTCTACTCTGCTTTGGTTAGACCTCATCTTGAATACTGTGTCCGGTTCTGGACACCCCAATTCAAGAAGGACATGGTCAAGCTGGAGCAAGTCCAGAGGAGGGTGACCAAAATGGTGAGGGGCCTGGAAGCCATGCCCTATGAGGATAGACTTAGAGAGCTGGGTATGTTTAGTCTGCAGAAGAGAAGGTTAAGAGGGGACATGATACCCATGTTTAAATATTTGAAGGGATGCCATGTAGAGGAGGGAGTGGGCTTGTTTTCTGCTTCTCCAGAGACCAGGACAAGGAGCAATGGATTCAAGCTGCAGGAAAGGAGATTCCACCTGAACCTCAGGAATAACTCCCTGATGGTCGGGGCTGTCCAGCAGTGGAATATGCTGCCTCAGAGTGTAGTGGAGTCCCCTTCTTTGGAGGTTTTTAAGCAGAGGCTGGATGGCCATCTGTCGGGAGTGCTTTGAGGGTGTTCCTGCATGGCAGCGGTTTGGACTGGATGGTCTCTGTGGTCTCTTTCAACTCTACCTTTCTATGATTCTATGATCATTCTCTTTATATCACATTATGTCTTCTTATGTAGGACATTTTAGGAAATGCTCACTTAATTGTGTAGTGCTTGTGTGTGTGCTCATCCATCAACTTCCATTATGGGTTTATATGTGTAACAACACTGGAAGTAGCAATGGCAATGGACATGACTATTGTGTTATAACAACACTGGAAATGGCAATGGAGATCACTACTGTGTTATAGTAATGATGGCAGCTGCCCTGTCTTCATTTAATTTTGTGTCAACAGATATTGCCTTTCTGTATACGGTGTCAAAATTATTCTTCATGGCTTCCATAGCAGTGGGATGGGAGATTTTTATATATATATATATATATATATATATAAATAATATGAATGATGGGATGTGTATATGTGTGTGTGTGTGTATATATATATACATATGTATAAAATACATATGTATATACATATACAGGCACAGAGCTATGGTACATTTAACAAACTTTCTAAAATTGTTTTAAAAATACTATTTCCATGCTTTTCACAAGCAGTGTATTTGCCTGATGATGCACATCTTCTAAACATTTGCATTGATCCTACCCTGAAACAACTTGAAATCATTAACAAGTCTGCTTGTTCAATTCAAATGGTTTTCTCTAATGGCTTTCTTAGACATATCTTTGTTCTTGGTGTGGACTTTTTGGGAGAAATCCATTCAAGTGCTAAAGACCTGAACTGAACAATATTAAAAGGCATAGCTGGCCCTTTATAGTTATGTGATCCTTTTCATCTTTCCTTTCAAATGGTTTAACATGACACCTTGGGAGCCTGAATTCAAATGTTCTTGTAAAAACCAAAAGCTCCACATAAGCATACTTTTCCCTCCAGTCTTATTTGATCATTACTAAAAGAGCAGGTGATCTGGCAGACAGCTAAAATTGCTCCCATTCAAAACTGCTGGGCCTAACAAACAATCAATTACAGCTTTCCCATTCCCAAAATGTTGGTCATCATCTGACCTAGAGTGTTGTCATATTTAAAACAGAATGGCATATGATTTCCTAGATCAATTCAAAATCTCTGAAGGAATACTTCTTCTGTCTACTGACACAAATGACAACACAAATATATCTAGAAAGCTGTACTAAAAGAGGCCATTCCCAGCATCAGAAACGTTCAAATGTCATCAACAATTTTTTTTTTTTGAGAAACCATACAAAATTCTTTATGAGTTCAGGTTGTTCAATATCTCTAGGAAAGATTCTATACTGACACGGTTGAGAAATCTTCCTCTTGTGGCATACTTGCATGTCCTTCTGAAGGCATTAAAAGCTCTGCCTCTCTAATGCTGCAAATTCCCATCTATGAAGCCTCACAATTATCTAGTAATTTCATTATATGTAAATCATATTGGATTTCTAATAAACATATTTAATTAATTAGTATCCTTCATTTCTCCAGTATGGTATTCAGGTGGTTCACAATAAAACAAAAACATGTTTAAAACAATGGACAATATGAAAGTTAAAAAACAGACATATTAAAATATTAATTTAAAACTATTTTAAAAGGCAGTTAAAATATAGTAATACTGATAAAAATGCAGCACATCCCTATTAAAAGACCATCTGTAAAGGACAGTTAATGGCCAGAAGCCTAGATAAACAGAAAGATCTTTACCTGCTGGTGGAAAGAGAGTAGAGAGGGCACACATGGATGTACCACAGTGTATTGATGTTCTAGAACAGTGGTGTTTGACCTTTTCTTTACCAGGGACCCCCTGTCAATATAATTTGTTGCTGGGGACTCCCAAGACTTAATATTTAAATTTAGATTTAAATATTCAAATATTTATCTAAATATTTATATGTATGTATGTTGCTCATCAGGAGTCTTCAAATGAGGGAACAGTTTGGACACATGTCTGCTGCCATGTCCCTTTCATCAGGATGCTGCAGCAAGGGTGTGTGTGGGTCCCAAAACTGCAAATGAGGGAGCAGTTTGGATGCACACACTATGTCCCTCAGTGCCCACACCTCCTGCTGCTGAGTAGAAGAGACAATAAAATGAGGCACCTGTGCAGCAGCAGCAGCAGCAGCAGCAGCACCCTTCCAATTAGCCTATTACTCAGATTGTTTGCTTGCATCTGTGGGAAGCTCAGGGGAGGAAGGGAGGGAATTGGGTAGAGGGAAAGAGAAAGCAGAGGTAGAACAAAGGCAGAAAGCCAGTGTCCCCAGGTGGTTCCTGTCTGTAGGTGATGAATCCCAGTGTTTCTCCTTGAATTCTTTCACCCAGCCTGACACTCAACATGGAGTTCCCTTTCCTTCCCTTCTTGAGGAATGAGGCTGAGCTGAGCACACAGGCATACTTCCTCCCCTCTTGTTTTTTCCTGAGAAGAGTTAGCCATTGACTGGGGAGTTTTGCTGTCACTGCTGTTGGTGTCCAGCATTAAGGCTTTGCAGATCCCCTGTGGAGAGCTCCACAAACACCAGGTTAAGAACCACTGTTTTAGAAAATACAGTCATCCGTGCACATTCGATAGGGTTAGGGGCACAGGACTCCCGCAATAACTCTAGGCCCTCCCAAACCATATTTAACACACACAAAAAGTATGATCACCATATTCAACCCACCATGGATTCCTTTGAGGCATCAGGGTTCCTTCCCAAGGCAAAAGTGGGTGGCTAGTGGGCTTCCTGCCACCTCCACTGCTGCTCCACATCATTTTTAATAGGGACTTACAAGCCTCGTTTGCAGTTTCTCAGTCTCATGAGGCTTGCAGTCCCTATTAAAAATGGCCTGGGGAGATAGCAGAGGCGATAGCAAATAATCTGTGAATAATCTAATCTGTAAAAGTGAAACACACAAATGTGGAGGGCTCGCTGTAATTATTATAATTATTTTTTCACCTGCATTACTAAATTACATTGTAGTTATGGTTAGGAAAATGCATTTACTACTGGTTCATTGTGCTTTAAGACTAATTTCTGCATCACTGTCAGTGGTTGGGTTGAAGTTTGATTCTTGTGTTTTCTCTTGTGGAATAGCAGAAGAAGTGGTCAACTCAAGCTTGGGGTAAGCCCAAAAGCTTCAGTTAATATCTAGGCAACCACATGAAGACAAGGGATTACAGCATCTAATTAGTATTTCTTGCATCTCTAATAGCAGTGTACAAAAGTCTATCTGGATTATCCTGCTGAAATGATGGGTGGCTGGCTGCACATAATAAACATTTCTTATTGCACATACATATAAATCCAAATGGGAAAAACTGATTAAAAGGACCACTAGAGAACTGCTAAAATAGCCTTAATTTCATTTAATTTTATACCACAGGAAAGCCACAGAACAATCTAGCATTTTATGATTTAATTTCTTTTTTAAAAAATGAGTCCCTCACAAGACTCCTGCGAAACATTTTTTGGCTGGTTATATATAAAATGTATTTTGGGCTGCTTTTGGCAAACTAAACTGACCTAGATAAGCACTTGGCTTGAATGTCTAATTTAATTTTCATTAGCTCTCCCTTGGGCCCAAAGCTAAGTCTTACCTGAACAATTCAGCCATCACAAATCCTTAGTTATTGCCATTTACACACATATAAACAATTTTCCACCCAGCATCTCAGTGTACAGTTCTCTATCTTTACTACCTGCTATTCAGAGCTTATCCACTGTGGGAGAAAACAGGACTTCAGTCCTATAGAAATTAATCTGGAAGATTTTTCTGGCTGTAGCATTTTTCATCATTTCTTTGACTTGTAAGAAAGGAGTTGTTAAATGGAAACTTCCGAATATGGAGATACAAATAGTTTTGGGATACTGGGGTTGCATCTCTATAAAACAGATTGAATTTAAACTGGACAACAGTGAAAAGTAGCCCAAACAGGATCACACTAGAAGAAAATATAAAGAAGTCATTTGCCAGCTGCTGAGAAAACATTTACATAAGCATAGGTGAGTGCCCTTGGGGTGAAAAGTTATGAGGAACCACAATCTGAAAGGTCTCATTCCCTATTGGTACCCATGTCACTTCAGAGACATTTGCAGAAGGTGTTACCCTGTGAATGGGGGTCCCAGGAGGGGCGCCCAAATAACCAAACAATGGCCCTTTCCTCATGTGGGGGTCGAAACGGGGTGGCGCATGCAGGAGCAGAGCTTACTTGGTAGCGGGTTGCTCCGTCCCTGCGGGGATCGCGGGTTCACCGCTCTATATCTCTGAGTAAAGACATCTGGTCTGCTGGTAAAAGATCACTAGAGAAAGGGCTCAAAAGGCTATACTTCGTGATAATTTCCGGACTTATTAGGTTTCCAATGAACATATTTTAGGTGTTTGTGGAACAGAAATGTGGTGCTTTCCCAATTAAATCTTTGAACTTTGGAAGCATTGTATGTGAAATACTAGCTTTCAGATGACTTTGTTAAAGTGATATGTGTTATCCAGATCCCAAAGGTATATTGCTTTAAAGTTAAAGCTAATGTACTGTGGGATGTCCGGGTGTTCTTTTAGTCATCTGAAAACAACATATTCCCATATTTACCTGAATTAGCTCCTGAAAATTAATCCAGCTATCAAAGCTCACAGCAAGTTGTTGTTGTCTGCTTTCAAGTCATTTCTGACTTATGGTGACCCTAAGATGAACCTATCATTGGGTTTTCTGGGTCAGAGAATGTGTGATTTATCCAAGGTCACCCAGTGGGTGTCCATGACCAAGAGGGGAATCGAGCTTTGGTCTTCAGAGTTGTAGTCCAACACTCAAATCACTTTACCACACTGGCTTTCATGATTCTTTACACTGTTAAAACAACTTTCTTCTTGTGTAGCATTAATATCTAATATATAAAAGTCAAAGTTTGTGAGTTTGTCTGTGTCAGTCGGGCGAAGACCTCATATGATTGGCTGCCTGTGAAGATTCTATGGAATCCTGGGATTTGCAATTTAGGGAGGGGCCTTTAGAATTCTCAGCCAGAGAGCTCTTGGGCCTGGCTGGTTGCTATGGAGACAAGGCCTAGCAGCAGGAAGGAGGAGGACAGTGTATTCCCTCAGAAACCGAACCTCTGTATGTTAACAACTCTGAATACAGATTGGATTGGGGAATATGGGGAAAAGTTACAGGTACTGGACAATGCAGTTTGGGGAATGAGAGACACAGGACATCAAATCTGTGTATTTAAACCACATCTAATTCCTAAAGAAAGGTAAGGTAATTCCTCAGGCATTTCTAACAAGTGTTACCTAAGAGAAAATAAAATCCAGGGCAACGCTGGGTGAATACGCTAATTTACCTATAAAACAAGAAAGTTACATTTAATTATCAACTCCCACATTACTTTATTAATATATATTACGCTGTGAATAGCAATAAAATGCCTCCATCCAGTTAAGATACTTCTGCTTTTCTGGGCTTTCTCCCTGGCTTCAAAACTAGAGCTTAGATTGGAGTAGTACAAAATCAGTTATACTGACTGGGTTTTAAGGGTTTGAAGCTTTCAGTCATTTGAACAGCTTCAACAACAATGCAATCTTCAAAGTTGAGATTTTCATAAATATCTTCAGTTTGACACACACATAGCAAAATCTACGTAGGTGTGAAAACAAACTATGAAGGCTCTGGAAGGCAGGCAGAGCTAAAGGGCAAATTGCCACTCTCCATGCTGCTCAAAATGGTGTAGAGATGGATAAGTCAAAACACATAAAAGAATATAAGAAACAGCTTTTCAGAGCACCAGAAAAGATTACTGTCTCCTGGGCAGATATATCCCAATATGCACAAACCAAAAACCTCCATTATTACTGAGTGATTTCCTGTTCAAAATACTCAAATGCTTTTCCCATACTCAGGTTATCATCAAGAAAATGAATGTTATCTGTTTCAATGTCTACTGAAAAATGTGTGGGCAAGTAGGTCAACACAAACATTGTTTGTTCCTTTCTCCCCAGCTGCTTAGAGTCTGAAAGTTTATAGAAGGGAGGAGAAAATCTAGATTATTGCCTTCAGAGATTATTTTCCCCCAAGGATAAAAGACACAGAACTAACAAGCATCACAGCAGTATAACTGCACCGTGCCACAGATAAGGTATACAGTCCACTGGAACATCATAATTTTTGTCATTCATTGGTATTGCTACCCAAGTTCTAATACCAGTGGAACCAGTGGGTAGGTAATGTTAGAAGATCATGTAGGAAGATAAAAAATGGAATGGAACTGTTTTCTTTCCACATGATGGGAAACTATTTTCTTTCCCCCACATTACTTTTTTTAAATCTCAAGTTCTTTCAATATGAAATAGGATTTGATAAATAATTTTGATTTATACCCTACTCTTCATGGATTTTTACTTGGTTTGTTCATCCGATCTGTCTATAATACAGTGATAGCTGTCTGGTAAATTCTTCAAAAATAAACTGAAAAAAAATTCTCTCCTATTTGCACCATCAAATTCAACAGGTACAGCTGATCCCAGCAAGGCAATGTGCTAACAGATGTCTCAGTCCCTCTTTTAATAGTCCTTTAGCATTTTTGAAGAACAAATGAAGTCCTTGTAGATCACAGATGGGCCAGTATTACCCACATCTTCAAAAACAGGCAAAAAGAGGATCCAGGTAACTAGCGACCAGTCAGCTTCAGAACGATCCCAGGAAAGATTTTAGAACAGATCATAAAACAATCAATATGAGAACAATTTAAAAAAAAAATAGATTAGGGAAGAACTTCCTATGACAGGAACTGTTCAGTAGTGGAAGAGAGTATGCTAGAAATTCTCCTTTCACTGGAGGGTTTTCAATGGCAACTTTGTGAGACATATTTTAGCTGTGGTTTTTCCTACATTGGCAGGGAGTGGATCTGATGACCCTTCCAACTATAGTCTTATGATTCTATGTTGTATTTTGCTGCCATATAATTGGTGATAAAGGAGCTTCACAGGAAAAAAATGACAGTAGTTCAGCACTGATATAATTGATTACATAGGAATTCAGAATCAGCCTCTTCATACTTAAGAACACAAAGCTTTGGGCCTGCATGATAAATCAATCAGTTTCCCCCATATTCAAATTTTTAAAATTTTAAAATTTTTAAATCTCATTTTCTTCATCTTAAATATGAAGAGATTTGTGATAGTTGGTAAATTGTTACAAAAAACAAACTTAAATAAAAGGCTACCTTATTCCACAGCTGAAATGTACTAATAACCTCTGCTTTTATAAAAGAGCAAACTCTTCTTAATTTATCATGGCAAAAACTTTCTGTCTCTGACATTAATTTATTTCCCTCTGGATTAAATTAACTCATTTTGTCTTTATCAGACATGTCACTCTAAGTGAGTGAAATGTAGAAGGAAAAGCCTTTACTAGGCAATCCTTCTCATCTTAACAAAAGCATGACATTTTCAAATATACACATGGATTTGTTGGATTCTCTTGATAGGATGCAGAGCACATGTGCCATTTGAGAGATAAATCTCTTACAGTCATGTTAGTCATGACTGAGATGCTTCCAAAGTGATTCTGGTGAGCCATACGGTGATTTTACTGCCAAATTTAGATACCAGCCTATTGCAAACATGAGTGACATCTGTTGCAAAAGGTTTTTAGGCCCTCCTCTGCCAACTTGCTTTATCCTTAAATCTGTATACTTCCAAAGTAAACAAATTTCAACATGCACTTCTTTTTCTATAAAATTAATATTTATTTAAAATAAATGATTTTATAATAATTTAACTTCTAAATCAGTTTGCTTGAAATTGTGTACACAGTGGGACTAAATTTCCAGTCTTCTGTGACTGCTTTATTGCTTTAAGAAAAGGTATATCCATCAGCTGAAAAAATCTGATTTAGTTTTTTTAACTTTATTTTTATAAGCGAAAATCCAAAAAATTAATTAATGTAGTATTACATCATATTCTAGACAGGAAATAAGAATGAAACAAACAGATATTAGAGCATTATCTCAATGCATAGCATCTTCCATCCTAGCTGTTCATCTTGGTATTGTTAATTAATTTTCATAAATATAATATTATATATTATATTATGTAATATATATTACATAAAATATTATATACAAGTTCTATTTCAATTCATTCTAACCCCTCAATGGAAAAACAATAACAATTGTCTGTTTATCCTACACTTCCTTATAATGTAAAACCTTTACTCAGTTAATTCTGTGCTCAGAACTCCTATTCTTCCTTTTTATCCTGCTCCTTTGGATGTAGCAAAACTTCAATGTAACTAGATATATTAAAATATGAAAACCCGAAGAGCAAGTTATAACACTTTTAAACTGAATTTGATGGAATTTAATCAACAATTAATTTACCCCATTTGTGTCTGAGGCCAATTCTGTAATTGACCACCACTGATTTGTTATTTTATCTAGCTTTGCTTTTATTCTGCAGGTTAAGAGATCTTTTTCTTTCATTTGAATGGGTTTTATCAACCATTGCTCAATTGTTGGTATATTTTGATCTTTTCATGATCTGGCTAGGAGTAGTGGCTAAGTAAAGGAGAATTCTCCAATATTTTCTTACAAATGAAGGTTCTAGATCTTGAAGTCTGTTTAATAGAAATATTTCTGGTATAAATGGGTTCTGTGTTTTAAAAATCTCTGTTAGCATTTTATGTACCTACTCCCAGAATTAAAAATAATCTGATTCAGTTTGAAAAAAAGAAGAAGTCACACCATATTTGAAGTGAGGGATGAAGGCAGAAAGTCCACCACTAGTTTATCCAGGAGGAAGTAGCAGTAATACAATCACAATAATTTTTAATATCTTAAATTTCACCTCTACATTTTTTTAATCAAAACAAATCTTCAATCAAAATTTAGAAGCAGATGTATTAATGTGTTCATGAAACTACTGGCATCAGCCTCAACGGAAATGGTTTGTGAATGTGCTCTGATTTCAACATCTTTTAGTCCCCTCCTACGAATTCATTTTGTGCCTGTCTAGAAAATGTCACTGGTGTGAAGATGATTAAAGCATGCATGTCCTATCTATTACGATCCTTCCCATTAAGGGGCATTCACAGTACGTTAGATTATCCATACAAGAATCACCATAGTAATTGTTCCTTAAGGGGCTTTATCCAAAAATTAATTAGATTGCTACAAGTAAATGTACAATGGCCTAAATCACAGACTGACAAGAATGTATGAATGATTAAAAATTTGTTTTTATGAATTTTAGTTCAGAAACACCCTGATGTGGTTAGAGGCTATCTATGATTGCAAGCAGTCTTCTTCAGATGTCTTTTGTTTTATGCACAATTACATGCTTTAATGAATGTTAAATGTCTGTTTTCCTGGCCTGATCCAACATTTGGGGTAATAAGGAATATTATCTGGGAAGGAAGGAGGAGAAGGAAGAGGTAAAGGAAGGGGAATTGCACTATCAAAGATTTGCCAGCAAGACTGGAGAGTTGTCCAGAATAGGAGGTGTAGCAGGAGAACTTTCTGGACAAAAGGAAGTTTCAGTCTGCAGGGAAGCTGTCTGGACAGGGAATCAAACAGGACCTGAGCTAAGGCACTGTCCTCAGTGAACAGTATCCTGTCATTCACCAAGTGGTAACAGCATGTTTTAATGAGCTCTAGAGGAGTGTCAATTCCCTTTGGTAACAGTATGCATTCAGGCTTTTGCAGCGGGGATTCTGTTGTTTCTCCTCTGAGGAGATCTCTTGTGGTTTGGAATCAGTGCACAGGTGAGTCATGCCAATAACAAAATGAAGTTTCTCTTAAATTTCTGTAGCTTCATACAGTGCAGACCCAACACTATTTTAAAAAATGGTGGACCTAAGATCTTGGGTAAACTATCGCCTGTGCTTTTATGTTTTACAAAGTTAAACAGAACAACAGCAACAACAGCAACAGGCTCCTTAAAGACACCAATTTTGTTATTTAAGTAGAATATTGTAATTAGTCATCAAAACTTGGTTCCTAATGGATGATAATCTATACCATTCTGTTGGCCAGAATCTGTTCCGAGATTCCTATTTTCTCTAGGACCGGCTCATTTGTTAACATAAAAATAGTTTTCATTTTATTTAGTTACTTGCATTTGCCAACACATCATCAACATTTTGTTCACTTTATTAATTTACTATTTATAGATGTTATATATTGTCTTTCACCACAAGCAGACTCCCAGGCACATCCAAATAGAATTATGAGTACTATCAAGTTGGACAATGAAGTAAATAACTTACATCATCTGATGTAGGCAATAGAAATAGGTTAGATTCTCTGCATCTACCCCATCTCACTACTGAGGTTGATTATACATTAATATTGTCAAGTGTTTGTAGTGGCAAGAATTTTGAACTAGGACTACAGAGACCTGGGTTCAGTTTCCCAGTTATCAGTGAAGCTCACTGGGGCACCTTGGGCTAGTCCTCATCTTTCAGCCTAACCTACTTCACAGGGTTGTGATGAGGATAAGTGTAGAGGACTGAAGGAGCATTCTGCCTTCAGGTCCTTGGACAAAAGGAGAGATAAAAAGGTAATTAAAAAAGCCATTGAATTTAGAGATTAAAGATGGGCCACTGTGGAAGCTAAACTGGTCAACCCCATTTAGTACATTAATGAGAAACCACTAAAGAATATGAAGTGTGGGAGGCTCTGTTTCAGAGGAAGCCAGTGGCTAACCGTGTCTGTATATTTCTTGCCTAGAAAAACCCTGTGAAATTCATGGTGTTGATAGGTGAATTGAAGACATGTACTCATGCATGCACACAGATCAATCAAGCTCAGCTTCACTAGGTTTTCATTTTTCTGTAATGTTCATTCTCTCCACTTTCTGCATGAGAGTACACACTTTTCCCACAAAAATCATACTTTTGCATGCATATTTTTCAAAATGTGCACATTTTATAGACATTTTTAAATCGTCAATATTCTGTGCAATTTTTCTTCCAAATTTTAAGCAGTCTTTCTACCAAATAAAGCATTTTATAGATATACACCTTTTTCGTGCATTTGGGGATGCACTTTTTCAAATATACTCCTTTCTATAGACAGTATTCTGTGAACTGGATTACAAGCTTCAGAAAAGTATAGATGTTGGAGTTTTAAAGGGTTCTTGTTAGCACAGAGCTGGTGTGGTGTAGTAGTTTGAGCACTGGATTATAACTCTGGAGACCAAGGTTCAGTTGCCTGCTCAGCCATGGAAACCCACTTGGTGACCTTTAGCACATCACACATTCTCAGCCCCAGAAACCCCTTCTGTCCTACAAATGACCTTGGGATATTCTGATTTTTCCTCTTGTCTGAACTTCGTTGCACTGTATTGTAAAAACTTCATGGTATTTGACTCTTGAGTATCTCAGGAATCTGTTGTTCATTTTGCTCCATTCTGGATACTGGCATAAAAACGAAGTCCAGCCTAAGACATTTTACTATCTTAATGAAAGGGTGAAATGATACTTTTTCTCATTCTAGCCAGGTAGGGGGATAGTTTACTTGTTAATTAAAATATTTGTGTCCTATACCCAAAGATCTTGGGGCAGCTATGGATAATACCAATTTAAAACAAGAAATAACAACAATAATTTTAAAAACTAGGAATATATGAAACTATTTATCAGTTAAAAACTCAAAACCAGTTAAAACAGTTTTTTTAAAAATAGTGCTTACCATAGCCAATGCACAAACTGGATGAAATCAATTAGACCTGAAGGCTTTAACAATAAAAAGAAATGTTTTCACTTGGTGTCAAGATGATACTAGGGCTGGTGCCAATTGGGCTTCCAATGGGAGGTTAGTCCACAATTGGGGTACCCACACAGAGAAGGCCCTCTCACATAACCTCTTACACTGTATTACTCAGACCAGAAGCATATTGGCAATCAATACAATTTCTTTAAAAATAATGTTCTATTGTCTCTGAATGGTGTTCCAGTCAGCAATCTAGCTGCTGCATTTTGCAGTAGCTGCAGTTTCTGAGTCATTTTTAATGACAGCCCCATTGCAGTCTAATTGGAAAGTTACCAAATCAGGGACTACTGTAGCTAAGTTATCCCTGTCCAAGAAAAGCCATAGCTTGTGGACCAGTTCCAGCTGGCAACAAGGTCTCCGAGTGATGTAGTCTGCCTGGGTCTCTAGGGTCAAAGGTACATCTAGGAGTACTCCCAAGTTACACATCTGTTCCTTCAGGGGAAATTCAGTCTTGCTGAAGCTGGTGATAGGGAAGTATCATCCACTATAGGCTTATAGGTTTCAGGGTACATCACCCACAACTGCATTCTCAATGCTATTCTGTGTTCACCAACATATACCACTTGAGGCCACTGTCTCACTCTGCCTAATCACATGGCCACTTCTAATAAGGACAGAAACCATTTCCACACTACACTGTTATAGTGCCATTATGCCACTTTCAACATCCTGTGGAATTCTGGGGTTTGTAGTTAACTGAAACCAAAGAAATCTCTGGCAGAGAATGCTAAATGCCCCTTCCTAAACTGCAAACTCTAGGATTCCATAGGATGTTGAAAGTGGAATAATAGCTCTATAACAGTATAGTGTGGAAATGGCCTAAAAATCTGACTTTCAGTCTGGGGCAGTATATTATCTACTATATTTCATCTTTCAGTTTCTCATGTTTTCTAATGGTCCATAACTTCCAGACTATGAAATAAGTATGGATCAGAAAGATCAGCTGGCCTTGCATCACCTGGTACATCTTATGGCTAACTGGGAACTGGAGTTTCCCATGCCCCACCCTAGCACTCATTACACCACACTAGCAGCTTGGCATCCCTTGGACCTCTTGGCCTTCCATGTCTACCTGTATGCTCATGTATCAATAACTGTCTGCTGGGTGTGATTAAATCTATGAAGACTGGTTTCCTAGCTTTTGACTTTCTATAGCACAGTGCTGAAGCCATAAAGATAAAATACATACAAGAGATTTTGCTTTTATGCTTCTTATTTGCAGTACTGCATAATACAGAGCAACAGCAAATTTTTACTTGGCACTATGTTTTATTGTATTTTATTGGATCACATGATGAAATTACATACCATAAGAAGAGAGAGGCAGTGTGGTGCATAAAATGAACCAATCAGGTGTAAGAGCTGTTTGAGCTCAACCTTGGATGAGTTCATTTTTAGTGGCTCTGAAACTCTGCAAACTGACAGGCAAAATCATCTGGCTCATAGATCACTGATGGAGCTGCAGTAAGATGGATTAGATGCAAAATAGCATACATAAGAAAAAAGTGATGAGAAACGAATATAAAGGAAGCAGTGCCCTAGTTTCTAAATGAATGAGGAAATAAAACAATGTACATTTCTATTGTACATGTGTAAGGTAAGGTTTTCTGACAAACAAGGATTATGTGATAAAGACATTCAAAGACCTTTCAACAACTGAACTCACTTCGATCCAGATATGACAAGCAGCAGCTGAACACATTCAGTGCTCTTTTTACCAGCGCAGTCATACAGAGCAAATGGCAGAGCTTGGAAAAGTTAGGCCCTTTCCGTATGAGGAAGTCAAGACGGGCTAAGGCGTCCTGTCACAGAGTTCATCTGCACCTTGAATCAGACTAGGTTCGGACTATTTACCTTAGTTCCGCATATAAGTCCGATCCAAAACACCCCCAAGTGGTCCTCCAGTGTGCTATGTGAAGACTAGAAAAAAACGGTCTTTCAATTTTCTGGAGTGCGCCAATTTGTTCCTGCTCAGTTGTTCAGATGCACAGATTCGCACCAATTCGAGCCTGCGATCAGAGGAGGATGGGCTGTGGACGTGGTCAACTACAGCGGTTGATCTGGACCCACAAACAACCGGAAGCTGCCATTTTGTTGGCCTCACCAGTGTGGATCTAAAGACCTTGCACTGCTCCGAATTGCCCCGGAACAAACAGAGGAGCCCTGCGGAAGGGCTTCAGGAAAAGTCCGCATTGCTTCGAGGTCAGAAGAACCGGTAAGTAACAGCATGGAGCGATTCACTGGCCTCGTGCGGAAAGGGCCTTAGTTTTTGGACTTTAATTCGCAGAATCTTGCAGCCAGCAGGTCAGTAGCCATGCTGGCTCTGAGATTCTTGGACACATAGTTGAAAAAAGTATATCTCCAAGCTCTGCTGTATGCAAATAACCATGTTACTGTTGTGCAGTGTAGAATCCAAAGGACCACCTGAAGGCAGTCATGGTACTTGAATCCTAAACCACTGCAAATATACTTCACTGTCTCTTCTTAGGTCATCTCTGCACCTTACCTGATCCAGTTGTCCTCCCATTGCAATCTTGGCAGCAGCTTTGCCAGGAAGGGAGCATGATGGGATTGCTTCCCTCTGCACCCAACCTGCTCTCTGTGGAAGAGAGCATGAGCTACATGCACGTGCCTTCCTCAGTGCAGACGGGCTCTTTCCCATGCTTTGCTGGGGAAGGAAGTACCTCCATCGCACTTCCTGCCCTTCCATATGGCTGGGAAGGACTGGAGCATCATGCAATTGGGGATCATGAGTTTCTTCATCAATGATATACCCCATGATTGTGCTGACTGGCAATGCAAGGACAGGACTGTGGCAACGTCATGAGGAAGCTTCATTGTAGTCCTGCTCCTCTTGTGTCCCTATGCTGGGACAACATAATCGTGCAGAAAGGGTCCTAATGTTATTGGTACTGAGGGTGAGATAGTTTTTACTTAGAGTTATGGGTAGCGATGGGGAGTTTTAAACTGAAAATGTGAGTGTTCATGTGTGTGATCCTCCTGTTCTTACTGATGTTCAACTGGATACAGATGTACATCAAATTCAGGCCCAGAGAAGGCCAATTTTCTTTTTCTTTTTTGCACAGGATGTGAACCAGAAGTGAATTCCAGGTGACTTTCTCTTTTAAAAAGGAAGAACAACAATTATTTATTATTGTTGCTGTTGCTTTGCTACTGTTCATGTTAAAAGCTGGATATAAATAAAGATGATAATAATAATAATAATGATGATGATGATGATGTAGTAATATAATAACAACAATTAAGTAGTAGTTATAATTGGGCCACGTTCTATTGGTATTCTCAGCCAGAGCAGAGCCATTGAATCAATGAGATTTAGATAAGTGTTGACTCATTCTTCAGCAACTGTTTAATGGATCTACTCTTATCGAGACTAACCAGTAGGATTCAGTTCATAAATCATTGCTGTTCTACCCACTACAGCTTGCAAGGATATATAGTATAAAACATATAAAAAACATTTTTAAAAAATAGATTTAAAAAAATTAAAACCCTGTTTCAAAATGTGTATTAAAGTCCAATAGCCTTTTGGGATGATACAGATTTGGATGCCTCTTCAACTTAGATGCAGTCATCCTGACGTCTCTTGGGTAAAAGTTCCACAGCCCATCTGGCTTGGCATAGACAGAGGCAGTCCATCCATTCTGAAAGATAGTCATTTCAGGTAGTGGGGTGCTTTTAGAGGCAAAGTACAATAAGCATAGGAAGTCTTCTCACCCACAATGTCTTGCTTTCAAAAATGACCCCTCAGAGTCCAGCATTTGTGCCTAACAGGCTTTGTGGTGGGCAGAGCAAGTAAAAAGGTATGTGCTAGTTCTGGTGGGGGAGAGCATAAGCTGTGGGAATACTGGGAAATCTTGGGCCACCACTGAGAAAAAGGCTGCCATTTTTGATAGATAGTGCAATATGTAAATATGACAGTTTAGCTCTTAATTTGAATTCTCCATCCAGATGTTAGAGTAGCAGTTATGATATCAATCTATGAGCTTGGATGTCAGATGATAGATGCCTCCAAATCTAATCTGATCTGAACCACTTTCATTCACTTTCTCAGGGCATGTCTTGTCATCAGACAACTCAGAAGAAATGTGCTGAAACAGACAAAGCATAATTTAAAATGCACCCATGAGTTTTAGAATTTATGACATTTTATAGATGACATCTTTTCCAATGGATGGTGATGAAAATGGCCCGAGCATAGCAAAAAACTAATCAGGAAGTGGTCTCATATATTCCAGTTGTAGCTGTTTAATAGACAGAGTGTGCCAAATTTGTTCCAGAAATACTTTCTTCTAGTTTTCTTAAAGAACAATGCCATGTAAGCTGCGTTCCCCCACCACCTCCCTAGTGGTTGCTACATTCACCAATCATATAAATTTTGGCCTAAATCCTGTTGTTTGTCCCGACAAAACAGTCAGCAGTTAGATAAATTCCATTGATTCAGTGGGTCTTTTCTAGGTGGGACTAACAAAAGGATTCAGGCCATTATATTCAAAAACTTAAAAATGGTGACAGCTTTGTCTTATGTGTAAGCAAATAAATTATATGATGCAGATGTGCTCTGTAATTCCTGGGACAAAAGAACCTGTAGTCTTAAAGGGGTACATTTTAGGCCCAAGAGAGATCTTTATCTTTTTAACAACAGGAAGTACTCCAGAAGTCACCGGTTCACTTCCTGTTTTACAAGAGGCTCTCTTGGCCTCTAAAATGGTGCAGAGGGCCAAAAAGATGGTGAAATTGTTTCCCAATTGGACCCTGAGGGGTTTACATTTTGGCGAGCCCTGCTCTGCTCCAAAGCATTTGAAAAGATGAGGTTGGATGATTTTAAAAACTAGTCTCGGGCCAATCAGTTATCCGGATGGTTTATCTTTGTAGTTAGATGTCATTTTTATATTGTGTAATGTTTTTATTGGCTAAGATGCTGTTTATTGGCCCCCATAACTATGCCTCAAGTGGCTGTGCTGGTGTAGGTGGAGACTCAGCAGCAGGGGTAAAATTACTCTCGTGTCATGGCAACAGAAAGGACAGGTAGGAACCCCATATCTCTCATGACAGAAAGGAACAGTACCTGTTCCTCAACAGCTTAGGGAGGCAAAAAAACAGATGATGGGGGTGTCTTTCTCTTCTTTTCCTCAGCAGCTACCGCTGCTCACAACTTCCAAAGGTGCCTTTCACTGAGTGAGCATCATGTCAGCAGAAGTCACCAAGAGGATTCCATCCCCTGTTTGCAAGGAGTTGAACAGAGCTGTGCAGTCAGACACCTTAGAAATGTTGTTTCTTTTTTCATTTGGCTGATTATGGTTTAAGACTGAACTATGATGTTTGTAACTTCTCCTATGCTATGCTTGAAGGGAAGGGGCTCTGCATGTATATATTTTCATAAATTACTTTGTTATTATTATTTCACAATTACTTTGCTTAGAAGGTTTTTGTATAAGGATGCCTCTTCTCAACTCTCGGTCAGGATGTGCATGTGAGCCTGTGAAGTATTTTTCTCTTGTGGGAGGGGAAGTCTCCAAAAAAGCCAGTTGTGGAGAGGCACACCCCTTCATGGGGCTAAGTACCCTAAAGGAACTAGATTCTGTCTGCTCTTGGAAGCTTAGTGTGAAAGCTTTGTTTGGTTATACTTGAATGGGAGACTGGCAATGAATACCAGGTCCTGTAGGCTACATTTAGGAGGAAGGAACTAGAAAAACCACCTGTGGGTACGCCTCACCTAAGAAGACCCTGTGACATTCATGGAGTTGTCAGAACTTGCCAGATTATGTGAAGGCACACACACACACACACACACACACACACACACACACACACCCTCAGTGTCTAACTATGCCTCTGAATGTTGGCACTCTGCAAAAGTGATTGTTGGTGGCAGCTGAAGAAGTGCTATTAGAAAGTGGGGATCTTTCTTCTCACTCAAAGGTCAGAAACAGGGGAAAAAAACTCTAACATATTTACTCTATATACTAAAGCAAAAAGATTTTGTTATCACTTGACCTGAGTCCCATTACCAGTTTCTCTGATCCAGTTGGTCTTTTTATACAACTTCCTTGCAATAGGAAGACAGTGATCATATAATTTTGCGTCTGCTTTTCAGTGTCAGTCTTTTGTTTACAGTGGCCTCCTATAAAACCAGCAGTCATCTCATTGCAAAGTTTAAGATGCCATAGTAAAAAGTCAAGGTGAGATTGAGCACTAAGTCTCAAGTATATACTATACTATTTATTGGCTTAAGGCAATATAAGAAAAGAGTAGAAATGCATTACATCCACAAAGATGGTGAACCTATAATGAAAAAAAGGCTGAATTTAAATTGGCAAGTTACCATTTGTAAGTTAAGTAGTCTCAGGACCAAAAGGCCTTGCTCAGGTTCAAAGAGATCTCCCTTTTAATTTATTTTAATTAATTAGCCACAGTATTGTACCTGTGACTCAGGTGATACATAATACTAGTATTATACAAGCAACTAAATATTAAGAGGGTTTATCTCATAAAAGGAAGAAGGAACTGAATTGTAATTATAAAACAGGTTTAGGTCCATTTGCAATGTCAGTCAGTCAGTCAGTCAGTCAGTCATTTATTGTATTTGACTAAAAACCATTACAAATTCAATAAAGGAATATATACATGTGCATTCATACAAAAAATCAGATCAATTAATCTCCTGACATTTTATAGAAATATCTTTCAAATAACAGGCACAAATACTTCTAGAGCCTTAACAAATAAGGCTGTTTTATGTGTGACGTATGGGTCACTGTCTGATAGTAGCCAGCATAGTTTCCCATAAGAGCTGTCACCCAGTATGGAAGCCATAATCTGTCCAAAAAATCTCTTCCTGGGGTTTTGTTATAGCTGACAGTGGAGTAAATAGTGTGAAATATCCCCTATCACTCCCACAGCAAAAATTCAGAGCCTTACATTTCTTGGGACATTTCTATATCTGCCATCCAAAACAGACTTTGGCATAGTTTGGAAACATAGTTATGTAAACGTTGTTCTCAGAGTGAAAAGTTTGTAGGTACTGAGTTCTTATGTGATTGATTTCAACAGATGGTACCAATGGAAAAATTGGAAGATTTAATTGAAATGCAATCCTGATTATTATTCAGTCTGTAGATTCAATCCCTCATCTTATTTTTAACTGCATGTGTAATAAAAAATATCTGTTGAAATTTTTAGAAGTTAATATGTTTTCAGATAGCTTAGTGCACCCACCTTTCTTCCATTGTTCACCAAAACAAAGGTTAGGGTGCTTGTCACTCTTATAATATAAAAGGGCTGCTTTCTGAGCTCTAGCTTTTACAGATACCACACCTGTCTCTTTCCTGAGAAACAGAGCTGAAGTCCCTGGAGGTACTGCCAGTATCTCAAATCGCAATATGTCGGTATCTCAATATCTCAAAACCTTTTTTTAGAAGACCTTCAGGTCAATCAAGTTATTGTGATTTATCCCCCACATCTCAATACCATATTGCAATTGAGTATCTGATTTCCCTAGAAACACTTTCAGTGCTGGAATTATCAGCCTGCCTCCCTCAGAACAAGAAAAAAAAAGAATAGGATGGGCTGAATTCTGTGCTGTTGTTTTGGTATTTTGTAATGACACTTCCAATAATTTTTCTTATTAAAATATAACCCCAGATATTTTGAAAAGGGGATCTGTTCTATCTTATTGCCATCAAGATTCTAATTAAATGTAGGTGATTGTTTTGACAAAGTCTATCACTTTTGATTTAGTACAATTTATTCTAAGTTGTTCTGTTTGACAGAAATCATAAAGTATATATAATCAGCCTGACTATATTCATTGATAACAGTACAATGTCATCAGCATATATTAGGATTACCATTTTATGATTTTGACAACTTAACATAGTTACAATATTATTAATACAAATATTAAACAAGAAGTTTCTAAGAATAATCTTGTCTGACTCCTTTTGTTGTATGAATTTCCTCCTCCAGTCTTCCCTCTGTGCTAATCCTCATAGTTGTACTACTGCATAACTCCTTACTTAAAGCCTCTTATCAATATTTGTCCCAGCAAGCTTACCTCACAAATTATTCCTATTAACTAGATCAAAGCCTGAGGAGAAATCAATGAATGCAGCAAAAAGCCATTTGGAAGGACCACTTGTGTATTTATTAAATGATGTAATGCAAAAATCTGGTCCACTGTACTCTGGACTTCCCTAAACTGAACTTGTTCTTGATGAAGAATATTATTTCTATTTACCCTTCTTATCAACTTCTGGAGAAAGAAGCAGTGTAAATCTTAGAGCTAATCTCCAATAAAGTAATTGGCCAATAGTTATGAGGATTTAATGTATCTCTCTTCTTATATATTGGGAAAATTACGCTCTGCTTCCATTCCTAAGGAAAAATACCTGTAGAATTTATATGAGAAGATCATTCTGCTAGCAGAGGGGTCCACTATTTAGAATTTTTTTGAAGACCTCTGATGGAATCAAATCCTCAGCAGGTGCTTTATCTGCTGCTAATGCACATATATGTTTGCTCACTTCTTGTTCCAAGACTGGGACTGATTCTGATAGTGCCATCAACAAAGCCTGATTAGTAATTCCTCTATTGAACTGATATCTACATCACTTTCAAAAATAGTGCTAAAATAAGTATACCAGGTATTGACTGGATGGCAAGCATCTAATATGTTAAAGCCACTGTCTGATATTGAGATCAAATTCCAGAACCATCTTTTGTTTCTTTCCAGGGCTGCCAACCCCACTTCCTTCCACTGAGAAATCCTAAATATCCATTTTACTTTTCTCAGTAGGTCCCTATAAATTAGGTAGCAGGAAGCCTTCCAAATCAGCTGTCAACTGCAACTGCCTAACTCTTCGATTAGTTGAGCCGGATTCTTTTTAGCTTGCCTACATGCAAGCTACTTTCTCACTCTGACAGAATCCATTCTAGACTGATGGAATGTTCTAGTTAAAAGTGGCCTTAAGATTGCAAAAATAGTCACAATACATGAACTTTGGCAATACTCTGGCACACGTGAAAAGAGTAAGGCCCTTCCCTCGGGCTGGGGCCCGAAATGGGGCGGCACACGCAGGAGCAGAGATTACCTGGTAGCGTGTTGCTCCGTCCCTACTCCATCCCTGTGGGGAGCCGAATTTCGGCGGTGTTTGGTGGCGCCCAAAATGGCGGCCGGCGGCTTCCGGTGGCGCTCCACCAATCAGGGCAGCGTGCCAGCCGGAAGCCCGCCCCTAGGCAGAGCTGCAGAGACGCGCTACCGCACCTCTGCAGTTCTTCACCGGGAGCTGCCATGGAGCAGCATGGGCGAGTTTCATAAAAACCACTTGGGAAGGTGGTTTTTGTAAAACTTGCAGCACCACCCCTGTGGCTGCGCTACAGCGGTTTGAGGTGTAGAGCCTCACTTTTTCCAACCGCGCTAGTGCACCCCGCGGAGAGGATGACCTCCGTGCCTGGTCGTTGCACCGCGGGGTTTTACCCCCGTGTGGAAATGGCCTAAGAAGTATACAGATGAGCCTGGACTAAATGTTCAACAGAAGGAGATCACTTTAAGCATTTCCTCATAACTATTAATCCATATAAATAAGTGGTGGGGACAGTTGAAGAGCTAATACAGAAATTGACAAAAGGATAAATAGATGATCACTTTGGGCAATAACTTTGAACAGCAGAAGATGTAATCAATACTAGTATCTACACTGCTATTAAGAAATGTAAAATATCCGTTATAATTATCACAAAGACTGCCTTGCTCCCAGATTTATCTAGTGGGCAGTATACATTAAAACAACTGAAAACACCAGACTCTGCTCCCCACTTACCTCTTAGTAGACAAAATGAAACTACTTTTAGACTGATAAATTGCCTCAGACACAACATCCAGTTTCACTGAAATTATTGTAGCCACATCACCCCTGGCTCTTCTCTTCTGATAAAATTTTGTTACAGGGAGTAAGAAGGAACTAAAGTTGCCACAAAAGATTAAAGTTGCCAGTATCCAGGTTTCCTGAAGACAAAGAATGTCAACCATCAAATGATAAGAGAAATTTCCCAAATTTCTGGTCTGCAGTCCTGTTCTGCTACCCAGCAGAATGTTGCAAGATAATACAGAGAGGGAAAGCTGTGGCTCCACACTGTCCAGTAATGGAAAGTGTGCAAAATGGTTCTTGGTACTGAGAGAAGAATCTCAATTTCCTCCTAAACTGTTCTTAGCCCTGTCTCTGCTTTTCAGATCAGAAAGGTTCTCTGAATTCCTGTTAACATTATATCTGGAAACAGCCCATTTTTATCTAGGTTGAGTACTCCTGGCATGAGTTCCTGGGGGAATAAAGGAATTAAGAGCAGCAAACTGGTTAACAAACTGGTTCTATCTAGTGCCCATGATGCTTCCAGAGAACAGAGATGTTATTTAGATAGGTTTACATATGATTGTGTGGCTTTAATACCACTTCTCCCATTATGAGGGGATTCCTTATAAGTGTATTGATCAAAAGAAAAATGGATAGCAGCTTTTGACTTGTTAATGTACATAAATGTTGAATGTTGACCTGAAGTGAGCTTACCTCACTTAAAGGACACATTATTATTTGTAAAATTAGGGAGCAATGACCAAAAAAAATGTTACAATGTTCCAGAAGGCGAAAGACAGTTCAGTAACACCTCTTATTTCCTTTATGTGCCAAGAGATATAGATACAAATCCCATCTCTCAACAATAATACAGGTAGCATCTCTGTACTTTCTTTCCATGAACTATCTGCCTACTTTAACAACCAATTAAATATAGATACACAAAAATCAGGCTTAGATGGAGACGTCTCCCCTAGAGAAATCCTTATCTAAATTGTTGCCTGCTTTGTTAAAATTCATCCTTGAATCCTCATATTCAGCTTCTAATCCATTCTGTCCCCTAACTATGTCTGCTCCATCAGTTTCAATGGTCTGATCCTCTTGCTGCATTCATCTACTATAATCAGGTAAGGATTAGAAAAGGTAAGGTAACAAATTTGCGATATATTGTCCTTCAGTTCTGCTATAGCTGTCCTGCTTAGCATGGTCATACTTTATCTTTCCCAATCCAGCAAGAATTCATCTGCATGACACGCTGCTCATTGTTGAGGGAAATATCCGCCTGCAGATCAGTGAAAATCAGGTTGTTATCAAATTCTTGATTAGGTTAATTAGGTTGTGTTGGAGCAGGAACTGTTGTCAACATCCCCATGATATACCCATTAAGACCTGAATTTTGGCCTTGAGGTTGGAGAGTTCCTTCTTTAGACTATCCACACTCTGGAAAATCCTCTCCTTAGTTTTGTCCCAAAGACATTCATACATTTCTGTGAGGATTACTTGCTCTTCCTTTTCTGTAACCTTATCTGTAGACTGAGCCTATTGTATTGGGCTTGAGCTTGAGTTAAGCAGAGAAGAATTATAAGCAGAAGACATTAAACAGGGATTTTCAATGTACATTCTGGATCTGGAGACCAATTACCCAAATGTTCTTTGTCAGAAACTGAATTCACACACACAAATAGAACAGTGCATAACCACTATTTATTAGGAGCATGATACATCGTGCAGGACTTCAATGAGAACTGGAGGCCATTAGCAAAATACAAAACATAAAAGACAAAGAGTTCATCTTCCTGTCTGTAAGAGACCTTGAAGTTCTGGTGCAGCCTGGCTGTGCTTATCAGTACATTCCTAGCTTTTTGTTTATCTAACGGTCTCTGGTTCCCATACTTTGTTACAAGCAAGCTACTACTTAACTCCTGTTACATATCCCATTACTAAAATATGGAGGGCTACCCGACATTGATCTACAGAAACTTCCAACTGATCTTTGCTGTCACCATTACTCACTTAAGAAACAAAATGCAGTGCTTCCAGTGTAGTAGAAGTAGAAGTAGCGTTAACCTTACTTGAAATTTAGTCAATAAATTTGTAATGTGTAAAGATTCTTAAATGCATATATAATATGTTAGTATAAACAACACATTTTAACAACTATAAATCACAGGAATAACTGCATACCACTACATAGGAGTAGCTACAAAAGATTTTCAAACAAAGAGCTATTCCAGAAGTATAAACTGGTGGTTTGTTTAATAAGCTAACATTAATGGAAGATTTGCAAGTGCCATGAAAACAGAGAATTCAACTTTTTTACAGAAACAAAGTACAGCACAATACTGATTTATGATTTTGATTTACTGAGTAAATTTTTTCAAGTACTGTTTGGCCAGAAAATCAATCAATCAATCAATCAATCAATCAATCAATCAATCAAATTTTTAAACCTCATTTCCCCAAATGTGACACATTCTGGATTCCAGTGAGCAATGATATTTTCATTATTTTTTCTGTATATTATGTTGAATATTGCATTTTAGAATATAATAAAAAAAGCTGTAGAAGTCATAGCAGGCTAGGGAACAAGCTGACTTTTGCATTGCCTTAAGAATATAAGTGATGTGGTTCATAGTTCATAGCAGGCTTGCATTAATGAAATAAGCATTATTAGATAATCTTTGTATACTCAAAGGTATAATAAGAGCTGTCTGTGTTCACAATGGAGCTGTGATCCCACAATGACTCTTATCCGTGACAAAGGTATGGAAGAAAATCCTTGAGGATGATTTCAATGTACAAGCTCTGTGCATAATGCTACAGTTTTCCTAGTACTGATTCAATAGTGAGGTGTGTTTCATGAAATGTATTTCATAGAGTGTTTGGGGCAAATGTCTCTGGTGCACTTTCATTCACTTTTGTAAAAAATTACAAAAATTTTCCATGAGGAGGTGGGGGGAAAATTTGGCTGACACTAATTTGCTCCAGTCCTGTCGTGTACAGTTGACTACATCAGGCTGAATGGGGATGGGAGTGCAAACTGGTATTGAAAGTAGAAGAATAGAATAATAGAAAATCAGAGTTAGAAGGTGTCAGAAGGACCATCTATTCCAATCGACTACCACAAAGAAAAATACTTCTAAAGCACTTATGGAACAAGCCCATCAAAACTCCGTTTAAAGACTTCCAAACAAGTAGAGTTCACCATTCTCCAAGGCAGTCTATGTGAGTAGATGAATGAGAGTGTACATGAATAAAGATTCAGATGCAGATATTTAGTTATGGGTAACTACATGTGACTTAAAATGGAGCAGAAACTCTTTTGTATATTGCTGACAAACTGTCAAAGGAAGATGGCAAGACGTTGGCCTAGTTCCAGGATGGACAATTTTCAGGGGATAGGAGAACATCTGCTGCCAACTCTATATTGGTACATTCAGTTGCAGCCGAAGTTACATCATGTCACTTCCAGTTGCCTTCTCAGCCACAAAAACAGGAAGTGGGGTTGAAGAAAAATCAACAATAGTTCCATCCGCCCTGTGGCCTCATACCACTAATGTGAGGATGGCAGTAAAACTAAAAGACAAATATCTGGTGAAAGTCCCAGTACTATCATTTCTTTGGGTCCTTCATTTCCACCATCCTGAAATAGAGTTCTGTCACTGAATGAAGAAAATGAAAAAGAGGGGGAATGAGAGCAAAGTAGGATTACAAATACACCAAGTTCCACCCTTCATTCCTTAATCTTAAGGAGCAACTTCACCTGACATGCTTTCATCCTGGTCTCTACTCTGTAGGCTACCAAATATGGCCTTTCTCTGAAGCTATGGCAAGTGCTTGTGTGGGATGTGTGTACATAGCTGAATTGCTAGTTTGGTTTAGGGCTGAACCACTAATCTAGAAATGAGAAGTTCTGTTTCTCATTATGGGAGCTCAGAACCATGCTCTCCCAAGGGAGATATATTTTATGGTTGTTCACAGATAATGAGGATGTTTGCCAGCTGGCTGATAGTTTATATCCTCTCTATTTAATTAACTCAAATTGCCTTCAATTTAAACTAGGTCTAATAACGTTGGAGCTCTTTGAGCTTTAAATAAGTTACTAATCAGTCCCTGTACAGTTCTGTAGGTCTATTTTTTTTTTATTTGGCAAAGGTTGGACATCCAGCCTGGTATATAGTTCATTGTTCTTCACAGCTGGGAAAGGAGAAGAAAATAATATTAATGGGAGTCTATCGTGCAGTTATGCCCAGGTAGAAAGGCCAACTCAAGAGGCATTGCTATACAAAAGTGCCTTCCTTTGCTGTCTTTGCTACAATTTATTATAGCTTGCAGTTTGGCTACCAATCAATTTTCTATAATTTTCTCCATTAATATTTTAGTTTTGCTTGTTATATACTAAATAAATGACTGACACCAGGCTAAGTGATAAATGGTTGCTTCAACCACAGTAGTGGGTGTTTAAGCTCATCAGTCTTGTCAGTACAGCTTCCCACTGGTCTTGCCTGACAGAAAATATTGAGGCAGCAGAATACTGCTGTTTAATACAGAACACCTTTGGGCTAGGTTGTTGTTAGCTTGTAAAACAGTATTATGGGGAAGCTGGTGTATGAACTAGCTGTTTCCTCTAGTCTGAAAAACAAAACAAAATGATTTCTGCATCATCTTTTCCTCTGTGTCAGATTGTCTTGTTTCCAGGCACCCTTCTTTGGGGCAGGGATGAGCTACTACCCCTGACCCCCTCTGGTAGACCACACTGGTGTGCCAGACATGACTAGAAATGATGTCATAGCAGGTATAGAGGAAAAGAATTGTGTGATGGTTTTTCCAGCATGCACTAGCATGGGCTGCAACCTGTAAAAACTAGGTTTAAGCTTTCCTTATTTGGGGGCTGAAGATTTTATGTTTAGCCTGAGGGCCACTTTAATTTGCATTGGAAACATACCAGGGCCAGGCCTATGACACACTCTGGCCATTTCTGCCTTACACTGTTGTTGTGCTATTATTCCACCTTTAACTTCCTATGGAATCCTGGGATTTGCAGTTTAGGGAGGAGAGTTTAGAATTCTCAGCCAGAGAGCTCTTTGGCCTCAGTAAACTACAAACCCCAGAATTCCACAGGATGTTGAAAGTGGAATAGAAGCGCTATGGCCACTTCTGTACTACACTGTTATGGTGCTATTATCCCACTTTCAACATCCCGTGGAATTCTGGGGTTTGTAGTTTACTGAGGCCAAAGAGCTCTTTGGCTGAGAATTCTAAATGCCCCTCCTTGAACCGCAAACGCCAGGATTCCATAGGATGTTGAAAGTGGAAAAATAGCACTATAACAATGTAGTGCAGAAATGTCTCCCTTTCAGTTCTCTTGCTTCCTTCTTTCTCTGAAGCCCTATTCAGTGTATGTTGATTAAGCATGCAAGGACAAAATGTGAAAGACCTATTACCCTTCATCATCAGTTCTACCCCCTGCTACATGTGGAGGATGATAGCTACGGCATCATACTGTTGCCCTCCACATGCAGCAATGCCAAAGAGGTGAAGGCACAGGTGGAACTATTAGCGTGCTCTCCCTCCACATATGTTTAGTCTACACATATAATGAAAGCCTATTCGAGGCTTCTCTTTCTTGTATGTTCCCATTACTTCAGAGTTATTCTCTCTCCCTCTCCCTCACTTCACACATATACAAATATATGCACACACATTCCTACTTCTTGGGATATTTAAAGCTGCAGTTAGTGATAATGGAGGCTTTTTTTTTTTTAAAAAAAGCTTAATTTCTGTGTCTGTCTGGGGGGTATAGAGTTTTTTTGAGAGAAAATCATAGTACAAAGTACATGGGGAAGAGATGAAGAGCCTAAAAATTATTCTTCCAAGAACTGGCATTGGGGGATTTTTTTTTTTTTAAAAAAGTCTAATTACCATGCACACAGTTGTGGGGTGTGTGTGTGTGTGTGAGAGAGAGAGAGAGAGAGAGAGAAGAATGAGAGAGGTATTTAAAGCCAAGAATGTGTACCACAGTGCATGGTGACAGAAGTGTTTGTCTGTCCCTCTGCAGCAATGAATCACTCACATAACAATTTGATTTTTAAAAGCCTAGTTCCTGCAAAGGAAGAGGTAGGGAGAGATGAAGTGTGGCTAGAAATGGGGAAGCTGTATAGGTCATTTTCAACTCCTTGGATCAAGGGTCTAAATTGCTGCTTCATGCCCAAATACAGGACAAATGTATGTTGGCAAGCTCTAAAGTAGAAGAAACACAAGGAAATGACTACAGACTAAAAATGAGAAAAAAGAATGTGGAAGGGAAGTGATGATATAAATAGGAAACCCAGGAAATATCCAGATACTGGCCTGGGAAATCATGTCCAAATCAGTGAGAAAGGCAATGCAGCATCTATTAGATACAATCTGCAGTCCACACAAGGGAGGCAGGGGGGCATAGGAGATACTTCTGTGATAGCTCAGGTTTTATGAGGCTAATGAATTCTGTGACCTACAAAACTTAATAATTATCTGGTGAGATTGAAAATATCAAGAGTTAATGAAGAAATAACAGAATAGTTGGAGGTAGATAATTGGTGAAACACTGCAGGAGACAATATATATTCTTAGAGAATGTGTTTAGTGTCAGACTTGACAATTCTATCAATAGCATTTTTATCTTATTTTTAAGCAATTTTCACAGGCTAATGGAAGTATAAACAACTATGATTCATTTCAGTGTCCTGCAGTGATGTGATCTTTCAAAATATATATCCTTTGTTGTTGCTGCATCAAATGTTATTCAATATTGGGAAATTCAATATTTGAGCTGTTTATGTAGCTGTGATGAGAAGGTGGGCTAGTGTGGTTATATGAGAGAAATACAGATAGATTGTACCATCCTCCAATATCCATAGATCAGCTGGGATGGCCCTGCCCAATCTTTGGCATTCTCAGTTTTTCAGTTCGGTTTTAGCAGTCCTGGATTACCTCTCTCAGACACGTCCTCTTTTTCTTTCCTACAAACAACTCAAAGCTGCTAATTACTGTGGTGGAGTCAGGTTTTTTTTTTTTTGGAGGTTTATAAACAGAGGCTGGATGGCCATTTCTGGGGATGCTTTGAGTATGTATTCCTGCATGGCAGGGAGTTGGACTTGATGGCCATTGTGGTCTCTTTCAAATCAATGATTCTACTTTACACTCTATTAACTTGTCAGGGGCAGTTGTCTTCCTGTTCTGGCTGAAGGAAGAGGGTGGAATCTTGTTTTACTTTCCCCAGAAAAAGTTGGTCCTGTATAGTAACTAGTTGGAGGTTAGCTCTTCAGCCTTTGTAAGTACAGTAACATTCTTTGATGATCAACCATGAAATAAAGAGAGGAGACACTGGGTAATAATTGGGTAATAAGGGCCATTTTACTTAATCTGACCTACTTAAAATTGTGTTGGCCTGTAAAGAAGCAACTGGGGGACCAACCTGATGTATGTCCAGCTGAGGCCAGATGTCACCACATGACAATCCCCTCGGCCTTCCTTTGGGTGAAACACTTCAGCCCCAAGGGCAATCCAAATTGCTTTGGTTGCTCCCTGGTCCAGCATAACTGAAAGGTAACCTGGGGACTTCCACTCAAGCTATAGGTGAAAGCCCTAATCCCGGGTGAATCACAAGGTTAGCTTCCTTCCCTAACTTGCTGGGATGCAAGGACCTAAAGAGGGAGTTCCAGAGCCCTACTCTATACCAAAGGGGCACTGAGAGGTGAACACTGAAGTCTTATTCTCCCCTGCTACCTGACGAAGAACACCTATTTAATACACTACCCCAAGCCAATTGTCTCAGTGTCATTAACTACACTATGGGATAGAGAAAAAAAACTGCAAAAGGGAGAAAAAATTCCTGTCTGGCCCTGAAGCAACCAGATAAACTTGGACTGCAATAAGGGCGGGAGGGTGGGTGGACTATCAGAGCCAAGTAGACAAGAGTTGGGGTGGGCTAGCTTCAAATAGCACCAGTCCCTGGCTCATACTGTGATCTTGCATCACACACCAATCACAGTCACACCCTGGTCTCTTCTATGGAGACCATCAAATTTTTACCCTCCCCAGCAGCAGCTATTGTCACGGGTAAGTATTTTGTTAGTTAAAAAAAAATCTTTCGTTGTGAGAGCATGCATGGTATAGTGGTTTGACTAGGATTCTGGGTTCTCTTAGTGGTAGAACTAGGATTTTGGTAGACTAGCGTTCAGATTCCCAGTCAGCCATGGAAACCATTGGGTAACCTTGGGCAAGTTGCACTCTCTCAGCCCAAAGGGAAAGCAACGGCAAACCTCCTCTGAATAAATCTTGCCAAGAAAACCCTGTGATAGGGTTGCTAGAAGGCAGAGTCACCTTGATGGCACAGTAGAATAATCAGTCTTTCTTTTCAGGCATTGCTTTTGTATTAGGGCACTAACAGAATGATAAACCAGCCTCTCTCTCATTTTCCCCTTTTACCACATACACACCCCTACCCCATTTAATGGATTTCATATTCCTTCTTTGTTCTAAAATAGGATCAATATTTCAGAAATGGATTCATGATCTGAAAATATGTTTCTCCCCACTTCGTTTCTATAAATCTGTTTAGAGTCTTTTTCTGCAAAGCAATTTTCTACTTACATTAACAATGTAATTGTGCCCATATCTACTCAAAAGTAATCCTCAGAGAGTTCAGTGGCTTTTACTCATAAGTAAATGTATATAAGATTGTAGCCTAAATGAAACATTCTAAAAGTCCATTAGAAGGCATTATGACAATCACGTTTTTTCTTCAGCCATATCATTCCGTTTTGCCCCTGGAACTAAATGTATTGCACATTTCCCAACTCCACACCCATTTTTATCTTAAGACATACCATGTAAAGTTGGTTAGACTGAAAGGCTGATTGGCTCAAAGTGACCCCATGGATGTTATGGGGAGATTGGGCTTTGATCTGTTTATAATGTACATTGGGTTAGGAGGAGGAAGTGTGAACACAGAGCTTATGCAGGGATAATGGATGAGAGAAAAATCTATAACTTTGAGCAGGCATTTTGAATTTCAGGTATTATATACTACCGTAACTATTGTTAATCATGCTGCATGTGTGTATACAGAATATTGTATTTACTAATTTGTTTTTTAACCCCATTTTTCTGCAGGCTTTCTTAAACTCCATACATAAATTCCAAGCGTTCTCTGCCTAAAATAGTCCTTTTGTGCATTCTTCCTCATTAATAACATTAGTGCTCTTTTTGCTTGACCACACTATTTTGGTCACATCTTGATGTTCAGATGTTGTCTTGTTTTCCTCTTAGAGGGCACAATTTTTGGGGTGTGTGCATTTATTTGCATTTCATTTGATTTTTTTTAAAAAAAATACATAATATACCTTCCTAACAATTAGGGGTAACTGAAAGTACTTTCTCCTTATGCCTAACTGGATTAACTGATTTTTTTTTTTTAAAATCCCCATTACTATGAATTTTCACTCCAGATTTTCTTGGTATCTCTTTGAAATTAAAATTTTAGAGTTAAATCTAATTTTTGATCTAAATAAATTAGACCACTGAATCAATAAATCTTACTTATGTGTTGAATTATCAAGTTCCTGATGTTTTAATGGATGTGCTCTAAGTGCATCGAACAACTGCATTTAGCCCTTAGCTTTGGAACTGGTACACTGAATTATCCATGTTTTGCATTTTCTTTTAAAAATATGTGCATTCACATGATCAGCCCAGTGACCAGAAGCAGCAGCAAAACTCCCTCTACAAAAACACAAAGGAAATCAGTGCTATTTTCTTGTAAAAACAGATGGACTGTTTATGAATGGGTATGCACAATGTGAACATGCGTGATAATTTGCCTGAATACTTAGGTTTCTCAGAGCTGCCAACAAGGTTGTTGACCGTCCTGCGTCCAGAGGACCTAAAGCCTGTGCATCTATTTTGCAGTAGCTGGGACTTCTCCTTCTCCATGCTACTCAAAGTGCCTGCCCACATTCTCTGGGCACTGAACAGGAAGAACAATTGCCGGTCATAGCTGTACTGCCCAAGTCCCCATCTGCTTTCTCTTCTACTTACAGTGCAGTAGCAGGCATGTTTCCAATTACAAGAGAAAAACAGCAATAATTTGTTGTCCAGCAGGAGACTCTGTAACCTGGACAGTGAGGGTGGTTGCAGACTGAGTCCAAGACATTTGGATAGATTTGTTGAGCCATATGCAAAACTTTGAGTACTGAGCTCTTAAAAGTCTGGGTTTGAATCTCTGGGTTAGTGCTGAGTTAGAATTGCTGCCTCTTTTTTTCCAAGAGCCTCTTCATCTTTAACAGGTATGTGGCAGAGAAAATTGAACATATATATATGGGGAAAAAGTGACAAAAAAAAAGCAAAACTCACAGATTCATCCATCTTTATTTCTGACAGTTGCTGAGAGAATGAAAAGCAAAACTTAAGAATTCTTTTGTATCCATAGGAGCACTTTGTATGGAAAGTTGGAAAACGAATTCAGAGCACTGTAAAAGAATGGTACTTCGTTAAAGAAGTTCATTTTCATTTACATTCCTAGCAATGTAGGATTTCTTTTTGAGAGGGAAAGAACAATTAAAACAAATACTTTAAGTCTAAGTTAATTATTGTGCCCCTTGAAATGCATGGCTGCTTCATCTTTTACAATGCATGGCTGCCCCCTTTTCATTCTACGAAGAGAAAAAAACCTAGACAAATATACATATTGGCAATACAGGCAAGAAAATATTTTTTTAAAAGTAGAGTAATGTTATAAGACTGATTGTAATTTAGAAATTGAAAACTTTGACTAGTATTTGACTAGTGAGTTATGCAGATTTGGGTCCAGTATGTGACTGTGCAACTTGTTGTTTTTTTTTTTGGGTTGTTGCAACTGTCAGAATTTTATAGCAGCCACACAATGACTAAGCTGCCCCAAACGCCACCTGTTAGCTGCTGCAGGACCCCAAGTGGCAATTTACTGGCCAGTGAAAAGTAGATGGTGTAACATGCCTAAGTTCCTAAGGCTGGATCCACAACAATGACATCTTCCAGGACCTTTGGAAGACCCTGACTGATCCCAGAAGATGCCTGTTGTTCTGCATCCAGCCTAAGAACTTAGCTGGACACATTGCTGTCATATCTCTGACCTCCACTGGCCAGTATATTACCATGTTGGGACAGGGGCTGTAGCAGCTAAAAAGTGGTTTAGAGGCTGAGATATGTCATTTTGCTTGTGTGGAACCTTGCAATATGCGTCCTAATGCAAGTTTTTAGGTTGTAGTTTAAAAGGCAAATTTAGGATATTCATTTCAAAACATCTCATCTGAAGTGGTAGGAATTCCTGGAACAAGTTTGTCTGGGAAGCAGAAGGAAAAGTAGAATCATCTGTTTGGCTCCCTAAGTTGTCAATCATTTACTATAGGCAGGCTCAATCCTGCTTTTAGTTTAAGGTCCTTTGCTTGCCTCTATTACCATATTTTGTAATGGTGCATTGCTATTGTCTTATTTGTTGGCTTACAAACACAAATAAGGACAGGCTAAAAAAGGGGAATGGAATAGACCAGGCCCAAATTCTGCTTGTGGGACACTGGGTTTTGGAATGTCCACATCAGTGTATCTTGATGTTGAGATTAATATACTGGGAAGCCCATCCCTGTAGAACTGTGTAGACTTGAAGAAAATAAAAAACAAGAGAGAAAAAGTAGTGCTGTGTCTTGGGGAAAAAGTTGAAGAAAGAGGCTATTCTTTGCTCTTCATGGCAGAAAGAAATGCAGACTCAGACACCAGGTGGCTTCCTATATGTTTATGCTCTCAAACATCTTTTTTCCACAGTTCATCGTTTAAATTATTGATAGTGGTTGGGGAGAAGCAGCAGTCTGCAGACAGTTAGAGCTGAAGAGTGCGGGGAGGGAGGGAGGGAGGGAGCTGTGTGTGCAAAAATTCTCTGGTATTCACATCTTTCTGTAATTGTGAGGAATCTTTTAAAAAAAACACCTCCACTGCTTCCAGAGTAAATTGTGTACCATAAAAATCAACTTGTCTTGTAAAAACCTACCAGTGGAGCACCTTTGGCATAGAGAACTTTTAGGGGAAGAGATAAAGCAATAAATGCTTCCAGTTCAATTACTTTTCATTTTCTCTTCCTTAGCATTTGCAACTCAGCTTCATATAGAAACTGTGTACTACACCAGTCAATCACTGACAAAAGACATGATGTTTGAAAGGTTCCAGGAGAAAAAGCGAGGTTGACTGCCGATATTTCCATATAAAAGGTACAGGGGATTGAAAAAGATACAATAACAACTTGATCCATAGCCCATTTCAGTCCAAGTACTTCGGTTTTAGCTGATTCAGTCTCATTGCCTCAGGGAGTACTAAAATCCTAATACTACAGACTAACTAGGCTGAACGTAGTCAAATTCTGTATCCTAACTGGGTTGAGCCCATTAGGACTCTGAGGAAAATGGCAGGAAGGTTGTGGCATGAGGCTTTAAATGACTATAAATAACAACAATTTACAAGAAATTGATTTGTTATTTCCCTTTAAACTAGAGCCTGGCTGCAGTTTTTCAGCTGAGTTGGCACTCTTGCCTGAAACAGCTTTGCTTCAAGTACATTTTAAAAAGGAAATTAATGCTTTTAGTTCTGTGCTTTCTTTCTTTCTTTCTTTCTTTCTTTCTTTCTTTCTTTCTTTCTTTCTTTCTTTCTTTCTTTCTTTCTTTCTTTCTTTCTTTCTTTTTAAATGAAGAAGTCAGCACAACCAGTGCTGAACTGATGACACCTTCTGTACCTGGAGGAGCTGAAATCCAGCCCTTAATGAAAGCTTTCTTAATCTTTTGACAATTGAAGGGTGTGTGATGGTGGTGGGGAGGCAAAGAGCTCTTCTGTGTTACAGACACTAGAAAGTATGAAGGAGGTGCTCCTTATCTTCTCCTGAAATGTATAGTTGTGTTAAGTGTGTATTTATATTACCATTAGTTTTTCAAGATGTATTACCTAGTTCAGATATTAGTTCTTGCTTGAAGTTTCATATGTACTGAGTCAACTGATTACAGCAAATTTGTTGAACGTGGTGCTATTTGTCTTAATATGTTCTGGCTTGCTATAGAGGACACTCCCAGCACATGTCTCATAGCCTTCCAGGGGCGAGCAATCCAGTGTTCTTGAAATGTTTTGTATTACAAATCAGTATACGTATATGTATACCCACATGCATGCACTCACACATGTATACAAATCATATATTGACTACTCACCGGTTGTGGAATTCTTTCCCATGGGAGTTTCAGTTGGCCTCTTCTCTGCTCTCTCCCTACTGGAAAGCAAAGACCTATTTAGGCAGGACTTTGGCTCTTAATTCATGTGGCAGAAAAGGCTTTTAATGAAGTATGCTTTGCTTTTATCTTTTTTTATTATGCTTGAAACTGTTTTAACTTTCTATTTTTAAATAGAATTGTTTTTTTTATTAGTTTTTAAATTTTTGTTGTTGTGTGCCTTCAAGTCATTTCTGACTTGTGGCGACCCTAACGCAAAACTATCACTGGGTTTTCTGGGGCTGAGAGTGTATCATGAGCCCAAGCAATAGCAATAACAATAGCATGTGTATTTCTATACCACTTATCAGCTAAGTGCTCTCTAAGCGGTTTATAATGTTGTAAGCTAATTGCCCCCAACAAGCTGGGTACTCATTTTACCGACTTGTGGAAGGATGGAAGGCTGAGTCAACCTGGAGCCTGGCAGGATCAAACTCACAACCTTGTGGCTGCAGTACTGACATTTTAACCACTGTGCCACTCACCCAGTGAGTTTCCATGACTGAGCAGGGAATTAAACTGGTCTCCAGGGTTGTCGTCCAATGTCCAAACCACCGTGCTGGCTTTTTACTAATAGTCTTTTTTAGCTTTTTGTTTCAGTTTGTTGTAAAGCGCCTTGGGTCATGTGCTGAGATAAAGGCAGGATATAAATGGAATAAAATCCCTGACTGTTGGCTATGGTAGCTTGGGCTGATGTTCAGCACATCTGGAAGGCATGCATTTGCATACCTTCTGCAATAGTTAGATAAATGGGATCTTTCACACTTTAGGAATTACAGCACTGTGATTTCATACTAACTGCCATGGCAACATTCTATTGAATCCTGGGATTTGCAGTTTAGGGAGGAACATTTAGAATTTTCCTCCAGTGAGCTCTAGTGCCACACCAATCTACAAACCCCAGAATTCCACTGGATGGCATTCCATTCCCATGGCAGTTAAAGTGGAATCATAGCACTCTCTGCAGCAGCACCTCAATAGTGGAACTGCCTCCTAAGGGAAGTAAGGCTGGGTACATCCCTATCTAGGCTTCCAACAGCAACCAAGACGGCATTTTTTGTGACTATTGGTTTCTAAAACCAAGGTTGATCTTTGCTATTTTAAATATTGTATTTATTTTTTTAAAAGTGATATTTAAAAGAAGTTCTGCTTGTTTTTAAAGCATTTTTAATATGTTGTTATCTGTTATACATTACTTCAGGGGCTCTAGCAGGCTAAGAGGTGATAAGCAAATATGCTTATGAATAAATCTATAACCTCAATCCATATAATCACAGTAGGCATGGAAAAAGCACCCTTGTGTTGTATTAACAGTTTCAGTGTAAGCAGAATTATTGCACCCCCCAGGCTGCACTGCAAGAAGAAATGCACTTCATATCTGTGATTCATGTGTTTTTCAAGACTTAGAGGGTGTTTCAGAGAAATAAATTATGCATGAAACATTGTATACATTTTGAAAAGTGAATAGCTGAAAATGTATACCATTGAACAAGTATGAATAAGCCTGCTTTAGTCAATGGGAGAAAATGTCTACATGGGGTAAATTACATGAAAAAATGCACAGATTAGGAAATATGTAAAAAACGTCAAGGAATTTCCGTGTGGGAAAAAGACTATCCCAGAATTAATATCAACCCAGTACATAACAAGGACAGAAAAAAAATGCAGGTGGGATTTGGAAAACGCAATAAAATCAAGACTAATGTACTGATGTTCCTCAAATAGTGAAGTGATGTGAGGATGTGATAATGCCAGATTTTCAGTACTGAGTCAGTGGGCTCATTATGATGTTCATATAGAGAAAGGTGGAAACAGGTTCTGTGTGATGACTTACTTCTGTTGCAACTGAAACAACACCATTATGGACATCAGAATGTGTTTTATGAAGAGAGTTTCTCTCCTGAAACCATCACAGCTGATGCTGGCACAGAAATGTAAGAGATCGGCTGGATCAAAACCAAGGTCCTTCTAGTCCAAAACCCTGTTTCCAAGAGATCTCACGCCAACCAGATGCCTCTAGTGGGCTTTTATGAAGGACATGAAGTGAATGACCTTCTTCCACAGCTGCTCTCCAGCAATGGGAACTGAGTGGCATTACTGTTCTGTCTTTGGGCATGTAGCTGTCACAGCTAACAGATATCCACCAACCTATCTACTATGAATTTAGATAATCCCCTAATCCACTGCCAATGAATCAGTTCTGAATCTGCTTCCAATCAGTTCTGAATATTCCTGTGAAGTCTCACACTTTTCAACCCAGTCTAGGGGTTCATGGATCTGCAGTTTCTGTTTCTCTGTTTCTCATATTTCAAGCTTTATACTTTGTTCTCCCTAAACACAGAATATTTAAATTGAAAATATTGCAACAAAATTTGCAATGTTTTTCTTCCATATTTGTTGCAATATTTGCCCTTTTCTTGTAATAGATATATTTTTGTACACAGTTTTGCTGATATGCATTTTAAGAGATTTTCCTACTGACATTCATTTCAAAATTAGGCTCAATGTATTTTTTCCTTGATATGGCAAGCAGCCTATAAATTGGTTAAAAATATTTTAATGTTATTTTCACTAAAAAATATGCAATTTTAAAGGCACTTCCCCAAATATCTTCCTTTTAATTTTTTTTTATTGGAGAATACCATTTTAAATTCAGGCAAGTGTAAATATTGGCAAATATATGAGTTTGATTTGTGTGTTGTTTTGACAGTGACAACAACGTGGTTTTGCAAAAATAGATAAAAATGGGAGTTACTCTCTCAATCCTACCCCATGCTGTAGAAATATATATTGCAGCTACAGTGGAGGTGAGGGGGAAGTCATCATTGGGGTGTAACTACCAGGAGTGTCCATGTGACCATCATAAAACCTGGTGGCTGGAGGCTTCCATGTCAGTCTGGCTGTGAATTCAGTCTTTATTTTAGGCTGAAACCTGAGAGAACTATCCAAGGTGCTGAAATCCAGCTTCAAACTAGGTTCAAAACCAAGAAGGGTTCCTATAAAGTTTGAACTGAGTAGATTCACTGTCCCATTAACACAGACTGAGTGAGTGTTTCTTCTCTGATTGTCATCCTCTTCATGAGGGAGCACCATCTTGTAGATCATGGTAGGCAATTGCTATGGGTTGGGTGGGCTGCACTGACCTCCTATGGGATCTTGAAGGGCTGCCCCCTGTAATTTAGAAAACTTTTTTTAAAAAAATCACAAAAAATCTCCTATGTTCTTTAGGGGCTCATAAGTGACAATTTAATTACTTTTGGGTGGTCTCTAAAGGCTTTTTTAAGCACAGGAGTGATCATTTTTCAATCAGGAAATGGGGCATGAAAGCAATTTTAGTCTAAAAATAATGGATTGTTGGGTGGGCACGGCGGATGGGGTGAGCTTCAAAATGACATGTAGAATATAGCCTCCTCTTTCTTTGCCCCTAATGTACAGTTTTAAAACACAGTTCTGTTTAAACAATGAAGATGCCAGTTGCTTTATAGCAGCTTTGCAAGAACTAAAGCCCTCCTGGGGTTTTAAAGGAGCCCTTTGAATAAAACAATGCCAAATTTAAAATTAAATATGATAAAAAGATGTAAATTGATTATCATATTTTACAAAGAAAGCTATTCAAGTGGCATTATCATTCCTAGATATTGTAAGGAAAAGGAAAAGAAGCAAAATACTGGCATACTTTCAAAGTGCAGCATGGTGCTTAATAGAATCTTTAAAAAAAGAAAAAGAAAAGGAGGAAAAGCATTTGCTGTGAAATATTTTTTCTTGGTCAGATGGTTATTGCAGTGTTTCACTGTAGGAATCTTCTACCCACTTTTTTTCCTTTTTGCAAAGAACAACATTCACAGTTGCAAATATGAATGTTTCAGTGCTGACAAAAAAAGTAATGAATATTCATTACATTTGTATAAAATACAAGCAGTTTATGGAGGTCAGCATAAGACATTTTATTTATTTTATTATTTTCCATCTCAGGAGAAAAGTGGGATGTATATATAAAATGTTTATATCCCATCTGTCATCATGGAGATATCAAGGTGGTCTACAATATAAACAATTAACAACCCTTTCAGATTAAAAATATAAATGAATGTTGCTGCCTTAGGTAAAGGATTAGCCCCTCTCCATTCTGAGTGCATACTTGCAACACATAAAATGGGGCAGCTAAAATTTCAACAGTAGCGACAGGACAAAATCATTAACGAAGGCCATTTCCACACTAGACTGTTATAATGCTGTTATTCCACTTTCAACATTCTATGGAACCCTGGGGTTTGCAGTTCAGCGAGGGGCCTTCATATGCTGTTGAAAGTGGAATAATAGCACTATAACAGCCTAGTACGGAAATGGCCTAAATCTACATGCAGCAGACCAGGACAGCCTGTGCAGCACCTACTGCTGTTCTGTGTTTCTGCCAGAATCTGGTGACTGAGGCAACTGATCCATTCTGCCTAAGGGTAGGGCTGTCCCTTTAGCTTATTCAGTGTTTAATTTCACCCTGTGGTAAATTACCATTTGGCGGATGGTCTGGGCTACTTGCAATTTTGAGGGAGCTGGTAAAAAAAATGCCTTCCATTAGAGTTCCCTCTTATAACAAAGAGGCTGCCCAGTTTCTTCTTCTGTGACATGGGTTGATTCTGGGTAGCTTGCCAATCACTGAAATTTCCCACCATTTCTTAGAGTGATACTGAATTGATCACGCAATGAGACTGCAGGAAATATAAAGTGTCTGGTTCTCTTACCAGTTTTAATCGCAGTGTAGATATTTAAACGTAGATGGCTGGACTTTTCATTTTTAGATGTGTCTGATTTAAACATTATTGAGACTTCTATTCACTGTGGCATGTCCTTTTAAAACATCTTTTTTTTTTTGCAGAAAGGGGGAGGAGTGCATTTCTTAATATTATTCCAGCAGTGTGACCATTTAAGAGATGATAACAAAATAGTGTTTCCTGCTAAGCTGCTATTTTTATGCCTTTTGTAAATGAAACTCTGCAGTAGCCAATCTCAGTAGCAGGGATGTGGGAATATTAAAATTCCTACTTTCTGCAGCAACTATGAAGAATCAAACATGATATTATGGCTGGAAAGGCAGATATTATGGCTGGAAAGGCAGAGGAAAAAATAATAACAAAAGCCTCTTAAAAGTTCCCTGAAAATCTTTTTCCTAAATAGAGAAAATACTTATTTGCTCTAGAAATGTGCCCTTGTTCTTAATCCACTGCCTATGCTTTTATTTTCTCAATAAACATTGTATCAGCAAGACATGAATTTAGTTTTGAGTATTCTGTTTTACTTGGGAGACAAATCCTACCTTTTTCTATCCATGAGGCAATGCCACAGTAAAAACAACTATCTTTAAAAGAATTAAAGGCAACACAATATATTCTTTAGATAACAGGTTCTGCCATCAGCTTCTTAAACCCAGAGAGAAGTAGACAGCATGTTCCGAAGCAATATGATGGTAGGTCTAGCATTACAAATGGTGGTAAAAATAGATATGGAAAGAATATTCAAAATAATTGAAAAATGGTTTAGAAACATGCTTTGTTTTGTTTTTTTGAGCACTGAGAAATCCTGGTGGGACGAATCCTAGACCAATGAGAATCTTTGTGGTTCAGGACTTATACTGCACAAAATTTCCACATTATTGTTTTCACAGAAAATAGCCATTTTCTGCACAGAAAGATGTTATTTCAGTGCAGGAATATTAATTCATGTGCAGAAAATGCTGTTTTCTGTGCAGAAAAAGACATAATTTGGGATTTATTTTGCATAATTCATATAGAAATAAATATTTTTGCATTTAAATACTCTTTTCCACACATAAAATGCTGTTTTCTGTACAGAACATGCAGGGTTTTTTTGTGCAAAACAACTGTGAACATTTTACTCTAAACAAATTCCAAATTGTGAATAGCTTTTGAAAACTGTGTGGTTTTTGAAGGACTTTCCCACAAGGAGAAAAAAATTGCTGGAGTTACTTGTGGCTACCTTTGACAAGAAGTGAAGAATTACAACCCTAGAAAAACAAGGAAGTGGATGGAGCTGTAGAAGTGTGTGGACTGAAGCTAGTTTAAGTTCCACTGAAGTGACTGACAGCTGTCATTGTACTAGAGTTTGGACTCAACTGAGTTCCTTTGTCTTACTGAGGTCCTCCTTCTTTCCTTGGTTTGCTGTCACCAACAAGGAATCAAAGAGCCGAAGAAATTATTAACTAATTTGTGGGAGGTGAACAGAAAATATGTGATAGGGGCCAAGGAGGGCTGCTAAAGTGACAGGAGTTCTTTTCTAAGTCTCAGAGTGGCTTGCAAAATAAACTGAATTGTTTTCAACACTCTTTCCCACAATATCTCAGTTTTCTTTTCTGAAAGGAATGGGAGTAAGCTTGCCTGCTTCTGCATTTAATGGTTGACTCCATAGCCAGCAGCTCTGGAAAACTGTAGGGTGGAGGTAAATTTCAGGAAACATAGTTTGAACATTTGTTCAGCACTTTGCACTTCTGTTTATAGCTAGGCCTACTTGACCAGTAGCCAAATGAGCCCAGGAGTTTTAAAAAAAAAGGATGATGAACAGGATTTACTTATACCGTCTATAGTAATTTAAAATATCTTTTATGTAGACAGGGAGACAGAGGAATGAATGACAGCTAGAGAGATGGAAGTCCTATCCAGATGTTCTAAATGTAGGCTAAAAAACTTGTGAGGAGGAGGAGTATGCTGCCCCTTCTCCTTTTTATCATTTTCATCATGAAAGTTCTGAACAGGAGAGCTTGTGGGCTCTGCATGCAATTCAGGGCGCTGATTTCCTAGTGTTTTGAATTACATGAAGGGCCCCCATACACAGAAGAGGCTCTCCTCCTCAGAATGCTGCTCTTTTCTTGATGGAATCAGTGACAAAGAGGAGAGTGGCCAGTGCATTCACCCTCCTTGTGTTTATTTTGCCTACATTCAGAATGCCTAGATGGGGCTATTAATGGTAGATGATTGCTATATCTTCAAAAATGAGAGCAAGGCAGATATAGGAAAACCTGAACCCCAGTGCAAAATGTTATAGCTTCTTTTTAAGCACATTCTGTGCCTTTTATTCCCCCCTCCCCAATCCTTGGAAATTTCTTCTTTTTGAATTACAGCTCTCAAGTCCTCACTGGCTATCTGGACTGGGGAATTCTGGGGTTTGTAGTCCAAATAAGTAAAGTTTCCAAATTCTGTTTCTTAAGAAAAGGGATATAAAGAGAATCATGTTGGATGAGATTAAAAGTCTCTAGGTCTCTCATTTTGTTACAGTGTTTACAGACATATCTCTTGAAACCTCATTGGGAAAGCATAAAGGCGCTCCCCTGTTTCTTGTCACAAGGATCAATGTATCTACATCCAGAATGCTGCCTCACAAACAAGCTTTTGTGTACAGGAGTCACATTTCTGCTTTGATCTTGGATATTTGTACTGGTGTGCCACATAGAAAATATTCTGGTTCCACTGCTCAGGAGTCATATATGTTGCTCATGTTGGCTGTAAAATCTGCTCCAGGGTTTAGTCTAAACTTAAGGATCTATTGAAGGAGCTGGACCTTCTTGAGGAAAGTGTTCATCACCTTGGATAACCTTTGGACTAAAATGTGGAGTGCATTCACTACCCCCATGATGTGGAAGCTATAGCCACCACTGCATGCACATGTGGTTAAAAACACTGGGATTTTGAGAGTTGAACTGATTGCTTGTTTTCAAGGGAGGAGAAAAGGAAGAACACAGGCAGGCCTTTGCAACTTCCCACAATGGTGACCAGTGATAAAGGAATTCACCTCATTGATAATTTGTTTGGCAGGAAGACAGGAGCACATCCTGTTGAAGATGAAAGTCTTTGGGTTGGAAGCCACACATTAGCACTCCTAAAACACTGCAAAGAAATATATCTCAGTTTTTAGAACTGCAGAATTCCTGTTGCTTCTGACATTTTATTGAACAGAATTAGGGAGGAACTATGTGGAACCTTAGCTTTAGCTTAGGAGCTATGGCACAGGGTCCACATTTAAACAGAATGTGATAAAATCCCCTACAGTCATAACCAGTAATCAGAACAGGTTGAATCTCAAGACAAATTAGAATTACTTCATAAAAATCATTGATTAGCTTGGATGTATAAACTGATGTTACCTGTTGAGCCTGGATATGCAATGGAAGCAGTTTTTTGTATACTTTTTTGTGTGTGTATATTTTTATTAAAGTTTTACTCAAAATAACCCCACTTCTGAGCATCATTTTTCCAGTTGAGTTTGTGTTTACATCCCGTTTATACATTTTTTCTATTTTAAGATTAACAAATTATTACTTTTAACCTTATTGCATTCAGCTTATAATTATTCTATAACATCTTTAATTTTCATTACCATTTTTTCCAACACCCTTTTTATTCTTTCCCTCATTCCTTTCTCCAGTTCAGAACTTCTTGCCATTCTCTTTCAAAGTTCTGGATTGGTTTATTTTTAAGTGAAAAAGCCAACCTTTCTATCTCTACTATATCCAGAACTTTTAATTTCCATTCTTTTATGTCAATATAATTTCCTTCTTTCCAGTGTTGTGCATAAAAAAGCCTCTCATTACTGCTTTTGATGCATCCCAGATCATCTTCATCTTCATCTTCATATCATCTTTTACATTTTATTTAAAATAATTCTTCAAAATGTCTTTTGCTTGTTTAACTACTTCTTCATCATTTAGAAGAGTATCATTCAGTCTCCATTGAAATTGTCTTGTAGCTTCTTATATTTGCATCTCCACTGGATGGTGGTCTGAGATGATCTTTGGCAATATTTCTATCTTCTTTATCTCTGTCAACAAATGTTTTGAAGCCAATATCATATCTATTTGTGATCAAGATTGGTGCACTTCAGAAAAATAAGTATAGTCTCTTTCATTTGGATAAAAAGTCCTCCAAACATCCTTTACTACAATTTCTTTGCACATCTCAAAAAAGGTTCTTTGGAGTTTCCCTCTTTGTTCAGAATCTTGTTTATTTATAGATTTTCTGTCCATTTTCACATCCAAAACTCCATTCCAATCTCCCACTAATATCCAATCATCGTATTCATATTCAGTTATTTTCTTTTTCATTTCCTTATAAAATTTTCTTTTATTTTCATTAGGGGCATACACACCAATTAATAATATTTTTTTACCTTTTTTTTTTTTTGTAATTCTACCCCAGTACTCTTCCATCTTTGTCTTCAAATATTTTCTTTGCTTTAATGTTTTTATCTATATATATTGCCACTCCTCTTTTTTTCTTTTTATATAAAGAGGAAAAACATTGTCCTAATTTGGAATTATAAAGATATTTTTCTTGGTTTTTCTTTATATGAGTTTCCAATAATATTGTTATTTGAGGTCTTAATCTCTCTATATAATGAAAAGTCTGTCTTCTTTTAACTTGTGAATTTATTCCTCGGACATTCCAGGTTATTATCTTCATGGTTATTTTACAGTCTTTGCTTTCTTTTCTTCTTTTTATCTTCTGGTTCTGCTGATTCTACCTCATCCTCAGACGGAAGACTCGAATCTCCTCCCATTGCCATATCCTTTTTTGTTTTCTCCAATGTTGTATCCAATTTTCTTGCTTCCGGAGATACCGGCTTCAAATAATCCTTTAGAAATTCTGTTGATTGTTGTACAGAACTTATCCTTCTTTTTCTCCCCTCATAAAAGAAGGAGAGACCTTCTGGAATTTCCCATTTATACCTTACTCCTCTTGCTTGTAATTCTTTTGTCAGAAATGCATATTCTCTTCTATTTCTTATCACACTGAGTGGTACATCCTTAAAAAAATTTATTTCAGTCTCATCCACTATCAATTTTTCTTTATAGCTTTGTTCAAGAATCATATCCTGTGTTTTTTCTTTAATAAAATATACCACTATATCACGTGGTTCTGTAAGCTTTATCTATCTCATGTTCAAGCTTTGCTCTTCTTAAGCTTAGATATGATGCCAAAATATCTGTTACTCTTTGAGTTAGGTTTTCCTCTTTCTGCTCCTGGAGTCCTCTCAACTTCAAACTTCTACTCTACTGTCTTAATTCCAATCGTATTATTGTTTCTTTATCTTTTTGCTGCTCTTTCTTCATCTGTTCTAACTCCTCTTCCATTTTTCTGGTTTTCCCTTGTATGTCTTCTACCTTATGATCAATTGTATGTAGGTCTGCTGTCAATTTTTGCAAACTCTGGTTCAAAGTCTCAACTTCTTTTTTTAAATCTTGTTTTATTTCTGTCCTAGTTGTTTTTATCTCTGTTCTATTTGCTTTTTTTTCTTCCATCATCTCATTTCTCATTTTTTGAAATTCTTCCAACATTCGATTAATCTCCATTGTCTTCGATCCAGTTGATTCTCTTTTTCCAAAATTTGTGGTTGGATCTGTGTCTGTGTTGTTTTTTTCCCCTGTAACTATATCTTGGCTCCCCCCTTATAATATCTTTTGCTTCTCTCTCACCTTCTCACCTTTTTCTATCTTACAATCGAATTCAAAACTTACCAACTTTAAAAGTTTCTATTTAACAAACTTCTATTTTTTAAACTATTACAGCAGTAAATAATACTCAACAATTTTTCTTATCTTATCTCATCCGTTCTTAATATTATCTTATCAAAATTTTCTTTTCTAAATTATATGAGGGAACATACTAAAGTTACAAACTTATAGCCTTTTATATTACAAACCACCATTAAATTCTTTTTTCAACTCAACATCCACCCATATTTTCTTAATATAAACCTGTATTGTCCTCTGTATTGTCTTCTTCTTGTTTCTTCCTTATCCAAATAGTTCAGTTCTCAGTCTTTTCAAATCTCTTTTTCTATTTGTAGTATAAAGAAGAGGTCCCTTGTATTTTTCCTTCTAATTTCACCAGCCTCCCCCGCAAAAAAACATATTTCTTCACCCCTCTTGCTGAGGCTGTTCCAGTGTCAATACCAGAAATAAAGTTACATATCAAATTAGAGTATTTTCTTCACTTCTCTTGAAGAAGTTAATCCAGTTTTCATAACGCCATTAAAATTCCATATTTCTCTCTCCCCATTGTGTCTCTGTCCTGTTCTCTTTTTAAATCTCTTCACTTCTCTTCTAGAATCCATCCAACTTTTTTAAAGCACATTAAAACTTCATTTTTCCTCTGTTATATCTCTGTCCTGTCCTTTTTTTCAATCTTCTGTTTTGTCTAGCAATGTCCTCAGCCTTCCCTTTCTCTCCTCTTCTCAGGCTAAAATCTAGTGTAGTCTCTTCTAATTTTAAACAGTTAATTTTATTTCCTTTTAATCCTCCATATTATTTAAATCATCCAAACTTTGTCATTTATTCACAGACAGCCACGCGGGGTCCCTTACCGCCACCACCGCTGCTGCTTCCTGCGAGCGGCAGACAGAACGAGCTCCTCAAGTGAGCCACTTCAATAGAAAAGGATTTTTAAAAGTTTCATGTCGCTTACCAAAGTTCCTGGTCCTTTACCTTTATTTAGAGCTCTTATAGTTTCTTTTCATTGTCTTCCCCAAACTCAACTGGATCTTTTCCTCCTGTTCTCTCTCTAAAAAAGGTCAGTCACCGGTGATTCTTCGTTTCCCGGCTGCAAAACCATGGCTTGGCTCCGTCCTCTCATCCCGTTTGTGTCGATTCCTCCTCTCCTTCTCTATTGGCACTGGGGCGGCACTGGGACTTCGTGAGCAGCTCCGCTCCCCTCTACCTGCTAAGAGGGTACTTTTTTGAGGGGACTCTAGGTCCCCTGGCAGGTGTTTCCCCAGCGGCTTTGCAGCGGTAGCCTGAACTGCAATCTCAGGCTACCTACCACGCCGACATCTTGCCGGAAGTCATGTTGTGTTTTGCATACTGATGTAATAGGCTGTGGAAAGTTCAGTTCAAAAATGCCAATTATTGAGTTGTCTGATAAAAATCTGCTCTGCCTTCTTTCTACCTCACTTCTCAACTGAGTGCTGTATCAGAATGGACGAAACTGAAGCCTTTGAGCCTTCTACGTTTATTCCTCACCATTGGCTGTGTTGGCAGGGGATAAGGGTCACAGGTTCTCATGATTGTTCTTTGAGGAAAGAATGGATTAAAATTACAAAATGTGCAATGAAGTAAACCTAGGGCCCATTCACAGTATAGAATTATAGCACTATTATTCTACCTAAACTGCCATGGTTTCATCTTGTGCTATGCTAGGGTTTGTACTTTGATGAAGCATTTGAGCAATCCAGTTGAGAAGTCTAAATGCTCATCCCTATATTTCCAGTCCCAGGATGGAACCATGACAATGAAAGTGGCATAACAGCACAATAATTCTATAGTCTGAATGCTGTACGCCCCAGAAGGTTGAGTGAGGATTTTATTTTGGTTTTAAAATAGAATTTACAAAAAGATGCAACCCTTTTCATACACAGGATAGAAATAGTTATGTTCAGGGTGGAAATAATTTGAGATTCTGAGAAATGAATGTGGGAAAATCCAAACACAACAGTCACCCATCAAGGTGAAGAGACCTGTATACTTGGGTTCCTAAATATCTTTTTTTCCCTGCGAGGCTCTGCATCATCAGTGCTGATACAGCAAGCAGTTATAGCACAAGCTTTCCCATGCTAGAAATAGCTGTACTTTGAATGTGGCTGCTGGGAGTCAGGGAGGGTTTTTATACAGATTTCACAAAAATTACTGAAATCTGCAAATTTCTAAACACTGGGGAGGCAAAGAACTCAGGTTTTGTTTTTTGTTTTTTAAATCAGAGGTGGTGGAAATCAAGACTGACAAATTTCCCACCTTTCTGGTACAGATCATTGATGGCTGTACAAAAAAAACCTATAATTAAAATAGAAGTGAAGCCTGTAACATTGGAAATGCAATTAATGAGGACAACACCTTCTAGAATTGATGCTGTGTGCCTTCAAGCAACTTCTAGATTATGGCAATGAGAAAGTGACCCAATTATGAGGATTTCTTGGCAAAATTTGTTCAGAGGGGTTTGCCCTGCCTTCTTCTGTGGCTGAGAGAGTGTGATGTGCCCATTCAGTTGGCTTCCATGATTGAGTAGGTAGGTTTAAACTAGAGGTGTTTGGTGGCTTCCATATCTGCAGAGCACTGAATCTCCTCTGGGATTTAGTTCAGAAGATCTAACTGAGCTGCTGATTCTAGGAGAAGGTTCAGCACTTTGAATAGCTCTTTTTTCAAAATAATATTGGATTTTTAACAGATGATTATTTTAAAAAGATATAGAAAAAATAAAGAAAAGAGGGAGAAGGGAAATACAAGAATATGAGCAGGGGCTAAGCATATGCATTATGTTTAACAAGACTATATTTCTCAAAATATATTTTCTTGAAATTAAGGACATTAAATAAATAAAGTAAGATTTTCAAATCATTTAGCATTGGATGATAAAAGTTTATCTTTCCAACACTGAAGTGTAAGTCTTTTGACAACAGTAAAAACATGCAGGATCCAACAATGCAAGATCCAACATTTGGATGTGCTACAATATATTGATTCTGTATTAGAATCACATCACAGGAATATGACTTAAAAGAATGTATATGTCTAGAAATATCTAAGATTTTTCTAATATAGAATCAATATATTATAGCACATCAAACCAAAAAAGATATTCATTAAACATGCCCACATCCTATACTACAAAGAATAATTTTCTGCATCATATGCCCCACATTTAGTTGAAGTAGACCTTTCCAAAAAGTAGCCTTCTTAAAAAATCATTTGATAGCTCTTTTAAAGTTCAGACTAAAAGCCAAAGTAGATTCATGGCCCTGCTGATAGGGAAACTACTCACTGTCACTGGCTTAAACCAAATACTAAGAAACAATATTCTTGTTTGCCCAATTTCTGCAGTTTCAGTTTTTTACACGAATGTTCTTCATGCAGCAAACAAGGTATTGTCAACAAATATTGATCCAATACAAATGTCAACACCTTTTACCACTTTTATCTTCCTTATACTCTGGGACCAATAGCACTTCAAACAAAGATGCTGCCTAGTGTATAATTCTTTCAAGTGCACTTTGTGCTGCCCTGTACCAGCACTCTGAGGTTACAGTAATCATTATTGTCATCCATGTCTTTGCCCTAGTTCTGGGTTCCTGCAGTTCGCTGATTGCAGTTTCTTTCTTTCTGAAAGAAACACAAGCGAGCACACACAAAAACCACACTGACTCGTCTCATCAGCCACAATTGTTTTCATTCCCAAAGGACAAGGTTCATGCATAGAGCTGTCATCATTTGTTGATCTTTGCTTCACTCCACCACTGAATATCTGCTGGCACAAAGAATTCCTATAGAAAACCATTCCTAACATTGGAATCATGTATGGATCTACTTAAAAGCAATTCTGCTGTGCTTAGTTGGCCATCCACATTCACTAGGGTTAGGGGCTCAGGACCCCTGCAAAAATGGAAAAATGACAAATCCAAAATGTGTTTTTGTGGGAAGGTGGCTGAGGCATGGTGAGGAGAATGGGCACTCAGGGTCCAAACCAGTTCAAGGAAAGGAAGGAGAAAGTGGTGGGTCAACGTGGTGCCCCTGTGTTTCCTCTCTCTTGCCCATTTCCTTCTTTTAGTGGGGAGGACAGCAAGAGAGGGTTTGTGGTTCTGAGAAACTGGGCTGCAAGCCATCCTTAGCTGGCTTGTGGAGGAGGAGCTGGCAGTGGAGGAGGAGAAGGAGTAGAGGCAGGATTTTAAAGGGCTGAGTGGCCTGATTGGAGTTGCTGAAAGCTTCCCCAGAAAAGAAGTGCTTGAGGTAGGGGAGGTCAGGGGATGAAGAAACTCGCAAATAAATCCATGAAGGTGAAACCTGCAAATGTGGAGGGCTGATCTTATCTTTGCATCTGTGTCACAGCCATTTCCCTGTTTATTCCTACCTAAATTTCTACTTATGTTGTCTATTCTTGTAGGAGGGATATACCAACTCATACTTTGTGAAGTACACCAGGTGTGGATAAAGAGTGGCTTGTGGATGGCATGCAGTCCCCCAGATCCTATTTGCATCCTGGAAAAAAAAGGTCTGGAATACTGTTGATGGCAGATGCAGGTGTAATTATAATATCTGCATATGTCTTTTTTTGATCACTATGGACAGAGATATTCAGTACCTCCGTCTGAAATGACTGTCTTGCCCCTGCCCCAGGACCCAGACAGGACTCACAGCTACACCCAAGCTGCTCTTGCTGCTCAATGGATTGCACTTAATGATATCCCCAGACCCTAACCTTAGTGATATCACCAGGTACTGGCCCAAGGTTTTAGATTTTGGCTGGGGTACTGTCCTGGCAGCTCTATTGTGTGTTCCTGATTTAGTTTGAGAGGGACACCTTAGGATTTATGGAGTTTAGCTCATGATAATTTGGTTGTCAAAGGTTGTTGTAGTTTAATAATTAGCAAAGAGAAAACAAGAAGAGTGGACACTGTTTCAGTGGGACCACAAAAGTGTCTTGAAAGGAGTAGACCATCTCATACAGATGAGCTCAAAATTAACACACACTCAGGTAGTCAGCAGGAGTGTGGCTCTCTTCAGGTCTTTCGGGGCACTCAACACACATGCGTGCGCGCGCACACACACACACACACACACACACGTACATGTTAACATTGGGGTCAAAAATCTACCAGTTAAGTTATGCATGACTTAAGTTCTTCAGAGGTGTTCATGTGCTTAATTTTTAAACTGGCACTGCCTTAAGAACAGATTCTGGTAGCAAAAGCAAAATCAGTCATCCTCTGTTGGCTTGTGGAAAAAAAGGCAAAACTTTCATGGGAGCACACTGCATGTATGGAAGGCATGTACAGAATGGGGTAGTTCATGAATCAGGAAGTTTGGCAGGAAAAGTTAACCAGTGTAATTAGAACAGAGCTACAGGACCTTAATTATCTTCAAGGTTGGGCACTGGCTCTGGAGAAGGTGAGAGCCTCAGCTTTCACATGCTGAATCAGGTCTAGCAGATTCTTCCTTCCTGGAAAAGGCATGACTGAGGTCCTGTATCAGGAAATGTGTCATAATGTTCTGCACAGGCAGAGCTATGATACATCTCCTTATCAGTCCTGCCCCTAAACCACATACCTTTTAGTTGCTGTAGGCTTCTCCAATATGACCATTTCCTGTCTGTGGAAAAAATACCCAGATATGTTTCTACAGTTGTACACAGTCATCCTTCAGGGCTTTCCAGGGGTCCATCAGAGGTTCCAGGGGCTGATGTTATTGCTGTGCATAGTCCTCTTTCAGCCAGTGTTTCAGGGGGAGGTTACGGTAGCTCAGAGATGGCCTTTTTGGTGATAGTGATGGAGGAGTTTGATCATTGCATGGTCAGTACAGGATTCTACAATGACAAAAACAACAACAAAAAAATGAATTAAACATATATAAGTTGTTTATACATCTGCATAACTAAGTAACAGCATGCCATTCCTTGTTTTGTTAAAGGATCCATGTTTGCATGTCTGTGAAGAAGGGGAAAGAAGGGAAAGAAGGGGACCCAAATAATTATCGCCCAGTCAGCCTTACATCAATACCAGGAAAGATCTTAGAGCAGATCATTAAAGAGTCAGTTTGTAATTACTTAGAAAGCAATGCCATAATCACTAAAAGTCAACATGGATTTCTCAGAAATAAGTCATGCCAGACTAATCTTGTCTCTTTTTATGATAGGGTTACAAGCTTGATAGATGAAGGGAATGCTGTAGATGTAGCATATCTTGATTTCAGTAAGGCCTTAGACAAAGTTCCACATGACATTCTTGTAAAGAAGCTAGTAAAGTGCGGGCTGGGCAGGCCTACTGTTAGGTGGATTTGTAACCAAACCCAGAGGGTGCTGATCAATGGCTACTTTTCATATTAGAGAGAATTGACTAGGGGGGCCCGCAGGGTTCTGTCCTGGGCCCAGTGCTATTCAACATCTTCAACAATGACTTGGATGAAGGAGTAGACGGCATGCTGATCAAATTTGCAGACAACACCAAATTGGGAGGGGCTGCTAATACCCCAGAGGGCAGGATCAAATTTCAAAAAGATCTTGACAGATTGGAGAGTTGGGCCAAAGCTAACAAAATGAATTTCAACAGAGAAAAATATAAGGTCCTACACTACAGCAGAAAAAATGGAATGCACAAATATAGGGTGGGGACACACGGCTGGATAGTTGTACGTGTGAAAGAGATCTAGAAATCTTGGTAGATCACAAGCTGAACATGAGTCAGCAGTGTGATCTAGCAGCCAAGAAAGCCAATGCGATTCTTGGTTGCATCAATAGGAACATGGTGTCTAGACTGAGGGAGGTAATGGTACCACTTTATTCTGCATTGGTTAGGCCTGATTTGGAATACTGTGTCCAGTTCTGGGCACCTCAATTCAAGAAGGATATCGACAAGCTGGAATGTGTCCAGAGAAGGGCAACCAGAATGGTGAAGGGTCTGGAAGCCATGCTGTATGAGGAATGGCTTAGGGAGCTGGGTATGTCTAGTCTGCAGAAGAGAAGGTCAAGAGGGGCCATGATAGCCATGTTTAAATATTTGAAGGAATGTCATGTAGAGGAGAGAGTGGGCTTATTTTCTGCTTGTTTTCTGACTAGGAGAAGGAGCAATGGATTCAAACTGCAGGAAGGGAGATTCCACCTGAACCTCAGGAAGAACTTCCTGATGGTCAGAGCTGTTTGACAGTGGAATATGCTGCCTCGGAGTGTGGTGGAGTCTCCTTCTTTGGAAGTTCTTAAGCAGATGTTGGATGGCCATCTGTTGAGAATGCTTTGATATGTGTTCCTGCATGGCAGGGGGTTGGACTGGATGGCCCCTATGGTCTCTTCCAATTCTATGATTCTGTGATGGCTTTCAGAAAGCAGGATCCTGTTCTCTTGTTAAGTTTTAAGGAGCCATGTCTCTTTAACAATATAGTTATGCTTGCAGAGTACAGCAGTCTTGTTCTGTAAGGTTGCAGCCATAAAACGGGAATAACTGTTCTAGATGCTTGTAGCAAGGTTAAAAAAAAAGGTTAATTTTTGATTTAGGAAACCCACTAAAAGATAGTGCATGATCCTGCATTTAATTTCAGAAGTCCCTAAAGCTGACTTCCGTGGGTGAAAGCAACCATTATGAAGGCTTCTGCTTCTCTGTCTCTAGTTGGGAAAGGAGAAGTTACCTCAGAGTAAGGAGAAAGAAAGTAAAACCTAAGTGTATCAGTCTACCTAGACCTACACAAGATGGAAGACACCACACAGGAATATGCCTGCTTTCCCTTCCACACAATTCAGCTTATTGGATAAAACAAATATATCTTAATTTTCAACTACAATGACAGCTTGCAGGGAGGAAGGAGACCAGGTTGTCAGTTCTGAGCTTCAAGTCTAGAATTTTGTTTTCTTTCTCAGCTGTTTGGTTTTGGGCTTCTTTTTTAACTGGGTTACAAAGATCCCTTGTGGCTATTGATGTCTCCTTGGAATGAAGGCCTGCTTTAGAGTTCAGACAGGATATCTTCTTTTGAGAGACATTGTCTGACTCACTGGATATGGCTCTGAGAAGCACAGTATATTTATAGTGTTATGCCAAATATATGAACAGAAAGTGGTTAATATTCAAACAGCACCAACACTATCCAGATACAGTAAACTAGATTCTTACTTTTTGAGGTAGTCAAGCTGAATCATACCTTATGCTTAAGCAGATTGGTTCACAGAAAGCGTAAACCATGCTGGATGTGTTGATTTCATATTTTACAAGACAAATACAACCACTATTATAAATTACATTGCTTCAAGTAAATGAGGTAACAGGTTTGGACACATCATAGAAACTGCAGTACACCATGACTAGGACCCAAAGAAACATGCAGCTACTTAGCAAGAGCAATACAGAGTCCTTAAAAATTATGTTACTGGAACAAGAACCTCCCAATGTCATAAATCAAATCACTTTTGAAATGTACCATGGAAGTAGGACTTTTAGAAACAGTCTGTGGTATGGCATGTTGTCTGCTGTTCCAGAAGGAAAAAAAGTCTGGATTTTTAATGTATGTGTAGTCTTAAATAACTGTATTTATTTTTCTTGGAACCAGTGTGGTGTAGTGGTTTGAATGTTGGACTAAGACTATGAGAGACCAGGGCCATTTCTGAACTACACTGTTATAGTACTATTATTCAACCTCCTGTGGAATTCTGGGGTTTGTAGTTTACTGAAGCCAAAGAGCTCTCTGGCTAAACTGCAAACCCCAGGATTCCACAGGATGTTGAAAACGGAATAATAGCACTATAACAGTTAGTGCAGAAATGGCCTAGGATTCAAATCCCTGCTTGTCCATGGAACCCCAGCGGATGAACTTTCACAAGTCACACTCTCTTAACCTCAGAAGACATCAATGGCAAACATTCTCTGAACAAATCTTGCCAAGAAAACCATGTGATAGCATTGCTTTATGTTTGCCATAAGTCAGAAACAACTTGAAGGCATGCAACAACATTGACTTTTCAAAAGTTACAGTAACACAACAGTGAGGTAAACACACAAAGAAAAAAAACATACCTTTGCTTGTCTTTTCCCTTCAAAAGAAGACTGATTGATGTTTCTCTGTACTTTTTCTTTTTTCTTTCTTTTTTCTTTTCTTTCTTTCTCTTTTTTTGTGCAGACTTTTAAAAAACTGTATTTACCAGAAATTGGAAACAAAAAAGTATTTACAAAAGTTCTAATACATGTAAAAGGACTTGAAAATGAATATGCTAGTGAAAGAATACAGAATTCTGTTACAAGGCCCTGTTGTAAGAGTGGTGGGAACATTTAACTAGAACTTGTGAGATTCTGGTTGAAATCTCCACTGACTGAATGCTGAGCTTGGAAAATTGATCTTTCAAGACTGCAATTCCCAGAATCCCTCTGCAGGATTCTAAGATTTGGAGTCTTAGGTCTTTACTGCATGAAGTTGTTATCCCACCAAAACAAGGTATTGTTCCCAGTCCAGGACCCATGCTATCCCACAATATCATCCCTAACCAGCTGCTTTCCCATCCCAATGCATTGCAAATCAGCCCTTTTTCATTACCGGAAAAAATCCAGTAACGGCCTCTTTTCCCACCACAATCTCATCAGCTGGGTGAGGGCGGTTTCTTAATAGCACTTGATAATGCTACCTGTTGTCACTAATCCATGAATGGGCAGGGTGTGGGTGTGCCTAGCTTGTTCCTTCCTCAGCTACTCCCATAGTGCGGCAAGCTCAGAATCTATCACCTCTCCATGTTTGTTTTAAATTTCTCCGTTGAGTTAATTTTTTATTTTTTTAATACATTGTTAGCATTATAGTGCAAAAATGTAATAGCATACAGGTGTGTCACGATGTTACAACATTGCTGTGCTAGTACAGCTCACCCCCTCCTAGACTAATCACAAGCTGTGGGGCAGGGAACAGGCAGGGAAAAGGACTTGCAAATGATGCTGTAATGTGGTGGAAACACCAGTGGCAATAATGCTACTCATCTGTTTAAGTTGAAAGAGTGCGGTAGAGAGCATTCATAACCTTATACCATCATGCAAATGGCAATGCTGGAATTGCAATGGAACAACCTACTGTTGAGATCTGGTGCAGTAAGGGCCTTAAAAAGTAAACTTTTCAAGCTCTAACTAATTGGCTCTGGGCCTGTCTCTGTGTCTTAACCTCACCTACTCTTGCAGGGGCCGAAGGCAGTAATGTGGCTTCATTTGGGCTGACTTAGAAAAATGCTTGAATTGTTTACCTTGCAGGGTTGTTGTGAGGCTTGGGTGAGGAGTAGAAGGCAAGCATACTAGCCTGAACTCACTGGAGGAAAAAACAGTTTCTCTTTCTCTGTCTCTGACTCTCTATCAAATAATTAACAATATACACCTAAAATATAAAACTAAAGGTTATAAAATAAAGGAAAATCAACTGTTTGAATAGGTGTAGTACTGTGTTATACACACACACACACACACACACACACACACACACACACGCACACACACAATAATGTGTAAATATAGTCTGTATATGTGTGTGCACTTATGCATCCCTGTGCTGGTCCTTTTGCACATTTTTTTCTGGTGACAATATACTTTATATTGTTTTGGATTCTTTTTTTTAAATTTTATTTTTATTAAAGTGGTAATCAAATATGGCACATAAAAGGAAAGCGTCAACACCTGAGGAAAAGCAGAATGTAATCAGAAAGACCATCCAGCCAAAATCATCCATCTTTGTGAATGACTTCTAATAAACACAACAACTGTATGTTGCAATGTCACATCTGTAGGTGATGAGAGAATTTTTTTTTAGCTGCACAGACAAGATAACACAATGTAAGTGACAGATATTCAAAAACTATTGGGAAACCTCAATATATTTGGATATAGAGGTAGGCAAATTTGAGGAGATCAACCATGTTAGTAGCAGTCAAAACTTACTGAAGGTTAAAACAACAACTGTGGCATTTTAGAGGTTGTTAGATTTCTTCTGGCATGAAATTCCACAGATAAGACTCTATTGAAGGAGTGATAGGTATATGCACTATGGATTGAATGAATCTGGGGTTGATAAATGAGAAAAGTTAAAAAGGTGAAAACATAAGATAAGAGGAAAGCAATATCCTTTGTTGCTAACACACACACACAAACCATTAATCACACCAAAGGTAGAGGAAATTTTATTTAAAACTCTTCCTCAGTGGTATTTGGTACTCTTGATTCTCCTTTCCAAAGAGTTTTTTTAAAAAAAATTAGAAGCCATTAATTTCTATGCAAATGTAAACTAACAACATACATTAATACATAAATACCTCAGGGACATGACACAGGAGATTCAGAAATAAGATGTTTTTTAAAATTGTTTTTAAAATGTGCCTTGATTTGGATTGAGGTTGTTTTTTTCCACAAAATTGGACCTCCCAGCAGATTGTAGCATTCAAGAGTATATTTTTTATTTATCCACATTTCCTTAATAGTTGTTGCTTGTCCTTTATGGTGGCTGTATGTTTTACTTCATAGGTCAAATGGTAACTGGGAATGTAGCATGGAGGAAAGGTAGGAATCATGTGATGTGTGGGTCTTATACAGCTTCTTCCTGAACCACTCCCCTGCTGAAAAAAGTAGAGAAGATGGAGAATTACCTCATCTGAAAGCCTTTAGAATTGGCAATACACTTCAAAGCAAGGCTTTCTGACTTGTGCTCTCTCTTTCTCTCTCTTTCTGTGGGTGGTTTTCCTGGCTAGAAAAATGTGGGTGTATCGTGCTGTGGTAACCAGGGGCAAAATTGACCTCTAGAGTCCCACAGTGCTTCCCTACCCCCAGGTTCACCTTTCAACTGTGTCAGCAGTGTACCTTTGGGTTTCCCAAAAAAAAAAAAAAAAAAGAAAAAGAAAGAAAGAAAGAAAAAAAATGAGAGAGGGAGAGAGAGAGGGGAGAGAGAGAGAGTGTGTTAACTAAATAATTATTAAGGCTTTATAGTGACCCCTGATTCTGTCTAGATCCCAGTTTGGAAATTCAGATCTGGACTCCGTTAGGTCAGGACAGATCTGTACTTGAACCAATCCAGCCTGGATCAAGAATTGATTCAAGATCTGAAAATCTGGATTGCTAGTCCTCCCTCATTGCTTGGCATAGGGAAACCAAAACGGCTATAATCTTTTTGTTTCTTCAGGCATCACAGTTCAAATTAGAGACATTCTAGACTCTAAAAAACGATTAACCAATACAAATTTCAAATAGTTAGATCTAGAGATCTAGGCAACTGATTTTTTTTTCTGTTTTTCAAATAAAATTAAAACCAAACAAAACCCTCACAAATATTTGAAGCTGTTGCGTAGTAATTCATACTGCTTTTTCTCCTGGTATTATTATTTGAGTACTGGGGAACTGTGATACTGTACCTAGAACAGGGTGGACAATTGCCTGGAGTTTGGGACTACATGATCTCTCCATGATACTCACCACACCTTTCACGGTCCTATTCCCAAAATGGTCCAAATGGTCCATCATGCCACCATTGCCACCTTCTCTCCAGCTGTTTTAGGCCCAAAAGAGGCCATTTTTTGGCAATAGGAAATCAACTAGGGGGTTAAATTATTCCCACATCATACACCGTGGTGGATATTTTTTTTTGAAAAAAATTATTTGGGTGTGAGGAGGGTATTGTAGGCTGCCTGCATTCCCATTCTGACCTAGAGATTCCCCAGTGTCTACAGATGGAAAAGTGCACCAATGAAAAGTAAACACAGTGGGTCAAGGAGGCAGCAATCTTTGTCACAGGTGGTGAGGAAGGTGGCGAAAGAAGCAGAGAAAGGGAGAAAACACAGTCTTCAGGTGGTCCTTGAACTGTGATAGTAAACATAGAGTATCAGTTGGCTAATTTGTCAATGATCTCACACAATCCTTTCCCATGAGCACTTCTTGCCCTAGACCGCATGACTGTGAGCAAAATTCAAATTGTTCCTCCCCCCTCCACTTCACACCAACTTGCCGTTTTATTATATAGTTATGTTGGAGACAAAATCCAGTGTGGTCTAGTAATTTGACCGTTCTCCTAGGACTCCATAAGAACAGGTTCAAATTCCTGCTCAGACATGGAAACCTAGTGGAGGACCTTGGCCAAGTTATACTTCTCCTAAAAAGAAGGCAATTAGAAATCTCCTCTCGATAAATTTTGCAAAACAAACTAACAAAACAAATGTGATTGATTTCCATAAGCCAGAGCTGCTTTGAAAGTACTTAAGAACAACAATGTTGGACACATTGTCTGGCTTTTTTCACTTACTTTTGATATTTGGAATTCCAGAGCATTCTGATTCAATTCATATTGTGCTGTTCTTGTCCAGCTGTCCAACTGTTCAGTTGTCCAGTCTGATCCAATTTACAGCTGATATAAAACTGATCTGAAGTGGCTTGATTTCATTAGGAATTCAGGACTCATCTGAACTGGTTGTATAGCCCTACTAATTATGGAGTATTCCAGATAAGATACAGTTTAGTCTTGAAATCAAAAAGGAGTTTAGTTTTTTTAAAGGGCTAAAATATATTTATTTTTGAATTTAATGGATGCATATCCCACCTTTCTCTCAAGATGAGACTAAATAGAAACTAAAGAGAGAAAGAAGTCAGGAGAAACTGCTGAGAGGTGGTGTAGTTGTATGTCTTCAGATCGTTTCTGACTTACAGTGTCCCTAAGTTGACCCTATAATGGGGTTTTCTGGGGTTAAGAGCATGGGATGCATCCAAGGTCACCCAGTGGATTTCCATGACTGAGCAGGGAATCAAACCTTTAGTATCCAAGATTGTAGTCCAACACTCAAACTTGTATAATATTTTTTTAAAACAGAGACATAGAAATGTTTTCCTATTTTAATTTTATTTTTAATTAATTAATTAATTAATTAATTAATTAATTTTTGCATTGCTAAATCATAGCATTACCAGGGTTATTATTTCAACCTTTCCAGTTCGGTACCAAATGTATAAGAAACATATTCCCCATGTTGAATTCTTGAAGTAAGATTGACAAGGGAATCCAGCCTCAGATATGCTACAATGAATAAATGTATTACTTTGACCACACTGTAAACATTTTCACTCAGAATAAGTGTGGTTTTTGTTTTATTTTGTTTTTGATTATTTGTTTTTACATCATAGCTCATGCCTCCCTGGTTTCCTTGTTGCTTTCAATTATTAGCTATGCTCGGTAGACTGTACAGTTAAATTGTTCTGCGTTAGTTCTAAAACACCTTGAGAGTTGAAATAATCAAGCCCTGTCAAACTAGAAGCTGATTTTGCTGCTTACCTGCTGTGTCTGTTTTGACAAAACAGAACACCTTGGTTTAAGCCATCCTCCATGCCAATCATCCATCATACTCTTACATATAATACCTAACAACAATTTCCAGTGAGATAAGCAAGTGGCAGATTCAATAGGTACCCTAATAAAGGTATTTACTTCCCCTCCTTAAAACTGTAGACTTGTCACTATAGGGACTTAACTACCCTATGTTATATTCTAGGGCAATCTTATTGCACAGAAAATTTTAAGCAGGATATTTTATGATCATTTGAGCTGAGAATAAAAATAAATTTAGGGTTTTTTTTTAAATCAATATATGGCAAAGCTTTGATTTTCAAGTGAATTCGATGCAGCTTTTATAAGAAGACTTTTGTTAAGGAGGGGGAAAAATCTGTCAGATTTGCTGTCCCTTGGATACAAAAGCTTAAATATGTAAGCTTGCAAAATTTTTGCAAATATTTCAAGAATGATCTGAAATTAAATTTTGACCCATCAGAACAGATCATAGGTATTCCCACTATAGAGGAGAACATGTGTGTGTGTGTGTGTGTGTGTGTGTGTGTACCTTTTTGTCATTTCTGACTTATGGCAACCCTAAAGTAAACCTATCATGAGATTTTCTTGGCAAGATTTGTTCAGAAAGGGTTTCCCACTGCCTTTCTCTGAGGCTGAGAGAGTGTGACTTGCTCGAGGTTTTCTGGTCTTCCAAAGTCATAATCCAGCACTCAACCTATTACACCATATTGGCTCTGACACCATGTTTTATTTGCCTGCTATTTTATGCGTTAAAATTGAGACATTTTATGAGAGGAGGAGATTGTAATCCTCCTTCAGCACTTACATGGCTGAACATACAGAGGCTAAGGCCCTTTCCACACGGGGTAAAAAAAACGGCTTAGGGCGACCTCATCCGGAAGTCGTCCACACCGTGGAGCACGCTAGAGCGGTTTGAATAGTGGAGGTTCCACACCTCAAACCGCGCTAGCGCGGCCGCAAGGGGTGGCGCAGCGCGTTTTTTAAAACCACATTTTATGTGGTTTTTACGAAACGCGAGCGTGCTAACCTGTTGCAGCGCCCCGTGTGAAGCTGCAGGGACGCGCTAGCGCGTCCCTGCAGAGCTGCCCGGGGGCAGGCTTCCGGCTGGCGAGCTGCCCTGATTGGCGGAGCGCCGCCGGAAGTCGCCGACTGCCATTTTGGGTGCCGCTGAACGCCACCGAAACTCGCCAGCGTGTGGAGCAGCGAACGCGCGCTCCCCGCAGGGACGGAGCAACCCATTTTCAGGTAAGATCCGTCCCTGCGTGCGCTGCCCCGTTCCCCCGTCCCCCGTGTGGAAAGGGCCTAAAACTCAGACATCACTTTTAGTTACTCTCATGTTCAAGGGTTTTTGTTTTTTTGTTTTTTGTTTTACTTCTCATTCTGGATTTGAAGTAATTTATGAGTTTTTTACAAAATGCTTATAAAATGAAATGAAATCGAATTTTCTCTTGACTTTAAGTTTCATCAAAATAAATACTGTGTACAGTTGCAGGCCTATGTGTAACTAGCACGGGGTGAAAATTTCACTCCAGCTGTATTTTATTAAGAACTTACCAGGATTTAAGTAAGAACTTTGCCAGGATTTAAAGTACGAAAAGTTGATTGTAAAATGCTGACAGACTGTGATACATATGGCTATTTAAATGTTTAGCTTTTACAGGTCTGGCTTTGAATCTCCACATGTTAAGCAACATTAGAATGGAATTAGAATTGTTAACAATTCTCTTTGAGGCTCTGCAAGATAGTTTCCCATAATCTTCTGCATGCTAAGAATAGCTATCCTAATGCTAATGGAGAAGGGTTTTGTTTCTGTTCATATTTGAAGAATTTACTGAGTTCACAAATTTCCATATTTTGGGGGAAAAAAGAAGTTGGGATTTAAAAAATTCAAACACAGGAGAAAGCAAAACTGACAGATTTTCCCTAGTTCTCCTTTCAGTATCCTTCTAGTAGACTCCTGTTTGCATACCGGGATATGACTTTGCTGTCCTTCCCATGTAAACTCTGCACAAACTCCTTCCAGTGATTATTCTACCCTGTGTCAAATTTGTGGGACTCAAAGGGGAGCAGAGGGAAAAAGAGGGAAATTGTTCTACCAGTGCTGCAGCCTGCATGTAGTATGCAAGTTTACAAATTAACTAAAATTAAAAGACAATTTTAATTGTCTATTGTAAAAGAGGAGACAATTTCTTGAGGACTGATAGGGAAGGGGGCTGGTATGATTTACTCAGGCCCAGAGATCTGGGAGGGGCCATGGGACATGACTATGTTGCATACATTTTGTCTTTCTTGGTAGCATCATATTTTGTTGATTATTTTTGACATCCATTGTAAAATTGGTGGATTTCAAAGGAAACAATAATGATGTGCCAAATTTCGTATAACAAAATGCTAAAGATTTTTTTAGCCAGTCCTCCATTTCTAAAAACGAGTGAGAAAGAGAGAGAGCAGGACCAAGGACCGAGTAAGAGAAAGGACATCATGAGTGAGCAAAGTGACACAGCGGCACCATGGGTAGAAGGGAATGAATGGAATTGGCAGGTGAGTGGACAACATCAGAAAAAGCCACAGGTAAAATGCAAGACCTCTGGCAACAGTGGGAGTGGCTTGGAACAGAGAATGAGGAAATCCATCCACTGTGGTATCAGCTGACTTGAAGAGAAGGAGGAAGAGCGAGGCACAGCATGATTGAGCCACTCTCCCAATTGTTTGCCAATGTGTCTGCTTCTGAGGGCAGTTTTTAAATATCTCCTTACTAGCCCAAACTGGTCACTGAAGGGCATGTGATGAGGAGAAGGGGACAACTGTGAGTTGTGAACCAAAGAATGAAGTTGGGATTGTGGTTGTGGGAGGCATGACTGTGTGTTCCCCTATGTCCCCACAAATGAGGGAATGAGTGAAACTCTGGGGCTTGAAAAATAAACCCCACCTGGCCTAAAGCTGCTCTCACCAGCCCTGTTCCCCCTGTTTTGGCCCCTCCCTCAGCACTTCAAGAATCATCTTTCTGTATTGGGAGGGACGTTTAGAATATTTTTCAGAATTTTACAGCTCTGGAGAGGCTGTGACAAGGAAAAATTTCAATATCACCATGAATGTTGCATTAGATTTTGGCCATTGGAATAAGCAAATTAAGTATCCATCACTCCTACCTGGCCAAAAACGGCCAAAAGCCAGTTGAGGTCCATTGAAACCGTTTTGAGTCTGAACCCATCCTACAATGGAGGTGTTGCAAAAGTCACCCTTACCCTGGGTGAACATTAGAGTGGCATACTGTCAGTGTGTCTTTGAGCTGCAAGAGGTTAAGATTTGATATCACTTGGTTCTTCTTTCACCCTGCTTTTTCTCTGACCTAGTGTTGGCTTTTCAGCAGGCAGATCTTAGTTGGTCAAGCAGTATGACTAGTAGACTGTTATCTCAGTAAATCTCTGAGGTCAGTGGAAGATGGCATTCTGTTGGCAATTTACCTTTTTTGCAGGTAGAAAAAACTTGTGTAACGGCCTATAGCTTGCATATCTGTGAATTAGGACTACACTGAAAATCTATGATTTGATACACACTTTACTTGGGAATAAGTGTGGTTGAACTTACTGGAACTTATAGGAAAGCATGAGATTGCATTTTAAACGATCTCGCTAATACAGATAAACTGAATAATTGATCATGGTGTCACAAAACACTGTGAAGTGACATTGATGCACTATTGATCATTTAATAGCAGAATTCAGAAAGGCCTTTGTGACACTTCTCTAACCTTCCTAGCTGATTTTGTTTATTCTTTGTACCTGTGATGTTCTGTTTAGTTGTCAAAGTCATGAGGTATGACAGTGTATAATAGGTTGCATTAGAAATAGGAAATAATATAGGACACAAAAATATGATCCCTTGTGATGATAAATATTGTCTTGTCTCCTGTGACTATGGGCTTTTTTGCACTTTGGGAAGAAAACGGGGCATTCTGTTACTCATTGGACTGGCGTGCTCCCTCCGATGATCCACGCTGATCCGGAGCAGTGCGTGGCCGCGCTACACACTGCTCCGGGGATGAAAATGCCAGCTTCCAATTGGTGAAGGCTCTCCACCAACTGGAGAAGCTCGCCAGCCGGAAGCCTGACCTCGGAAGATCTACAGCCTTGCGCTGCTGCAAGCCTGCAGATCTACACAGGAGTGCAGCGACGGAGTGGGGTGCGCTGGCCTATTGAAAGACCTGTTTTAAGTGGTCTTTCAATAGCACGGTGAACCACCAATTCTGGTCATTCCGGAGCGGACTGAAGTCCGAAACTACAGGAAGTAGTCCGGACCCAGTCCGCCCCCAAGTGCAAATGTCCTTGCTGGAGGATGCGCTGCCCCGTTGTAAAAACAAAATGCGGAAAAGGCCTATATTTGCAAAATCTTGGTTTTTTCCAAGTGATCAAGATTCAGTATAACAATTAAGAGCAATATTGACAAAGGGAGCCAAAGTCATTTATTAGAATAGATATTATAAAGACAGAAATTCTTGAAGTGGGTAGGTTGATAACTTGGATTAATGTAGAATATTTTTTCCATAGTGTTCTATGTAGGATTTGTTTTCTCTCACTTAATACTAATTGGTCTACTCTAATTAAAACTAAATCTTGATACAACTCACTGTGCCTTTGATTAGTGACCTATAAAGTTTGTGATTTTCTTCAGTGAATGGATCCTTAAAAATGTTTTCTATCATCCACAAAGATGTACCAGTTTTTAGTCACTAACAGGTGTCTAGGTTGGTAAATGTTAAGAAACCCTTAGTTCTCATCCCAAACTCTTTATCTTTTCCTCTGGTCTTTCTCTTTTCTCTCTCACTCAGTCCTTCCTCAGTCTCTCTTCCTGTACATCATGGCTACCATCCAGTCTTTTCCTCTGAATGCTTTCTTTTTCTCTTTACTGAGGTGTAGTCCTTGCCACCCTCTCTCTGTGTCTTTGAACTGACTGAAAAATTTCGGAGCCTTGAAAAAGAAAGGCTTATGTATACTGACCATGAGGCCCTCTGGAAACCTGAATATCCCAGGCCTTCTTTAGCTTAATTTCATCTAGTCAGGGAAAATTCCAGATATCTGCCAACTAATCACTAAAAATGGTACTGTAGGCTACTGACAGATATTAATTAAATAACACATTAAACAAATAGTAGAGATGTACACCCTAGGGTTCTCCCAATATCAACACCTAGTTTCAGGTATCTAACTGTCATAGTTTTGAAGCTATGGTAGAAAAGACACACAAACACAGGCACAATTCTCACAATTCTGGATTGTCTATTGAAAGCATTTTCACTTTCCCCATGGAAAAGTAAAGCCTATTTCCATCCTCAGATGTAGCAGAAAATTCAATTTGTTCTTTCTGTCATAGGCTCATTTAAACTTCTGTGTAATTGGATTTTCCTATTTTTGGAATCCACGATGCTTATGATAAAGACAAACTAGTACACTTAATTGTTGTCTCACTTTATTTATAGTATGACTCGGCTAATTAAAGAAAGGCAGTAGAAGAGAAAACTGAATTTCATGAAACAGAGTAAGATTTTTACTCTCTTACTGCAGAGATTACTGTGGAATATACATCTCTATATATAATATATATAGATTATATTATTTATTTGTTTAAAAAATTGGTCCAAAGACAGTGTTTTAAAGGTAGATACAAACACCTTGAGCTGGGCCTAGAAGCATTAAGCACTGATTTTATTGTCTTTGATGGATTTATATTTTGCCTTTTTGTCCTTAGATATAATACTCAACTAGCAACAACTAACAAGAAAGGCAATTAACAACCATGAAATCAAATGAGTACGATGGAAATATAATATAGATTGAAAACATATCCTTGAAAGAAAGAGAACAAGCACCTTCCTGATTTTTTTAAACCTGGGAGGATGTAGGAGAGGGGGGCAGCCTAGCTGCACTCAGTAGGGAGTTCAGGAACCAAGAAGCCACTGCTATGGAAGGAATCTCTAATTCCTTACCAAACTCACCTCTACCACCAAAGTTATTTTAGAATGATTAGACTGTCAGATTTATCCACCATATTAAGCCAGAGTTTAAACTTTTGACTTATCTTCAAGGGCATACCCACATACAATGTATTTCAATAGTCCAGTTAAAGAACAAGCACATCAGTTCAGCACAAATTGTGCCTATATATGCTCGTCTCCTGATGGAACAGAAGCTGTGCATGTAAACTCATGACAGATACGTGCTTCCAACGGATGGGTCTGCACACACTTGGGACAGGTTGTAACATTATCAATGTTCTGCTTTTCCAGTTAGATCTTAGCGCAAAGGAAAGCAGAGGCCTTTTGTGCTACATTACCAATATATGTGTATTAGTGAGTGTTCCTTAAGTAATCATACATTAGTATTCTTTGCTAATGCTAAGTAACTGAAAGATCCCTAAGGCATGTGCCCACACTGGGCAAATCTGCAAATTTCCCTTTTCTGGTTGAAATAACTCCAGATCATCTCACATCATCTTTCACTGTCAGTGTTTGTTCCAGCATAAATGACTATTACTTCCTCACTCTTCCTTGGGAGATCTGGCAAATTTACTGTAAAGTAATTTGTCCTGGCATATGAGAGGCCACATTCTATCCTATTTATTTTATGTAGATGACAGGCAGCTTGGCTCAGGTTCATTACTATGGAATCCTCACAAATAAAATTGCTTTCATGCTTTGTTTTCTTTTCTTTTGAGATATGTATTGACTTCAGTAAAGCAGGGCAAACTGCAAGACATTACCTTGGTATGCATATTTGTTTTTTATATAATGGTGAAGATACTGAAATAGCTGCAAGATTTTTCTATACCTTTTCTTTGTCACAGATCAAAATGAAGACTGTAGTCAAGAGACCTGAAGAAGATGAGAAGCCCATTCACATTACGCAATTATAGTGTTGTCTTTCCACTTTAACTGCCATGACTGTTTTGTATGGAATTCTGAGAACTGTCAGTGTAGGGAAGGGCATTTAGAATTCTCAGCCACAGCACTCCAGTGCCTCACCAAACTACATCTCCCAGGATTTCATAGGACAGAATCATGGAAACTAAAATGGATCAGTAGCACCATATAGGAAGCGAGAAATACCAGATGTCCAAGCTGGATCCCGGAAAGGAAGAGGTGCTAGGGATCATATTCCAAGCATACATTGGATGATGGAGTGCACCAAAAAATTGTAGAAGAAAATCAGTCTGTGGTTTATAGCAAAACCTTTGATTGTGTAGATCATGAAAAACTGCCAATTGTTCCTAAGAAATCCAGAAGATTTGATTATTATTCGTATGTGTAACCTGTACTTAGGACAAGAGGCTACCATTAATACAAAATATAGAGAAATGGAATGATTTCTAATTGGCAGTGGGGTCAGACAAAGCAACATATTATCACTCTACCTGTTTAACTTGTATGCTGAGCATATTATACATAAAGCATGTATAGACTTGGAGAAAGGAGGTATGAATATTGGAAAAAAGAACATTAAATAATTGAAGATATTCAGATGACACCATACTACTAGATGAAAATTGCAAAGACTTGGAACAATTACTGAAGAAAGTCAAGGAAGAAACTGCACAGGCTTAATGTTTTCTTAATAATACAGATAACATTAAGAAAAGAAAAATAATGACCACAGATAATTTACATAACTTTTAAGTGGATGATAAAGACATTGAAATAGTGAAAGATTTTCCATGCATTGGCTCGGTCATTAATCAGAACAGAGATTGTAGTCAAAAAAATCTGAAGGAACTAGACAAGATCCTGAAGTATAAAGACATATAATTGAATACTAAAATTAGGATTTCCCATGCCATAATATTTCCAGTTTCTATGTATGGTTGCAAAAGCTGGATGGTGAAGAATGCTGACAGGAAGAAAATCAACTCATTTGAAATGTGCTGCCGCAGAAGACTTCTATAGATATCATGGACTTCTAAAAAGACAAATAAATGGGTCCTAGAGCAAATCAAACCTGAACTCTCCCTAGAAGCCAAGAGGACTAAATTAAGACTGCTGTACTTTAGATATATCATAAGAAGACTTGACTCACTAGAAAAGAAAAGAAATGTTTGGAATGGTAGAAGGCAATAGGAAATGAGGAAGACTGTATTACAGATGGATAGTTAAGGAAGCCATGGCCCTGAGTCTACAACACCTAAGCAGGAATGTAGTGGATAGGGTGACTTGGAAGTCTCTGATTCATGAAGTCTTCATAAGTTGAAATCAACTTGACAACAGCTAACAACAAACAATTGTGTAGAGTGGTTCACAGAAGGGCAGCTATTAAAGAACTAGATAGGAATCTTGGCTGTCAGGATATATCATTAAATGGCAAAGTCAAGATCATCCATGACATATTATTTCTTATTTTTATGTATGATTGTAAAAGCTTGACGATGAAGAAAATTGATGGGAAGAGAATTCATTTGAAATGTGGTGCTGGAGGACTGTTCTGTGGATACCCTAGATATCTATAATGACAAATAAATGAGCCCAAGAGCATATCAAGGCTGAAGTCTTCCTTGAAGCCAAAATGACTAAGCTGGGGCTATCATACTTTGGACAAACCATGAGATGTCATAATTCCATGAGAAAAGATGGAAATGGTTGAGTGAAGTTGAAGGCAACAGAAAAAAAGAAAAAAAAGGAAGACTCCACCTAGACACGGAGAGACTCAATCACAGAAGCCAAGACTCTGAGTCTACAAGACCTTATCAGGGCTGTTATCAGGATAGCTTGGAAGGCTTTATTCAAAGGGTTAATACAAATTGAAGCTGACTTGATGGTTGCCAAAAGCAAGAAATCAGGTTTGATCATGCAAGTTTGGTAAAGTTTCAGAACTTTACTAAACGTGCCTGACAGAAATGAAATCAATGGAAATAATGCCTCCATCATAACACTTTGACATTTTTAAAAATGATTGTTTGTCCTTGCCCATAATAGAAACTTTCAGTATTATTATGTTCTTCAACTAGCCTGAAGACCCTCTGACTGCAGATATATTGTTACATGTTCCCCATTTCCTCAAGCAATGAGATATTCCAGAGGTACAGTGCTTATCTGGGTTTGGTTTGGTTTCCTTTCAAAGAAGAGGATCACCAGAGACTTACCATGTTTTATAATATTCAGGTCTGTTTTCAAAAACAGAGGTTAAATATAGGCAGGCACAGACAGCTGAAGCATTTCACCAAACAACAAATTTCACTGTCCTGAATCAAATTCTTTGGAATGATACCCTTTGAAAGGGCATTCTGCAAAGTAGCAAGCTAACTCTCTGTCTCTTCCTAAGTCCCTCTCCTTATTTCCAAATTCATTTTCTTCTTTTTGTATATCTTATCCCCGTACTCATGACTTGAGGGATAGGAAAAAGAATGAGGCATGTTCTCCAACCATCTCCTGGCAATTCCTTAAATTAATTGTAATTCTCTGACAAAAGACATGCCCAGCCATTTGGCCTGCTGACAGTCTTGGAAATGGATGCTGAGGTTCTGACCCATTAATACTTCTGCCAAAATGCCAGACTCATTTGAAGCAATCAGACAACAGGCTCTGGCCTTCTCAGCAGTAGCACCAAGACTCTCTCCTCATGGAGAGTTCCCATGGTGAAAAGTGAGCTGGTCTTTAGGTTTGTTCCTTATTCTAGCAAAAGCAGTTGACACTATGCTATAGTAGCCTGTTCACATTACAGAATTATAGCACTATTATTTCACATTAGCTGGCACGGTTCTATCCTATGGAATCCTCAGGTTTGTAGTATGGGGAGGCACTAGAAGTGTCTGGCCAAGATTTCTAAAACCCTCTCCCTTAACTGCAGATCCCAGGATACCATGAAATGGAACCATGGTAGTTAAAGCAGAATAATGCCACAATGATTGTGTAGTGTGAATGGGCTGCAGCATAACATTGGTCATCATGGCCAAAAAAAGAGTCTTAATAATCAGTTTATGGCAAAAAAACAAAAACAAAAACATGTAGTTAGGAAACATTAATCTTGTGTCTGCCTTCTGCTAATTTGCAGGGAACCTACAGGATAAAATCTTAAAATACAGATATAAAAGCACACAAAATACAGTTATCTCAGCTCTGTGTTATGAGTTAATTATCAAATAGACCATAGCATAAATGCTGCAGAAGTGTAATTGGTTGCTGAAATATCTTGTTTCTTTTTCATTAGTCTCAATTTAGGGAAGGAGCACCTAGATCGTGTTTTCTTGCTTGTATACCCTCAGGGATGTTTTCTTACAGACCATGGAGCACAAGTTGTGGAAATGGAAAACTTCATTAAATGACCATGTAACAGTTAGTACAGCAAGATGTGAAAAGGCAATTATTTTTTACATCTTCAAGAAAAAGGAACAAATTATAACCATTAAATTACCATTCTTTGATACTTCTGAAGTAGGATCACTTGCCTGATCACCAAGACATAGGTATGGAACTGTTGGGCTTTCTAAATTGTTTTTTTTTAAAGATTCTTCTCAAGATTTCAGCTTAAACCAGAAATCAATCAAATGGATCAAAGATCTCCAAATGAATATTTGAAACATTTGATTGGTTTCTCATTTAATTTGTGCTCCACAGATTATTATGCACACCTATTGCTGTCGCTCACATGAACTGAATTGTTGGTTTCACTTTGCTTTTCTCTATGTATATGCTTTTCTCTATGTATATCCAGGTTATGTAAGCAAGGGATTGGTAATTCTGTTAGATTTGTTTTCTCCTACATCTGAATTTTGTTATATTTGGTAAAGTTTGATAAAATATGAACTGACAAAATTCCTTTCTATTCCTAACAGAGATAGGCAAATTTTCAATTTCACTTTTCCTCCACACATTCAAATGATCAATTAAAATAGTAAATTCTTTTTTTAAAAATGAGACTTTCTTCATTCCCTAAATTACTTCTACCAATTTAAAGCATCATTTGATAGATCCAAATGATGTGTATTCTGGTCTAGGAAAACTTATTCTGCTGTAACTCTGCTAGTCTTCAAAGTGCTAGAAGACTGTTCCTCACTTTTGCTGCACACGTTAACATAGCTACCCATCTGGAATTTAATATCAGCCCCAGTTCTAGCATCAGAACTGATATATCCAATTTCCATTTTACATATGGAAGGTATACAACTCAGGCAGAGAGGCAAGCAGGGATGGGCTGCAACAGGAGACTTCACACCACTGACAGAACTAAATGGGGAAAAAAAAGAGTGTGAAAGGTTTGTAAAAAGGTTTGAGAAGCAAGGAATAGTGGTGGTGCTTTGTGTATCTTGTAAAGAAAAAAAAAGGGCAAGTCTCCCTGAGCGCTCTTACACACAAGTGCTAACACACAGGGAAGTTACTTGTCTTTAAGTACTAAAAATTCCGCGCATTTCTTTGTGCCCTAAGGCCATTTCTGCACTAGACTGTTATAGTGCTATTATTCCACTTTCAACGTCCTATGGAATCCTGGCCCCTCTAAACTGCAATTCCCAGGATTCCATAGGATGTTGAAAGTGGAATAATAGCTCTATAACAGTCTAGTGCAGAAATGGCCTAAATGTGCTCATGACAAGGAAATAAGGAATGGTGGAGGGGGGATGTATTTCTTTTTTATTTAAGTGGATTGGCCAGAGGGAGATAATACCTACCAGGCATAAGGGAACATGAGAACCCAGCTGCAATTTCTAGCTTCTGAGTAGATATGCTTACACATAATTACCCTGGTTGTCACTATTGCCTTGATGGGTGTTGTTGTTCACAAAACCAGTGATGGAAGAGTTAGGGTATCACCACTGTCATTATTTCTCCCTTCAAAAATATATAATGATTGATTGCAAAGTTGTGATCCAAGCAATTCCAAACCACATTTTCAAATATCGTTGCCATTGAGGGGAGCTGGTTAATGAGAACAATTTCATTGGCTACTTGTATGCATGCACTAAACCTTTTTTGATGCATTTTGAACTTCAGGTGCTTGACAGTTCCCATAGCCACATTTACAGGGAGAGTCCAAAACTGCAAGGAACTCTGTTGAGCCATACCAGACAACTAATTCCAGCTGCTTTCAGGGACAGTGTTTTTTTTAAAGTTAATTGGTCTTAGTTACAAACTTAGGCCATTTCTGCAGGGGTTAAACCGGTGCAGTGCGTCCTCCACAGAGGACGTCTGCACCTTGGAGCGGACTGGATCCGGACTGCTTAGCGTAGATACTCACCTCAGTCTGCTCCGGAGCGACCCCAAGTGGTCCTCCAGCGTGGTTTTGAAAAACCTGATTTTTCAGGTTTTTCAAAATGCCGGCGTGCACCATTGCGTGCCTGCTCTCCAATGCAGATTCGCAGGCTCGCACCAATGCGAGCCTGAGATCTGTGGAGGGTGGGCTTTAGGCTGGCGAGCTTCAGTGGTTGGTCATGACCCATGACCCATGACCCATGACCAACTGGAAGCCACCATTTTGGATGTTAGAGCAGTGCGGATCTGCAATCACGCACCGCTCCTCCTCACCCAGGACTGGACCGGACCCAAAGAAGATCCAGTGAGTAGCGGCAGGGAGCGATTCCCTTGCCGCATGTGGAAATGGCCTTAGACCCTTTAATCACAGCTTTATGTGCCCTGCCACTTTTTAGAATCACACCCTCATGACCCTGGGCTAGGCCTCCTACAAATCTCCACTTTTATCATTATTTTCATTTGTGAGATATTGGACGGTATGTGAGTTTCCAGAAAAGAAAAAGAAATACTATGACAAAAATATGGTATAAATCACTGGCACAATAGGAAAAAAACCCCAAAACCCCCCAAAAACAACTGCCGGTCCCCCACATATTGTGAGAATCATTGATTTATCTGAAGCCTTTTTTGCAGAGCATTTTGCAAAGGCTACAGAGGAAGTAATTGAGTTAGTAGAGAGAAAGAGGTGGGCTTCAACCAAGCAGGTTAAAAGCTGCAATGCAGTGATTAGTACTTAAGATCTGGCAGAGTCTGCTTTTCATTACTCGTTGTAGTAATATTGATGTAATGATATTATGCATTTTTATTAAATGTCTGGAAAAGATGAAGAGCAGTAAAAATTCTCCCACCGCCTGATATGGGTGGAAAAGAGCCATTATTGCTACCTTCATTCCAACCCATGTTGCTTCCCATCCCCAAACTCTGCTTCCAATAACCAAGAATTAGCAAGCTCTCTATGTCTTTCCGCCCACCCCCAATCTGACAATGTAGGCACTACAGGTTTTTTTGCAGAACATTTTCCACCTTGGTATTTGGATAATAAAACTTTGCCCCAGTGAAATGCCAAGAACAGTGATATTCTACAAAGGTGTTTGAGAGTGCACACTGTGATAAAATAGTGTTGTTGTTTTTTGCTGCACATGTAGGTAAACTTTTTTAAAAATGGAAATATCCAGCTGGTAACAACTCTGAATTCTCATGCTGTCAGAACATAACAACAACAACAACAATAACAATATTTTTTTTAGAAAGGAACACAGAAATAAACTAGAAAGACTGAGACAGCAACACTGATCTTCATTGAGACACATATTAGTAAATGTTTTAAAGATGATATGCCCATTAAGACTGAATCCTGAAATCCATTAAGTGTAACACCAAATTTTAAATGTAAGTGAACAAAGCAGCCAGTACAATGTGAGAAAATAAAGTTGTATGCTAATTCCAAGAAGAATCTTGTACTGAATTAAGACTGAATGATAATAAGGAAAAAAGTTGAGATTTGTGATGCCTACCCTATAATAATGCAGTATTAGTATGCAAGTAGCATGCTGTTAGCTAAGCAGTCTGAATTGAAGGTGGATATATTTAGCTGCATCTTCTGATTGTTATTTATTGCAGCTGCAAGATCTGTCAGTGGCTTTTAGAGCATGAAATAGCACACAGATCTGACAATATATAATTGATAAAGAAACATGATTGAAAATACTCGAAATCAGAGCATTTCTAGAGGTGATCATGTATAAGTATACCTTGACATTTTTAATATTGATCCACATATGTTTCTTTCCTGCTCTCCTATAAGGGTAATATATGATGTATACTTTCCATTCAGTGTTCGAAGAATACCAGTATTTAGCTACTCGGGGAGAAGATCTGGAGGAAAAATCTGAAGGAAAATTATCTTTTCCCAAATAAAATGGGCATGTTTCTGTGAAGTGTTGACATATCTAAAAGCACAAAGCAATACTATCCAACTGAGCTTCCATCTACTATTTAGGTCATGCACTAACTAAAATTCCGTCTATTATTTGGCTCATGCAGTACCTAGAGTCTCAAGCTTTCTTAATTTAAGGGCCACATTTGCTATAATTCCACTATGTATCACAAGGGACTCATATGTTCTACTTAATATAGAAGCTACCAGGATAAACTGCTCATTTATATATTCAAGGTGTGGGGGAGAGTTATACTTGGTCTTTGTTCCAGTAGCCATTTGTGCAATCTGGAATGTATTTTGCAGGTAAGCATCCTCTTTGCATGATCTAGCTCAACAGAAGGATGAAATACAGTACATACTTTCCTGAGAATAAGCCCCACTGAACTCATTTTGACTTACATTTGTACAGAGCACAGGATTGCTCTGCATGGCATAATCTCTAAGTCCCAATAAAGGTTATTATTCTATTCTTGTTTCTTTCCATTTGGTACCATAGTCAATTTTAGTTCAAGACAAGCTCTTATTCTAAGTGCTGCAGTGAAGAGATAGTTGTAACTGAGGATCAGTGATGAAAAGTGAATTATCATTAGCTCATTAATGGATGCTCACATATTCTCTTTCCAACCAAAGTATGACACTTTGGTCATGCTCATTCACAGTAATAAGAAGTATAACATGACTGATGGCTAAGTTATGGTTTAAACCCATCTTGCTTTAAAGTCATGAAAGAAGCTTTGCCTCAGACTAGAAGTCCTAGGCCTTATCAAGTGCATGATTAGGGAATGTAATTGGCTCAACAGGAAACAACACAAATATTTAACAAATATACAAGCTGGGCTAAGCATATTTGCTGTGCAGCAGGATGTTAAAGAATCCCCAGTTCTGTGATCAAAATACGAAATGTATTTTGTATTCTGCTATTAGAATCCATTTGTAAATACTATTCTAACTTTTTTTTTATTTGCAAATGCTTGGCACTACCAGGAAAAAAAACCCAGAATGTAATGAAAAATACGTGGGGGCATTTGATAGAACAGGCACCTGGAATAAATAAGTAGAGTGAAGAAACAAGAACATTTCCTGAGTGTGCAGCATCCTTCTCAGTTATCTTCTACAGATACTGATTGGGCGCCTCCAGGCTAATTTCCGGAAGCACAAGGGTGAAGGAACTGTCCTTATTACATGACTCCTGGGATCAGCAAAGCTCTTTTTTTAGCAGACTGAGATTGCTTTATATCATAGCAGCCCATGAGTTGGAGCTGTCCCCAGAATGGTTCCATAGCAATCTTGCTATCTCTTTTGCTATGCTCTTTGTCCAACAGAATTTTCCTGGCTCAGCACTACAGAAAAGGCTGAAAAGGGAGAAGTGTCTTATCTCTGTTAAGTGATAAGACTAGTCATACCTCACCATGGGGCTCATCCACCAGAGGACTCATTTCCTCTGAGACTGAGCAGTGAAATCTTCTCAAGCAAAGATTCTCCGTCTACGGGAACTTAATGGGGACAAGCTGCACCTGAATTCTGGCCATGAAAGGTCTTGGAGCGGGCAACATCAAGTTGCTAAGAATAATGTTGTTCCTGAGCCTCTACCTAATGTTTCTTGTATCCTGCAACACTTGTTGAGAACAACTTATTGATGAGAGCAACATATCTTAGATTATATTCTTCTCTGCTTGTTATTTTGAACTGGATTGGTTAAATTCTAGACTGTTAGTTGATTTGACTTTGGCTACTCCTTTCTTGACTTACTTCACTCTCTGATAGGACTATATTTTGACTTTTGCCTTATTGTCATACTCTGCTTCTAGACTTGCTTTGGAGGATGTGCTGTGGGTAGTGGCCAGCTTTAATGACATTTCTCTAAAGCTTGTTCCTGGGACCCTCCTTCTTGGAAGCAAGAGAAGGGGTGGAATTGTTATGTATCGGGTCAATGACTAAAAGCGAGTCAGACTGTTGGTTCATTTAACACAGTATTAAGAGTAACTCTTCATCGTTTCAGCAAGAGTATGTCCCCTGCCTTACCTGGAGATACTAGAGAATCAATCTAGGGACCTTCTGAAGGCAAAATAGCTTTCTTCCCAGATGTGCTATGACTTTTCTCTAGATTTGTTTTTGACCCCAAAGTCTGCACTTCGTTCATCCCAAGCAGAAGTACAGAAGTCATATCCATTCTGCAGAGAACCTAGTTTGGAACTTAAAGGATCTGACCCTGCAGGATGTGTTTCTCAGAATGGATTCAAGCTTCACATATTCTAAGAGTCTATTAAAAAAGAAGGGCAAAATCTCTCCAGTGTTTCTGAATGAGGGCAGTAGGTGGGTGAAACCCACTAAGATCAAACAAAGTGAAACATTCAGTTTCCCCTTGTAAATCTATTGAAATGAACCTAAGAGGTAATTTGCTTTTAACCAGCTTCATAAGAAATAATTTACTTTTAAGCAACTGTCTTTGCTATCTTTGCTACTTAAATCAGCTCCTTTCCTAGAAACTATAAAATAGTTGAAGAACTGTCTTTATGTAAGTCCCCGCTTTGGGGGGTCCCCAGTATCAGTATGGTTTGGATGGGCACCATACTAATTGGCATCATATGTAATTGGCAACACATTTTATTGGCTCTGATATCAAATTCAAGCCTGAAAGGTGACAGAGGTGTCAAACTGAGCGAGAGACCTGTAAATGTGAGAAGCATAGGTCAACTCCAAAATTCCTCCAGGTAAGACTGGGTCATTTGTCAGGCAAATACACATCATTCCTGTGGATAATAGGCTTAAATAGAAGCTGGACTTTTCCAAGGAATCCAACTGTGAGGAGCCCACCAGGACACTGATTGACGGATATCTAACCTTTGTACACCTGGATTCTTTCCTCTGTCTTCACAGCACCCACAATAGACAGCTGTTACAACATTCATCATGTCTTTGTCAATCAAAGCACTAAGCCCATCAACAGGCGAAAGACCCATTGTCCACAACAGGTTCCCTTTGTCTTGCATCTGGAACCTTCATAGCCACAAGCCATTTTCAGGGTACAAATACCCCTGATTTGAGGAGGCCCAGTGCAGTCTCTTGAAGGTCTACCCATCACTCTGTCCATCTGGCTCCTGAATGAGAACTGCCCTTAGGTCCTACCTAAGCCAAAATACATTTCTGCTCTTCACTATTCTTCTGGACTGGTAATTATAAATCCCCCCAAATCCCTCAGCCTCTCTACAATTTTTCCTCCCTTTCTCTTTCAGCTAGCTCTTGTGTGAATGTGTGATTATGTGTATCTTGTGTGCATGCATGTGTGAATTCCCCTCAATAAAATCATTTTATTAGACAATTTTGCTTGGTTTTTGGCTTGGCCTGACCCTGTAAAAATTGGGTTTAAAGATTTCGCTAGGTTACCCTGCCTCTCGTAGTGCTACAGCTTGTGCTCTGGCTAATTCCCATTCCCCATTATTTGGAGCATATTGCGGTGTCCCCCAAGGGACTCCAGAAATCAGGGTAACATTTACAATATTCTGTACTGTACCATTTGTTTTCCTTTTTTCCTGTTTGTGATATTGAAAATAACACGCACACACTCACACATATAAAAATTGAATGTTTTGTAGGTGGGACATCGTATGTGATTATTTGTCAAAGTCTCAGGTTACTAACATTCTATCTATTCTTTATAGTCATGTGTGGCCTATGTAAGGTAAAATGTTAGCCCAAAACAATGGAACCCACTGATTAAATAGGGATTACTCTTAAATCTTTCTAACTTAGCATAGCCATATTATCTAAATCAACTGGCTTCAATTGTACATTGCTTTACAATTTAGGACATAAATTTTGCTTTTCTTTAGCATGGCTTCCTCTATCCACTCCTAATTCCAAATTAAACATAAGATTATTTTGCTGGTAGGTGACTTTATCAAACTTAAAACAAAGAACATGGTCTTTCATTCTCTTCATTATGCTAATGAGAGAAAAAGAAAGCAAATCTTGGAACAACAACAAAAGGAACACATTAATATTTACTTGCCAAAGTTTTCCTTTAATATCTATCATTAGAGTCAAAGAATGCCTTGCAGAACTGCATCATTAAAGACATGAAGCCAAAAAAAAAAAAGAAAAAAAAAGAAAGACAGAAGAGAAAAGAAAAGAAAAAAGAAAGAAAGAAAGAAAAGGAAAGGAAAGGAAAGGGGAAAAAAGGCTCATCAGTCAAATAAGATATTATTTTTTCAGGCTGTTCTTTAAAATACTAAGCTGTGTTCTAGAAAGCCTCTCTACTTTTCCTAGCTAATATGCAATGTTTTTCCATAATACTTGTGACTCTGACATGCATATGGACATGCATTCAAGGAAGAAAAGTAAAGTATCATGTTGATGTTTCTTGGTGGGGGCGGAGATGAATTGTGAAAAAATTAAGGGAAAATCTAAGGTGGATAGATCACTGAATTTTCCTGGCAAGATTTGTTCACAGGGGTCTTGCCATTGCTATGACTACCTAAGTCTCATTTGTTTAACTGGGTCTGCTCTAAAAATGACTAAGTTTGGATCCAGCCCTTTGTTTGTAAGTGATGTCTGTGGTGTTCACATATCACATTCAGCATGTATACATTCTGTGTATGTCAATAAATGTACTCTTAGCTATTTGTTTGCATGCTTGACCTTCTCCCTCCACAGCTTTTGGCCACAATCTATAGGACTTTCAGCTGGTGGTTTTCCATCTCCTCATTTATCTTTGTAGACATTCTTTACATCTAGTGTAGAATCTCACTCTTGACCAAGAAGTCAGGATATGGCTAGAGCTCTGAAGGAGGAATGAAAATTGCTTTACAATTGCTTTACCTGGTGCTAGGAAAATTTCTTGAAAATAACGTGCTGATAATTACATAGCATATTTTTTTACCTTCTAGAATGCTGTATATGACCAGTCAATACCTAGCCTTTTTGACTTCTATTTGGTTTATGGAATTTTCCGAGAACATGGACTTTGCACTAGTGATTTGGCAACTTTGGCAAACTATATTAGGATGTAAGAGCATATGGCTTTGGGCTCCCATTCTGTTCAGATTCTGGTTTGTTAGGGCGGGAGATGTTTCTTTCTCTAAATAAGGTTGGATCTTTGATTCAGCTGGCCTGCTTTTCTAATTTCTAAGTCTTCTGTGGCTGTACATATGATCCATCCCCATGTCAGCTGCTGTGTGGTTGATCCTCATTCCCAGGAAGGTAGCTGCTTCCTTGATGATGCAGAAAACCACTCAGTTGCCTTGCTTCATCCATTTTCTGGTAGCATCCAGCTTACAAGGTGTTGTGTATGGATACCACACCCCCAAAAATACTTAAGAAGCTTCAAGTAGCTGAAAACAGGGTGGCAAAACAGATTTGATCCTAGTGAGGATTTTTTTTTCCTGCACTGGCTTTTGGTTCATTATAAACCAATTAAAACTGATCATGACTTCTACAGTCCTAAATGTGAACAGGTTACCTGAAACACTGCACTAATCTAAAAACATCTACCTGAATGCATGCAAGGAAGAAGGTTGCTCGTGACTTTTACAACATATGAAACAAGAAATACCAGATGCCCAAGCTTGTATAGAAAAGGAAGAGGTACTAAGAATCATATTGCAATCATATGTGTGCTAATGGGGCACACTAAAGAATTTCAAAACAAAGTCACTCTGTGTTTTACAGATTACAGCAAAGCCTTTGATTGTGTAGATCATTAAAAACTATAGATCGCTCCAAAAGAAATGGATGTGCCCCAACATTTAATTGTCCTGATGTGCACTCTATATACTGGCAAGATTGAATGAGCCAGGTAAATAAGCCTCATGGAGACTTGCACCAATCATGTGGTCCTGCATGATATCTGATTGTGAGACCAGTAGGTCAGGTCTCCAGCTAGACTGCCAAATAGTAGTCCAAGTTCCTCTGAATCTTCTTCATAGCCAAAGTTGGAAAATTGAATGTCTCAGGTGGATCATCTTGCTTGTAAGTGATGTTCTTTTGCTGGATGACTTATTCTTGAGGCAATTCAGGAACCCAAACTGAAGCCTTTTCCACATGACAACACTCCCTCATATTGTCCTGTCTCAATCCTGGTAGCAACTCTCCCAGGATGGAAGCGTGTCCCCAATGCTCCTCTCCATACACAACTGGCTGCCTGTGGAAGGGAGCACAAAAGACATGTTCCATCTGTCTGCATAGTTTGTGCTTCAGGCCCTTCTGCAATGGAAGGCTGACACAATCAGGAGTTATTGACGGAGTTTCTCTATCAATTGTATAGCCCACGATTGTGCTGGCTGGTGACACTAGAAGAGCAGGACTGCAACATCATATAGAAGCGTCATCATGATTCCACTCCTCTTGCGTCCTCACACTGGGACTCCATCGTCATGTGGAAAGGGCCAAAGCTTTGTTGACCTTCCTGTATGTATTGTCCATCCTGTCCAGTCCACTGTCCATTTGCATGTCTTCATTCCTAGTAGTAAGGACCAAACTATGTCTTCTGAATTCATGCAGATATAATCGCATTACCTTCCACTGTCATAGGTAATTATTCCCAGCTGGACAGCTATGGCTACAGCTGCACTAGTGTGCTCTGTTTGTCATAGGATCATTGGCAAAAATTACTACAACAACTCACACCTCTCTTCTTCACCCAGGTGAGGCAATGCCAGTCTGGCAAGCAAATATTAATTCTCAAAAGCAAAGCTTTTGCATACATTCAAGCCCAGTGGACAACATAATGGCTTACAGTCCAAATCATTCTCTTTCTAGTCCCTGAATGCCAGAAAGAAAATAGAAATTGGTGAAAAACCAACAGTGAAGCACTAAGACTCCATCTCCCAACTGCATACCCTGCAACATTTCACAGATGAAAACCAAGACACACATGGCTGAACAACATCAGAGTATGGTCAAGTGGGAAAAGTTATTAATGACGAGGAACACAAAAGTTAGCAGAGGATGTAGAAATTTGCTTTTGCCAGGGCCTACTGGGAAAGATAAGTTTCCACCCCTCCCTCCTCCTTCAGAGTTTATAAAGTACAAACAACTTTTGCACTTTGAAGTAAATTTGCAGCAACTGAAATAAGCTGAGAACAAAGGGGAATGGTAGGAGGAAGAAAGAAAAATTGGGCCATGTTAAAGACTGTTGAAAAAATGGGATGACAGAAGGTTAACTGCGTGGTCCTTGCCAAATTGGAACAGCTTGAGGGTATGCAATTGCCTGAAACTGTGCAGCAGAGACGGTCTCCCCAGTATGTAAGAAATGTGAAACCCTTGGTGGAGAGATTCATCAAAGACATCGATGGAAGATTCCCATAACTTGAAATCTGGTGACTGGCACTTTATGCCACTGAAAGTGAAAAAGAGACCCTCTGCCAGCTGGTCAGTCGTTGTTGTTGTTATTGTTATTTATTTAGCATTTTATTGTTTGTAAAGCAGCAGGATTGCAATATCGCTGGACGACAATTAAATTCTAAAAACAAGCAAGCTAAGCAAGTCATGATTAGGTCAGGGTCTGGATGAAAAACTTGTGCGAACCCAAAGTATACTGTCTGAGCTCCATGGAAGAAAGATAAAATATAAATATTGAAAATCTTCTGCTGAACAGAGCCTTTGGAAAAAGCAGTGGAAACTGAAGCATGGACATGCAAAAGGAGAACAGCAATGTCTTCCAAATTTCTTAGCCCCTGCTACTCCTCTGTTATCTTGGTTTGTTTAGTTATGAACATCTGCAGAATATCAAGAATGACAAAGAAAGGGAAGATCAGTACAATACACAAGGTGCAACATCAAGCTTTACACGACATTCACTAGCAGAGAAACTTGAAACATCAGAAGTGGCTTTCTCAGCAACTCAGGCAATCTGCCTGAGTGCTAATGTAAAGAAGCTTGTTATAATTACCGACTTCATTATCACTCAGACATAACAAATGTAGTCAAAGGAAATGGGAAACTTGCACCTTAAAATGTTGTAAGTCTTGTTAGCACCTAACTGTTCAATTATTTTACATGTTCAGGATGAAGAGCCTTAGGCTCAGTTCAGGATCATGGAAATAAAGTTGTCGCACTTCAACACTTCAGATTTACAATTGGAATCAGTTTTTCTCTGATGCCTAGGGACAAGAGGATTATCTATAATTCCTTTGACCTCATCTAGCCAATGTTATCCAGAAAAGAAAAGAATGCTGCTAATGAATTAAGATGATTTAGAATTACATCCTATTATGATATTATAGTTCTGGCTAGTGGAATAGGAGTGCAGGCTTTTGGATTATAAACATTATTTCCGAAACAATTAACCAATGTATAAAATAATAGCTCATGCTACATCCTGTATTTTGTTTTTAACCTGTATTGTAAGCTGCCTTGGATCTCATACTGGGAGGACAGCAGACAAATAATTTCAAACTTTTAAAGGTAGTATCTGAGTTAAAATCTAGCAATTTTTTATTAGGTGCTCACAGAGAACGAGAAATTAAATCTCCTAATGTCTCAATTGGGAAAAAAAATGGTGTAATGTGGATGCCAAAGTGACAGAATAGGGAAAGAGAACTTCCATGGGAGGAGGGCACATTAAATCCCTACAGGAGGCTGGCTGTTGTTGCTGGAACTTGGTGGTAGCAAAATTTCTCCCTACCATGGTTTCTACTGAACTTCATCACCAACTGTGGCAGATCTGTATGGCATCTCAGAGCTTTCTGTAGTGCCAGAGCACAACATGTTAGGGTAGATAAACAAACCACATCTCATCACATCCCCAGGTGGACATGGAGGTGACTTGAACCCCCAAACACAAGGTAAGAAGGTAGAAAAGAGAAGAAAAGAAAAGAGAAGGAAAAAGGTAAGAAGGTAGGAAAGAGAAGGAAAAAAATTTTGGCCAGAGGATCACCACTGACAGTAGTGATGAGGAAGGATGACTTTATTCTTTTAGGCTTCCCTTCTTATACCATTTTTATGTTTATATTAAAGAATACTTACATGAAAGAAAAGATTCATGCATCAGCGTCAGCAAAGTTACAATTTGTACATGTGTCACATTTTATCTGACCATTAACTTCTCAAGTCTACATGGCCCTGTCAACATCCTGGATCTTTCTCAAAGATATCTTCAATGTTAGCAGTGTCCTTCCTTGCTGCACATACTGACCACTGACATGTACTATGCAGAAAAAACAATTCTAACGCAAGGTTGTTTGATGAGCCTTAAAACCAGTTAATACTATAGCTAATTGTTAACATACAATAGCAAATAGCATTAAAATTTTAAGCCTAACAAACAGACCTATGAGAGACTGCAGGCAGAGTATATTTTCCTTCCTGAAGCTACAGGAAGAGAAAGGAAGGGAGGAACCTGCAATGATTTCCAGAAGGGTTCGTAGTAAAGTCAGATTTGCTTAAAATCAAGATTACATCAGAAGTGCAGCTATGGCTGTCTGAAAATGGTCTGCCTGAAGAACTTGGAATTTCTCAGGCCCGCTTTTACTAGGCCAACCCAGAGGTGCAGAATGTACCATGCTAGCTTTCCAGCCACACAGCTTTCTGGATCTGGCAAAGATTGTCCCTGGTGATAATGAATCCCTTAGTGATGCTGAATAGCATACAGGGGAAGGAAACTGACAGAGTTGTGATCACAGCCTCTACATCTTTGTTTTGGGATGTTTATAGGAAGTGTGTATGTAAACTGGAAAAAAGGCCATTTCCCCCAAGGATGTGATATGTAACAGTTGAAGGTGACGGGTCAGGAAGTCACAACAGAAATAGACAACAGGGTTGCAGATAAACTCTTATACAGAGTAAAACTCTGGGAAAGAAAAGAAGGTATTGAATGTCTTCATGTTGATTTTTCCTGATCATTATTTTCACTGCACCGTTTTATGCAGTTCTGCTACTGTGTGACAATTAACTTAATACATTTCTCTGTGGGATATAATTTGCAGTCTTTATTGAAAAAAATAGTGGCAGTACATAACTTGAATGACCATGGAATCAGGAAATATAACTACCAATTTAAGTAGCTGTTTTTATTTGGCTATCGATGGATACCATTTATTTGTGTAAAGCATTTTTAATTATTACAGTATAATAAGAAAGGAAATAAAAGTAAATAAAAGTCAAGATAAGACCACACTGGTATGCCACAGGGCTGGAATTCAGGAAGGATCTGGTCTACTGTGTTACTGAGACTATAAGCAAATGACTAACCTTTTACTTGACCAGCTAACACAAAACAATAACAATGCTTAGAAAATTAAAATTCAGTTTGGGATTTTGCTTAATCATAAGAATACCAATTACATTTAGATTGTCCTGTTCCAAAGGGTATTCCATCTTTGCAGTGTCTTAGAGAAATGGCAACGATAAGATGGTTGGTTGAAGAAGGTCAAGGACAGGGCAGATTGAGAACCCTGGAAGTTATGACCCCAGTACTGACCCGCTGACTTTGGAGCCAGATTAAGGAGCATGAATAACAGTGCTGCCATTGCGTACAGTTAGCTTACCAGGTACTGACTAGAGCAGGTAACAGGGCCTTATAGCCAGACTAGAACAATCTTTCTGGGAGTGCCTCCTTCAGGGCTGCCTTCTAAAAGGCCAGTATCCTTTCCTACTCATTAGCTTCTGGGGCAAGGAGTGAAATCTAAGGAAGGAAAGTCAGCTGAGACAATACTCTCAAGGCCTCCCTGATAACTCAAGCAATCTGAGGCCCACTCCTCACAATCAAAGGGAAGTGAGTTTTCCAGGGATCAAATGGACAATATGTGGGATCCAAGGTGACAAACCATGCTTTAGCAGAACCAAGAACTGGTCCTGGTTCACATTGTAGGAACTTCCACTGAAGAACTCAGTTCAAGAGAGCTCTTGATTATGGGCCAAGACAAAAATGGATTATGCAAAGTTCCTGAAGATGACCATTATGTGGTACTGTATTTTTTTTTAAACTGGCTGGTAGCTTGGTAATAATGAATGCAGGGCTGTGAGGATTCACAATTGAATATGGGCTGCAATCCTATATGGTTCAGCATAGTGCACTAAGTCCACATGTGGACCTATTCTAGGCTGAACCATATTCCATCCCCTAAATTACTGAACAGCCTCTGAAAGCCCTCCCCCCATAGCCATTCTGTGCTTTGTAGGGAGAGCCTAGGATCGCAGACACATCTAGCTATGTTCCCATGCCCAGATGCAAAATTATTAGAGCAGAACTGTGACCTCTGGAAGACCCTAGAAGATATCAGCACTGATGTCATCATTTTGCATCTTGCTACAAGAAGACAGCCAGATGCTTCTCTAATCCATTCCCACAAAGCATATTATGGTTCTCCACAAAAGCACCAAATGGTCTTCAGACTATGTTTAGTATGCCAGCTGATGTTATAGGTGCTGCAGAAGGAGAAAGGGAATGCCAGTTCCCACAAAGAATGAAAAAGAAAAGAAAAGAAAGGACAAGGTGCGCCCATAAAAGAAATTTACGCTATATGTCCCTAACATGATGCCAGTCTTAATGTGTTAGGATAACGTTCTCAGTAGATAGCTCTTTTGTTTAACATAACAATTTGCAGTTTCTTTAACAACCTTCCTTTTTTTCCCTGTCCTCGTTCTGTATAAGATTGGAAGACTCTTTTTCTCTCCCACTCTGAAATTTGTGCCATTTGAAATGCATTTTTCCTAATTTAAAATTTAGTTATTTATGCAGTTTTCCCTCATAGATGAAAGCATGTTTTTGCCTATCCTTTCAATTATGGCTGTTTTCAAAATGCACCTTATTTTGTGCACTTTCTATTTCCCAGGAACACTCTGTAAGCCTTGAGATGAGGGGATGTGTGGAAATGCTAGTTGCTTGAAACTGCTGAGTCCAGTGAATTTTTTCCACATTTCCTACTTTGATGGAAAGTAGACAAGCAAGCCATTTAATGGTAAAGACAGGATGTTTTATGCTATCTTCTGTGAGTGATACCGTATATCCTTCCTGAACTGGCATTCTCTCTCTGCATTCCTGGGTGTTGAGAAATTTAAGAAACCTCCTATAGGATTTTTAATGTATTATATGAATGTGCCAGGATGATAGGGTATATACAGGCATACCAGACAGTCAGCAAAGTATGTCTTTAATTAAAAAAACAAACATTTTGAATTTTAAATTATCTTGGATCAAACTATTATAGAATAAATATATGGAGATAATGGAATAGACTTGAAAGAATGTATGAATGTGCCCAGACAGAGCCCCTTGAAATTTGAGCAAAAATGGTGAAGAAATAAATAAATATTTGCTCAAATAATCAGAAAATGAGCATTTCTTTATCTCCCCTTCCTCTTCTTCCACCACTCCTTTATTGGCCTTCACATCTATGAGAACTACCTTGATAGCAGATTTTTGTATTCAAGAGTTGGCTAATTTATGACATTTAGCCCTCTCTACTTATGAAATCACAACCTATTGGAGACCTGGCTAACCTAATCAAGTAAAACCAAATCATGTCATTTTAGTGACTGGTCTCCTAGGAATCCTGTCTTTGGGCTTTTTTTGCACTTGGCGAAGAAATCACCCCATTCTGGTACTCACCAGACTGGAGCACTCCCTCGGAGGATCCAGGCTGATCCAGAGCAGTGCATGGCCGCGTGACACACTGCTCCGGGGATGAAAATGGCGGCTTCCGGTTGGCGGAGGCTCTCCACCAACCGGTGAAGCTTGCCCACCTAAAGCCCGCCCCTGGAAGATCTGTAGGCTCACGCTGGTGCGAGCCTGCAAATCTACACTGGAGCGCAGCCACGGAGTGGGGCATGCTGCATTGTTGAAAGACCTGTTTTAAGTGGTCTTTCAATAACATGGTGAGCGACCACTTCTGCTCATTCTGGAGCGGGCTGAAGTCTGGAACTACAGAAAGTAGTCCGGACCCAGTCCGCCCCCAAGTGCAAAAGTCATCTCTGGAGGACACTCTACCCTGTTGCAAAAACAAAGTGCAGAAAAGGCCAATATATTAGACATGAGGAACTTCAAAGTACACCCCCTTTGGTAACACCATATCCTTCTAGGGTTATCCAAAAGGCATGCCTTCCACAAGAGATAATTTTTTAGTGATTTCTCAGGTTTTGAAAGGCATTTTCCCCAATCTAAAAAGTTGAAAGGTTTCTTCTAAGGCTTAGTGTTTGATGGGAAGAACTTAAACTTAATGTATGCTGGTATTTTTGGAGCCAGTCTGTTACCTTTAACCCAACTATTACTGAATACCCTTCAACATTTCACAGATGAAAATTGGGACATGTTTGGTCAAGCAACATCATAGTGTGGTTAAGATGGCAGGAAAGGACAGTTGGAAGGTATATCACTGGAATGCAGCCCCTGAGAACTTCCCTGAAATTGAATTTGGCCATTGGATTGAAAGATCTTGTTTTAGATTATGAAAATAATGTGTATTACTTCACTAACATCAAAATGTGGAAGCCAACATGGTTGTGTAAGCATGAATATGTGCATCTCTTCTATATGCATTCCATTGAGAGTTTCCCTGCACCTCTGCTTGAAGATATGCCCTGGGAATTATGATCTCTGTGGTGATGCTGATGCACAAATGGGTGAATTGATGTGTGGGTGTAGATATTTATAAGGGGAATTGAAAAATGGTGGAGGTACTTAACCTAACTTGTGTCTATCAGTTTTCCTTGAAAACACCTATTTCAGTTGAACATATTTTTGGTGACTTATTTTTGGTGCTGGAGAAAAACATGGGTCTCTTTTTTAAAAAAAAAAGACTGGGAAGGGAACATTTACAGAATCAAGTCAGCAGTGTGGGAATTCTTAAGCATCCTCCCATAATAATCCCACACATTTATGAAAGGATAGTTTTGGTAGAGTCACTTGAACAAAATTGAAAAACTGTATAAAATATATTATTCAATGATTGCTGCTCTACATTCCAGACCACATTCATTAATGTAACAGGAAGTGTACAGAAAAAGCATTAGAAGAAGTTCAGTATCAATTAAAGCCCTAAAACCAAAAGCTCTGGTTCATATGCTTTATCCAAAGCTCTAATCATTGCTCCCTGGGTGGTTCCTAAGGTTTTATGGGTAATTAAGTTAGAGTAAAATGTGATAACTTGCCATGTATTTATTGACAACTCCTTTACAGCATGTAAATATACTGCAAAAGAGGGACATTCTTAAATAGGCTTTCATAAGAAAAGTCAATGTTGCTTCACTCTGATAATTGGGTCTGGAAGCAATATGTAAGGTCATACCCTTCAACATTTTACAGATGAAAGCTGGGATACGTGTAGCCAAAGAACATCAGAGTGTGGTCATGATGGCAAAAATTATTAATGAGGAAGAACACAGAAACCAGGAGATGATGCAGAAGTTTGCTTTTGCCTGAGCCTACTGGGAAGGGCAAGATTCCACTACCTCCTCTCATGTCCCTCTTCTGAACTAATTGAGTGTCAGCTACTTTTACAGTTTGAACTCAGTTTGCTGCAACTGAAGTAAGCTGAGACCAAGTGGGAAAGTGGGGGGAGGAGAAAGAAATTTGGACATTTTAAAGGCATTTAAAAAGCGGGATGAAAGAAGAGTAATCAGGACTGTCCCTGCTAAATCAGTACAGTTGGAAGCTATGTGATAGATATCCAGGTGGAGGTGGCAGGCAAGCAGCCATAAACAAGGAATTGCATGGGAGAATACATTGACTAGAGGGAGCCATTTCATCTCTAATGTGTTTTTCAGGTTCAGAGAGGAGAAACCATGGTTAAATGTTTCCCAGGGTGAAAATGAGAGTTTTCAAGATAAATCAATGGAGAAATCCAAAAGTTTAATGACTGGATACAAGTATGTTTATATCAAAACAAAAGGTAGCAGGCAGGCAGGTCTGCCATTTCTAGTTCATATCTTATTTCATGTGAAACATTTTTATTTCCTGAACAGTTTAAAAATATGCAATTTTTATACCAATACAGCCTATTGTTATATTGTGGGGGCTGGGGTGCTGAAGATGAGAATGAGTGGTTTAGGACAGTTGTCCAGTGTACTCCAGCGTAATATTGTAGGCAAGAGGCTGGAATGTCCATCTTGATTTTCCTTTTCTTTCCCTCAACTTGCAGCTAAAACCAATTTCAATTAATCTGCGCACAATTCTTTTCCTACCTCCAACTTTACTTTTATGTCCTAGTTTTCCTCCAAAGAGGCTTTATTTATATATTACATTTACATACCACCATGGCAGCATAGATGACTTTCCTCCTTTATCAAGGTAGGTCAGAGTGTAAGAGAGGCTGAGAATCACAAAAGTGGAGGAGGCTGTGAGGAGGATCAGGCTGAAGTCACTCAATGAGTATCATGGCTCAGTGAAGACTTAAGGCAGGACCTCCCAAGGTGAACCCCAATAAACTAACTGTAATGTGACAGTGGCTCTCCACTTTCACTCATCCTCACAACAAATAGAGAATGAGGGAGAGAGAAACTGGCCCAAGGATGACCCAGAGAGCTCCATGACACAATGACAAATTCAGCTGAGATTTCCCCAGCCATAATCCATAAATCCAACTGAAATAAGCATAGTGTACTTTTGAGCAAACATTAATAGAATCTATTTTGAAGGAGTGGCTGGAAGTAAACAAGGCTGGACAAAAGGAAGAGCTATTTAGAAATGGCCTTGATTTTATACAGCTGAACTTTTCAGTAGTTTAATTCCTGCCAGTTGTTTCTGCTTGATACAGAGAGTTTAAACGTGTTCAAATTAATCAGGCAGTTGCCTTTAACGTTCCTCCATCCTACCCCCTTTTGAGCACTTTCTGTTCAACAATAACAATAACAACAACAACAACAAATCTAATCTAGTCAGTGTTGGACTGAGTTTGGACTAGGACAAGGAGCAATGGATTCAAGCTGTAGGAAAGGAGATTCCACCTGAACCTCAGGAAGAACTTCCTGATGGTCAGAGCTATCTGGCAGTGGAATATGTTGCCTTGGAGTGTGGTAGAGTCTCCTTTGGAGGTTTTTAGGCAGAGGCTGGATGGCCATCTGTTGAGAATGCTTTGATAGGTGTTCCTGCATAGCAGGGGCTTGGACTTGATGGCCCATGAGGTCTCTTCCAACTCTATGATTCTATGGCCCTTTCTGCAACTCACCTTTTTGTGGAGCTGGGGTGCGGGGATCATGCAAGCAGTCTTTTGGGAGAGGCTCTTGTGTCCCCGTTGCTTTAGCTCTGCAGCTGCTGCCTGCTCTTGAGCAGGTAGTGTAAGAGCCCCTCCTTTTCCTTCCGCGGTGCAGCCTGGGATTTTCCCAGGCTGTGCTGTGGCAGGAAGCGCAAGCGCTGTGGCTCCGCAGCTCTGCATACATGACAAGTGCATGCGGGGGCCCAGAGCGATGCGCGGTTGTGCATCATTTTCGGCTCAAAGCCGAAAATGAAATAGTGCATGATCGGCACCTGCCAGGCCCTGGAGCGTCGCGCAATTGCGAGTGCATTGTGTGGACCACTCCTCGCAGTCGTGCAACACTCCAGGGGCCCTTTCGCATGGCAATTGCTGTGTGAAAAAGGGCCAATGATTCTATGATTCTCTTGTACTAATCACCTTGAAACAAGCAACGGCATTTAACAGCCATCAAGTGGCTGATCATTAGCACCTCATAACTAACTTAATACAGTTAAGCAGTGAACTTTGTGCCTCACTGAAAGGAAATACACCTTTGGTAGAATGAAGAGTTTCGCTTTCAACAGCCAGTCCAATTATACTGACAAACCTTTTGGAGAGGGTCATTTCTTTTAACGTTCAAAATTTTCCATCCTTTCTCTTACTAGGGTTCTCAGTACTGAAAGGCAATAACTCAGATTTCCCTAGAGACAATTAGTTACTAGAGTGAAGAGAGAAAGGGATGGGGCATTGTTGTTGTGTACCTTCAAGTCATTTCCAAATTATAATGACCCTAAGGTTAATCAATCATGGGGGGTTTGTTGGCAAGTCAGATGGGATTTCCCTTAGTCTTCTTCTGAGACTGAGAGAGAGTGACTTGCCCAAAGGGAGTGAGCTTCCATGAGCAGGGATTTGAACCTCGGTCTCCAGAGTCATAGTCCAACACTCAAACTGATACAGTATGCTGGCTTTCTGATGGGACACTACATTTTTTGCACCTCAGGCAAATGCATCTGCTGAGGTTGGACAAGATGATCCACTGGTCTCTTCCAATTCTACAGTTCCATGATTTAATGATTTATCTAACTAGATAATATTACTATTTTTCAAGACAAAGCTTGCCTGATCCACCGTAATACTGAAGTGCTGAGAACTTTTTTTGACATGGAGTCATAGTGAACAGAAATTCAAAAGGTATAGAATGTCAGTAGAGACTTAGGATCTAATGACCCAAAGGATTGAAGGTAGATTGACCCTGTGGCCGTGAAAAGCAATACACCATAATTTCTGAGGATACATTTTTCAGACTGTTTTACAGTTCTGAAAAACTATACAACAAGGTCATCACTGAACAGAAGTACAAGGCTGAAATGTTATGCACATTTACCTGAATGTAAGATACTGAATACAATAAGATTCACTTTCAAATAGACGAAGAGAGGGCCATCAATATATCAGAAATGTGGTGCAGGAGGAGAGTTCTACAGATCACATTGATGGTGAAAAGACAAATAAATGGGTCTGAGAGGAAATCATGCTTGAACTATCACTAAAAGCCAACATGACTCACTGAGGATATAATCATTTGGTTCTATATCCTGAGGCAAACTGAAGCCCTTTCTGCAATGCACCTTTTCGTGGAGCTGGGGTGCGGGGATCGTGCAAGCAGCCTCTAGTAAGAAGCTCTTGCATCCCGGTTCCTTCAGCTCTGCAGCTGCCACCTGCTTGCACGAGAGCCCCATCTCTTCCTTTGCAGTGCAGCCTGGGAGTTTCCCAGGCTGCACTGAGGCAGGAAGCACAAGCATCTCGGCTCTGGAATTCTGATGCACGGCAAGTGCGCACAGGGCCCCTTTTCCGGCTTACAGCCGAAAATGAAAAAGTGCGCAGTCGGTGCCTGCCAGCCCCTGAAACATCATGTGATTGTGAGTGTGTCATGTGGATTGATCTTCACATTCGCACGACGCTCGAGGGGCCCTTTTGCATGGCAAATGTCATGCAAAAAGGGCCTGAATAATTGGAAAAGATAAAAATAATCTCAACTGGAAGGTAATAAGAAAAGTGGAAGACTGCAATACAAATGGATTGATTCAGCCAAAGAAGCCATGGGCTGGATTTGCAAGACCTGAACAGGGTTGTTGATGACCAAGGCTCTTGTGGAGGGCTTTCTCTTTTACAGGGCCACTGTAAGATGAAGTTGACTTTACACCGCTTAACAAGACACACATAGGATTTGGCTGTTAATTAAATTTTGAATTTGATTCTGTTACATATAACACACACACACACACACACACACACACACACACACACAAATACTTGTATATTTATAAAAAGAAGTTTAACTTAAAATTCTGGTTGAGAGTCAGGATCCATGTCATTATTTACATCTTTACATTAAAGATAAAAAGTGGAACCTATCCTACCAATTCTTTTTTTAAAATTAATAACAACAGATATGAAGTAATAGTTTTCACTTTACTTCAATGAAATCATTGTTGGGGATTAACATAGTTATATTAAATCTAGAGTGACTGAAATGTGATATGAAATATATGCAAAATTTTATTTACAGCTGCAATAGAACTGCAACTAATTGGAATATAATGCTTCATGGTAAATAAACTTGTATAAATTACAGATTATTTTCCAAATGAGTTCTAAGTGAAATTATTGATATTAAAGTAAAATAAATAAATAAATTAAAATGGTAGAAAGCAACTAGATTCTTGGAAATTAATTTATCTAATGCTCCCAGTCCAGAAAACATATCTTACAGTGACCTGGAGCAGTCCAGTTGACTAATTGCATTGGATTTTATCCCAATTCCACAACAAGCTTTGTGCAAAATAAAAAATTACTAATTCTATGCTTACAAATAAGATTCATATGAAAAGTGAACCTCTTTTACTAAGATTTTTGTGATTATTACTATAAAAAAATTAAAGTATGTTTCATTAATGTTAACAGAATCATCAAATGTGTTAATTGACTGTAAATACAATCAGCTGAATCTGGACAAAAAAGTTTTTAGCTTCCTAGACTAAGGCCATTTCTGCACGGGGCAAGGGAATCACCCCATGACACTACTCACTGGATTTTTGGCCTCCCCAGTCCAGTCTACACTTCTCCAGGCAGTGCATGGTCACCGCTCTGCACTGCTCCTGGGATGAAAATGGCAGCTTTCGGTTGGTCAAGGGTCTCGACCAACCACTGAAACTTGCCAGTCTAAAGCCCACCCCTGGCACATCGCAGGCTCGCACCAATGCAAGCCTGTGAATCTGCATAAGGGAGCAGGCTCGCAGTGGTGCGCTCCGTGCTTTTGAAAGACCTGTTTTTAGCAGTCTTTCAAAAGCATGCTGGACGACCACTTGGGGTCATTCCACAGTGGGCTGGGGTGAGGATCTATGTTAAGTAGGTCTGACCCAGTCTGCTCCCAGGTGCAGACATCCTCCCTGGAGGACGCTCTGCCCTGTGTTAAAAACCCTGTGTGGAAATGGCCATACTCTGCTTTCTTTGTTGAGTATAATAGACTCCAGCTAATTTATATAAAAGAAAAAGCATGGTGTAGTGGTTTGAGCATTGGACTATGACTCTGGAGACAAGGGTTTGATTCTCTACTCAGCCATGGAAACCCACTGGGTGACCTTGGGCACATCACATGCTCTCAGACCCAGAAACCCCTTGATAGGTTCATTCTAGGGTTGCTATAAGTTGGAAATGATCTGAAGACACCCAACAACAACAATTTATATGAAATAATAAAATGTCCATTATGGCCCTTTCATATTTCCTTGGGTTTACAAAAGAAATTATTCTAGGTATGCATAGCATTTGCCAAACCAAGAATGTAAGATATAATAAGCCATTGATGGATTGTTTGCCGTTTAACTTATTATTATTATTATTATTATTATTATTATTATTATTATTATTAATCATATCCTGACTTCTCTGAGCAGTTTGCTTATGGCTGTCTTCCAGGGCTTGGAAGTAACATTTATCTTTAACTCTTAGGTTTTGAGGTAACAAGAGTGTCACAAATTAATTTTTTTAAAAGCAACGTTACTTTATTAACAGTTTCACATTACTTGTGAGAGTATTTTGGGCAGCATTTTGACAAGAAATGTTAATGTTTTATGCTATGTTATCAATCCTAAGGAGATTTTTTTTAACCTCAAAAGTTAAGAGAAAGTCATTGAAAAGTAATCAGTAGTGTAACATGAACTATAGATGATAACCTTTTTCATCATAGTAATGAGTAATAGTGTCCTTAGCTCCTAGTGCTAGGAAAAGTTGTAGGAAGGCTGGTCTTTTCGAAGTTTAAGTCTGAGGAGGGACTTTGGCTCTTTGGCCAATCCCTGTTTCACACAGTGTGCAATTCTATGTCCGCCTGAGGGGTAGGAGTTTAGCTTCACAGTCCATTAGAGTTAGACTGGCAGCACTAGACTTTGCACAGTGGTATCAGGATACCTTGAGTGACTCCTGAGTTCACAAGGCACTAGAGGGTTGGTCTCAGTAGCAAGGCAGAGGGCCTGAGTGTAGGATCAATCCAGCGGATTGGGCTTTGGACATCCTTTGCATACAAGAGATATGTCCAACCTCTCAAGTTTTGACTTATATTGTTATGTTTACTAATGTTATTGTTGTTTCCAGATTCCAAGTTTTGTGTGGAGAACCAGTGAGTTCTGATCTATGCACATAATATGGTTTACTGGGCAGGGAGCCAACTGAAATTGCCATTTTGGTGCTCAGTTGGGATTGATAGGATAGAGTGGCTTGGGAAAAAGAGGCCTGTATTGGCATGGTTTATTGCCTCTGTTGTTTGGAGAGTGAAAGAGGCATCATCTTCACATTTTGGTGAAGGACCTGGGTTCGTTGAAGGGTAAGACTCTTATCCTCCAGGCTCTGCATGACTTTGAAGTCATACAGAATAGATGGCTGGGAATAATAGTGATGTGGTTGGCCATTTTGTTTCATCAAATTTGGTGGGGTGAGGGTGAACCCAGTGCATTGGTACAGCCCATAGAAAGGTAAATAGGAAGATTAGAAATGCCTTGAATAGGGAATTGGGTCACTTTCTTCCACATCCCACTATAGTTTTTCAGAGGCCCGACCTCTACAGAGGTGACTGCATCCATTTTTCAGAGGAAGGCAATAGGTTGTTCCTAAGGGATTTGCAACAGGGAGTGAAGGCACTGTTGGCAAGTTTAGTGGGGGAAAAGGACTAAGTAGATACTTGTCCCTTGTCTGTGGAAGGTAGTAGAGAGAGAAAATGAGAATTATGGTTAATACCTCAGCACCCTTCTGGTGAAAGGGAAGGCTCTTGAATTGCCTCTTTAGATCCTGGGAAGCTAGGGTGGGGAAGGAGACTGCCTTTGGGACTGGCCTGGGGGCTTTGCTCTCACTTAAGTCCCATGACGTGGGAGTGGGGCTTCTTAGGTCTGCCAAACATAGAATGAGCCAAATGGCCAAACATGGAGTGACCCAGTTATTGGTGGCACTTAGTTAACCCAGTTCTCTGTGTCTGGCATTTTTATTCCATTGTTGGTCAACAAAACAGATATGGACCCACATGGCAGGAGGAACTGAGGGGAAGGACCCACCTTTGCTGGCCTTCAGTGGAGGAGAGACCAGAGATAACTGTGTCAAGTGTAGAATGCCATGAGACCAGGCATGAAGGGATGGAGCTAGAAGGTTCATAAGCTATGTCTGCACCCCTTGGAACCCTCTTTGGACAATGGTTCAACCTACCCTCAGTTCTCCAGTAAAGTGTAAACTTTTCTGATCACTTTGGGTCAGGTAGGAATTTCCCCCCTTTTTCCTGGGTTTACCTACTCCACACTGTATATGGGAGACTTTGACAATTATCTTGGGTGGTGTCTTCAAATAAGAGGTCACCTGGCAAGTAGTAGAGAGAGAAAATGGTAGTTTTGGTGAACATCTTGGCACCTTTCCTAGGTGAAGGGGAGGGCTCTCTTTTGATCCTGAGATATAGGATGGGTGGGAAGGGGACTACCCTTCCTCAGCCTGCCTTAGCTGATCCCTCTTGCTCCTTTCCAGGTTCAACACTAGGTTCTAGGTTAAATAAAGTGGTCCTTATCCAACCCAGTTCTCTGTGTCTGGTCTTGTTATTCCGTGGTTGGTCACCAATTACAGATTAATGCAGAAAGAGAACAGTGGGAATTACAAATTAACTGGGGCATCCCAGATATGGACCAGAAAGGGACTGACTCATTCATATCTAATTATCCAATTGTTTGCGTAAGGAAAAGCAGCCATTTCTACTCTTTCCCCCCCTAATTGAATGTGTTTCCTGTGCAGTTCATTTTGAATGAAATGTAATGACCTTTTTTTTTCTACCAACAAGATTGATTGATTGCATCTTTAAAGATACATTCTGTTGCTCCTCTTTATGCCATCATGTTTTCCTGTCTTACACATGTATTGGATCATAAGCAAGTGAGGCTTCTATAAAGAGAACAGAAAATGAGCAAATGTGACCTTTAGCTTAACTTCAAAATGCCAAGTCTGTCTAGTCTGCTAATTAGACCATGCAAATAATTTGAAAATAGTATGGACAACATCTGCAACTTCAACTGCACTAGTTGAATTGTATTATAAGTAAGTATGAATAATAATTGTTTAATGATAAAAGACAATTCATAGTATAGGTCACACAGTTGTGCATATTTATGCACACAACTACTTTAAGGTGATATATGTGCCTCTCCTTCCTCTTCAAAAAATGTGGGAGATTTACTCTGATGTATATTTCATTTTACTGTCTCCATTGCTTGTATGTTACAAAAGACTGTACTTTAAAATATACCAAACTGCAGGAGCTGGAGGTCTGCGTTGTCCTCATTCCATGGAAGTTTGGAGGACTGCAGCCTCCTTCCCATCATGATATTTTGGACTTCTTTTGGACTTCTATCTATCCATCCATCCATCTATCTATCTATCTATCTATCTATCTATCTATCTATCGGTGAAAATGCTCCTGGGGCATTTGAGTGATCCAATAATTGGACGTATGTGCTATCTACTGCTTTATGCCACATGTAGCATGGACACTTGGAGAATGTATGATTGGCATTGTATCTTCCTCATGCTGCAAGAATAAGAAATCCATGCACTAGAGGTTATGAAAAAAAATATGATTAGCAGATTGAGTTGTTCATTTATTATGGAATTATCCACATCAAAATTAATCTTGAGGATTATTTAAAATCCAGCTTTGGCCCTCATTGTTATGACTACCTTGATTGTGAAAATATAATGATTTTGGATATTCATAGTGGATCCTAAACAGTTCTACTTAGTAGTAAATATGAATAAACTAAATAGAGATTACTTCTGCCTAGACATGTATAAGATTGCATTGCTGATTACTGAATGTACATCTTGCTTCTGACTAGCAATTATTCCATTATTCTATTCTTCAACTTCTCTATATTCTTTAGACACACACACACACACACACACACACACACACACACACACACAGAGGAAAAGTTTCTTTCACAGAAGAAAGATTTCCTTGGGTAAACCAAATATTTCTACAGAACAAATGATTCCTATTTAAAAATCTTTGCACTCTCACATCTTGTATTTCTATTTCTTTGTCTCTATTCAGGTGAACAATTTCACCATCCATCATACACACAATAAATTCCACTTGCTTTTTGCAGATGTATTTCTGTAATGCATTGAAAGATTGGACTATTTGAAATATAAATGCTTTTCTTCTTGTGGCGAGCACATGTTTTGCATACATCCTATGTTCAATCCAGGGCATCCCCAGCTAAAAAGATCTTGAATAGCAGCCTTGAGGAATAGTTAGCATACATGGAAAGGTATTTCCCATGTCAGCACGTAGGAACACAAGAAACCACCTTGTATCAGGTTGAACAAGGGACACTTACCCTTAGTGGTGTCAAATGTAGCTTTCAGATCTACAGGAAGAATTATCTCTTCCTGACAATTGGATACCATTTTTGTATTCTAAAAATGCAGTCCTAGGTATGCTTAGTTAGAAAAAAGTCCAGTATGTTCAGTGGTGCTTATTCCCACCAAATAGCCACATTCTTACTTCTAACTTGCAACATTACTAACTTTCTACACATCTATGTCAGAAAGTGTAATTCCAAGAACTGTAGGAATGGGAAAATCTTGAGGTCTATGAACACTGGAACAAAAACTACATTTATGAGTGGGGATGAAAAACAAAATTCCTAACAGTTGGGGAACTGTGTTAGGATGAATAATAGACCGGCAGCATTTTTTTTTTTTTTGCAACATTCTTCCTTTATAGAAGGGAATGGTTGCAGAGTAATTACTCTGCAGAGTAATTATTCTAGACAACTATGCCAAAAAACAGGTTTCCTTTACAAAAGCACTCTTTTCTACGCAAGAAACTTTTTTTTTCTATGCAGAAAACAGGTTTGTGTGCCAAACCCCATGTAATTTTCTACACAGAATAAATCCTCTGCAATACTTTGGAATGTTTGAATACAGGGAGAATACCAAAGGAATATTCATTTTCTCCAGCAGTGGAGAGAAAGCTACCATAATTATTTGTCCTTGCAAGCAAAGATAAAACAGTCAAAGATTTACATCCCTATCTGGGAGTATATAAAAAATGTGCTCTATCTTAGATCCATTTTCTAGTCTCAAGTAGCAATCAATGGTGCTCACATAAGTGTTGACTTACCAAATTTCTATTGATTCAACAGTTCTGCTTTACTTGAGACTACCAAGTCGATTTAGGTCACTATTTTCAAGACAAGCAACATCCACTGTGTTCATTTCCTTTGTGCACTTTTAAATAAGCAAAACATCGATTTCATCTGTGGTGAATCTAGCAATTCATCCATTAGATTGCTGGGCTGAGATTCTATGTCACAGTCTGCATTGCATAACTTTACAAGTCTTTAGTTATGCTGCAGAGGCACAATGAAATCCTGTTAGTGAATTGCAGAGACACTTATCAGGGCACCCATAATAGTGTTTTGGTGTGCATAGGGGACTTCTGTTACGCACTGCATCTGCTGATGCTTCAGGAGCTCCTGTTGGGCTCCAGCAATCCCTAGCTGGTGCCTGGATGCTCATTGAGGGGTGCCCCAATGCAAGTAGGTTCCTATTGTGCCTTGAGTCATGGTACCTCAGTCATCCCATCAATGTGCAATGGATGCCTGTATATAGTAAGGTCACAGCAACCCCTAGCTGAATATGGATGTTGCAAAATGTCTTAAGTGTATTTCCTGCCCATGTAAGGCTACATACAAAGATGCAAGTCTCATACTGAATTCCAGCCCTTATTTTTTGGAGTTGTTCCACTATGGTGAAGTAGTTGCTGCTGAGATACAGAACAAAGAAACTCCTTTGCTTCTGTTTATATTGAATCAGACATATACTAAGATCCCAAAAGAGAGAGAACTTCTGCAGCTTCAGTCTTGTGGAAACATGCTATATTTATTTAACTTTATTAGCATGGAGGTCACCAGATTAAGATAGGCTGCATAACGTGATACAACAATATTGTGTGCATTGTCTGATAGGCACCTGAAAAGGATTAACATTTTGCTAAGATTTACTTTTTATATAATTATTTCCATTTTTATTTAGGCTTATGCAAAAATTAAACCCCACTTCTTGAAGACTGACGATTATAAATGCTGACACTGTGTGTAAATCTCTGTGCAAAGAAGTGCTGTTTTAATGAATAAAGATGAAAGAAAAGACGAAGAATAATGTTTAACCCATTTTTATGCTCTGCTATTAATCAATGTAAGGGAGAGACGCTGCACTTTAAATGGGCCATATATATGGAATAAAATGCTTGAAGGTATTGAATTAATCTATTGGATCACCAAAATTAATGTGGGGCTGGAACAGTTCTCCAAACTCATTCTAACATCTTCCAAAGCAGTAAATCTCACATATCATTTTCATCTTTTGATGTGCCAAGGCTAGAATTTGCAGCATTAAATCCATGTGCTGCAGTCATCATGCTTTGACGTCTAACTCTGAGTAGATTAAAGTTCTTCAGGATTACATCCTTAAAAGCATCATTATTATACCCCTGAAATTATATGTTTTTTAAAAAAAATAAAAATGTATAACTTTTTGTAGTCCTAGAAATGGTGCCAGGAACATAGCAGAAGGCTATTTGATTATTTTCAAAGGGGAATAAAAATGTAGATCATGAAATCAGGTCAGGGTATGAAAAATAGAACTAAAAATTAAACACATTAAAAGCTGAAATAGATCCTTTTTTTAAAAAAAATAGTGGCAAGGCTCATTATGCAAGGGATATTTCTACTAGACAATCAGTGTAGTGCAGTGGTTTCAGCACTGAACTGTGACCCTGGAGACCAGGATTTGATTCCCCACTCAGCCATGGAAACTCACAGGGAGGACATATCACACACTCTCAGCACCAGAAAACCCCATGATAAGTTTGCCTTAGGGTCCCCATAAGTTGGAAAGAACTTGAAGGCAACCAACAACAACAATTCTTACTCACTTTACTACAGACCCTATCAAAGAGAAATACTTCTTTTCTCTTTTCTTTTGGAGGTAGTTTGCTCTTGTTCATGTTTAACCTGAATTAAATTCCATGAAGTCTATTGAAGGATACTCCCAAGGAATTATCCACAGGATTGTAGAAAAGAATTGGGAATAATTGCTGATCAAGCTGTTTCACCAAGGATATGATTAAATCTTGCCATGTTGAGTGTAGAAGTTGTTGCTATTCTTTCTGCCCTCTGTTATTTTTCTTTTCAGGTCAGAAAAATGACTTTAGAAGAAATAATTGCTAGCTGAAGCTTGATCTGAAGAAACTGATCATGATTAGAAGTGGCCATGAAAGTCCAATATAGGTGTGAATTTGATTGCATGAATATTATTTGCATTCAACTTTATAACTGTAGGGTGAAATTCTCTTGGTGATATACATCACTGTATCAGTCCATTATGCTGGTGTAAGGGATTTTGGCCTAAAACTCCCAGACATCTCCCCACTCTCCCCACAGGCATTACTACCCTTGGACTTCTCTAAGCCATGACTCCGCTGTTTCTAGAAATCAATCCAGATGACCTTGACTGGCATTCCGTATCCTAGTTTACTGGCATGTTATACATGTGTTAAGCTCCCCATCTACATTATTGTGTGATACCTAGCACTTGCATTCAGTCCAAGACTGCAGAAATGTAGCTATACATGAGATGCTATTATGCATATGGATGAATTTTCTTGGGCAATGCAGATTTCTCCACCCCTGCTGAACCTAACAGGAGTACATCTTCAGATGTGTATTTAGTTGCCATTCAACACAAGGGTCATGAAATAAAATGAACGTGTAATTTTTCATGTAGCGATTTGTGCTATGCAGCTCCAATGTAGGATCTTAGCCATAATCTATGGATTCCCTACCCTAGGGGCAAATAAAGCCTTTTTAACATTGCTAACCTACTACATGTGGTATATGAATGACGCAAGTAAATGGCATTGAGATAAACAGTGATGAACTAAGGCACTCTGCAAAGAAAGAAAGAAAAAGTGGCTTCTCTTCCAAGACATTATTCTTTCTTATTCATTTCTGACCTACCAGAATATTGGTAGTATGGTGTGATCATCCACCACTCTAAGTCTTCTGAAAAGATTCTCACTATCTTATTTCAGTGAAAGGATGTTATTCTAATAAGAGATCTAGGCTGTTTAATTCAAAGATGTCATACTATCTAATTTAATTATCCCTGTTTTTTTTAAAAACCTCCAACACTCATATTTACCAAAGATAAGTCTTATCTAATTATATATTGGCATGCCAGGAGTTATATTTTTCCCCTCATCTTTCATTCTAAAGCAGTGGGAACAGCCAAAGTGACATCACTAAATGGATTTCATGTTAAAGATTTGTGGCCATTAGGTCAAGTCAAACTTTTCAGTGCATTGGATTTCCAATTTTTCAGAGGTTTTAAAATAGCTCAAAAATAGCCATTTATGTCCTTTGGCAATGAAGGCTCATATAACAAAATTACTTACTTTCCACATTCAGAGAGATGGAAGACATATAGAGAGGCTTCAGTTTCTAGAAGGTTTTTTTTTTTTTTAAAAAAAATAATAATGCAAGGTTTCAAAAAGACCTTCCTTACAATCTGTCTGCCAACAGAAGTGCCTTCTGAAAAGGCAAAGGAATATTCTAACACCGATAAATTAGGTATTAGTTCCAAGAGGACTTGGACTGTCTAGAACATTTAATGGCATCATTTTTGAAACTGTAAAAATTGGGACAGTGCTAAATATTCAAGACTGAACATTTTTGATATGAAATATTGACTTTCCATCCTTCCCCAAATACTTAAGAGTTTTTGTGTTAATTTGCTGCTGTTTCCTGCCCTATTTAAGGGCACTAGTGTTGTCTGGGGTAAAGCTTAAGGAAGTATAATAGGAAGGAGAAGTTAATGACAGTTTACAATATAATTTGAACTCAAAACAACGTTAGTATTAGGCATCAGTTTTTGCACCAGGAGAAATACCCTTTTGCTTAGCCAAACTCTCTACTAGGGACACACATTTTCAATTTTATTTCATTCTTGCATGCAAGAATCAAGAATTTCAGAAGTTCTCTTTCACTTCCACATTTCTTTTGCATCTAAACCAAACGTTTTTGCACCAAATACACTTTCTATTGAAAATCTTGTGTTTTTACTCAAACAGAACGCTCCCAAAATATTCCCCAAACACAATTGATTTTAAGCAGTTGACTATTTGTTATCATTCTCGTTGAGGATGATAACATATGTGCATGATCTTGAAGTTATTGCTTTGGGTCAGCTGACTGCAGAGATCTGCCAAGAAAGCAATATGCTGTCAGAAGTGCTTTACTGGCTAAGGTCTTCCAGGAAAAAAAAAAATCCCAAAGGGCAGAGAAAAGGCAGAGCAAGACAATAGTAGAATTATACCAGATCTTCACCTTCTCCAGCCCAGGGATACTCTCACAATGTGTGCACAAAGTTAGGTCAGGGCAAGTATGGTCTCAAGTAATTTCAACACCATTAGGCAGGCAGGGTAGGGATTCAACACAGCTTCAGTTACTGTCTTATAGAATTAGCAGGCCCTTGGCTATTTTTGCCAATTAGAACTGCATTCTTAATTAGGTGGGAAAACCATCTTAGGTATTAGGAATGATAATTAATCATATTTAACGTCAGATAGCTAAGAAATGTTCAGTTAAGGGAACTCAGCCTGTCATCAAAAAGAAATCCTTTATTTCCTCATACAAATAATTCCTTTAACAAGCATCTTAATTCTGTTCCCAGGATTTGTAGCTCTGTGATTCTTTCCCTGAGACATGGTGTGATAACCACACCAGATCTCACTCAAAGTGTCACAAAGTGTCACCATGTTTTTCTACATCATGAGACTTGGGCCAGGCCTGCTCTGAGCAGCCATTCAGAGTGGCCAGAAGCCAACGGTGCTCACACAGATGGGCTCACTGAAATCCTGCCCTTCGTACAATGGCATCAAGAGTAAGCCTTGTTTTATTTATTACTTTTTAATTTATTTGTATTCTACCTTTCTCCCAGGGTGGGACCCAATGCAGCTCCCAGAGTTCCAAGCTGTTTGACTTCATCCAACGTAGAACTGTCTTTGAACTTGGAAGTTTTGTAGTCTTCAAATGCATATTGTGCAGTTGTAAATGTATTATACTTTCATACATAATATATTAATACACAATCAAGTTGTCTTAGTCATGCAAACAAATCTGAAGCACCATATGGACATAATTCAACTATGAACTGTTAACTGTCACTGTGTTCCGCTCATTTTGATTCATATCTCTCAGAGCACTCTAATTACCCCATATAGTATTTTGGAGGTTTTCTATTGTGTGTGGTTTAATGTTTCTCAGAGTTCCAGAACTATAATTATGTCTGTTTGTACAAATTTGTGTTCTGTTTATTTTTTCATTCATCTGCCATAAAAAATAATGGAAAATCCCAGAGAAGATTTGGAACTTCAATTATAGTATAGGGACAGCAGATCTTAACACTATATGTCACTGGCACCATAGTACATGTATAGCAAGCATTCCATCATCATAGCTTGTTAACATTATAAATGTGCTATTGTTTAGTTCCTCTGTAGTGTCAGTTTCAGCACTAATTGTCAAGATGATATTCAAAGTTTATATAGATACTAATGCAAATTGCTGAAATAATGACATAAACAAAATCTCATACATGCTTAAACAACTATAAATATTAGCACAGTGGTATTCCCATTCTCTAATCTTGGTGGTTGGATTAAGCTGCTCTTTGACTAGAGGACTGGAAGACTAAAGGTCAAAGTAGATGAAGGTTTACCACCTTTCTGGCAGAGGGGCTCACCCAAGGGATGAAAGAAATGCATTTGTTACAGCATGTGATTTCCCCTACCTCTGTATCTTGTACTTAACATAAAACTAAACATGTGTAATCAACTAGTGATTGATTATTAGAAAGTAAACACAGGCATAATTTGCAAGTCTGATTACAGCAGCACATATACGTGAGGAAATCCCAGTATGGGAAGAGAAAACAAAGCTGTCATGAGAACTATACATTACCCATAATGTGTACCTCAAAATAAAATGCATAATCCTAAAATAAGCTAATTTCAGATAGTTCATGAAAGGAATGTTTCTTAAATTCTCCCTTTTCAGCTTCCTCCAGGGCTATCTTCTAGACAGTTGGTGGACTCTCTTAGGGATGGAAAGAATATTTAAAAATATTCAGAAAATGGTTGAAAAATGTGTTTCTCAAGTGGCAGTAAACTCTGATGAGGAAAATCATGAAGTGACAAGAATCTTTGTAGTTTGGAATTTATTCTGTGCATACGCTATTTTTGTGCAGAACACAGCATTTTCTGCAGACAGAGACCATGTGTGAATTTTGTGGCAAATAAGTCCCAACACACAGCATTTGCTGTGCAGCAAACAACATTTTATGCACATAAAATCCTTTTCCTTTGTAAAAAAAAAAAGATCTCTCTGTGCAAAAATACATGTTGAAAACTATTCAGAAGGAAGAAAATTGTCAAAATTATTTGTTTTTTCCTTTTGAGAACAAAGTTAGCAAAGAATTACTCCAGAGAATTCTGAACAAAGTGGAACTGAGCAAGGGCTAGTGGGATAGGGCAAGAAACTGTCCCAAACTGGACTTGGATCTTCAAATAAGTTAAAAAACTTCACATAAGAAAATGTGCCCTCTACCAGTTTGTTCAGAAGAGCTTCCCAACCTTCTAGAGGGCCTTTTCAGGACATGTATGTGGTTGCATTAGGAGACAAAGGACAGCAACTTTTTTGTCATAAACTTCTTTAAGTTAGCTTACCCTAAAATCTAAGCTAAGGCTAAAGTTCTCTATTTGTTTGCAAGCAAATATCATTTTACTTAGACATGCCTTTGGCATTTAAACTGGGCTGCTGTTTAAGAGACTTCTTCTGACCAAACAGAGCCTTTTTCCCAATCCTTTTATCAAAGTATTGTTACATTCTGTTTATACTCTAATTTCATGGTCTAACATTGTTTGTTTTCATTTGAACATTATTATTGCTACCTGCACTGAGAGCCATTTTATGGCACAAAAGTGGGATATAAATCAAATAAATGTAAATAAATGAATAGAATGACCCAAATACAATTTTTAGCTATTCCTAATGTAATAAAAGCCATTTTACCTGCTTGTTATTCTGTTTATTCACCTGAAACAACATCCCTTCTAACAGTGCAGCTTTATTAACAATTTATTAAGACGGCAGTTCCCAGGCCACTTTTTCAGGATTAGTTCTGCTTACTTGAATAAGATGCCTGTGGAGTTAATAGTTAGAGAACTACCATGGTAGAATGCAAAGGGATATTGATCTACCTTATCCAGCTAATTTTTAGAAACAGTGATAGGAGAATGCTACCCACAGGCATTCAGATATATCATTATTACACAATGTTGAAATGAATATGAAGTAAGATATTTCTATGCTAATAATGTGCTAATTCATAAACTCATATTGTCATAACACTTTTATTAAGGTGATCTAAAACCCACAAAAATCACAGCAAGTTTCCAAGGGAAAGTACCCCCAAAATCACCTCCAGCACCTACATTCTGCAGTTTCTAAAGTTATTTCAGTATCATAATTTAGACACTGTAAAGTTTTCTGAGAAACTGTCCACTGTCCACTTACAGAGTTTTGGGCTTTCCATTTGGGCTTTTTTTTTTATTTTTCAGATAAGTGATCTTTGGATTTTCAAAATGGAGAATCCAGATGTATTGCCTTTTGTTGGCTATACTTTTTCTAATAAGTCTAGGGGCAATTCAGGATGAAAACTAACACCTGATGAACCCAATCTGAGATGCTACCATCCCATCCTTTCCTTTGTGTCTTGATGCAATAAGCAGAGGGCATAATTGGTACTTCTATAAATCTTGCGGTTTTCCCAAGCTTGCAGCGCCCATTCTTACACATACATTTTACTACTCTGGCTATGTAAAGGCCAGTAAAGAGCTGAAATTACAGTATTACACCTAATATTAGTATTACAACACAGTGTAGTGGTTTGAGATTAGCCCATAACTCTGGAGAACAGAGTTCAAATCCCTGATCGGGCATGAAAACCCATTGGTGACCCTGGGCATACTCTCAGACTCAGAAAAAGGCACAGGCAAACCCTCTCTGAACAGAGCTTGCCTTCCTCTGAGGCTGATAGAGTATGACTTGCCCAGGGTCATCCAATGGGTTTTCATGCCTGAGCAGGTATTTGAACTCTATTCTCCATAGTCTTAGTTCTATTTCCAAACCAATATGCCATGCTGGCTGTTTTCTTTTTCTTTTTTTAAAAGAATACTTAATTTGGATCATAGCATTTTATGTATCATTGAGTGACTGTTCAATTAAAAACTACAAGTAGTAGAATTAGCGGGGTTGTCACCCTGTGGTTGTATAAGTGGATCATTAATTGACATCAAAATGGAGTTGTCAGTAGTGACTGGGGAATTTTCCAATACTCTTTTTAAAGGGGTCAGCTCTCTGTTTGACCTTATTTACCACAGGTGAATCGATTCTAGAACTGTAGGTCAGGTGGGCTAAACTGATGAGCATTTAAGCATTTAAGACATGACCTGAATATATAAAAAAGGAATCTAAGAAAATACAGTTCTGTTGTAAAGAGAAGTCATCTAGTATTCAATTATTCAGAATAATATTGAATCCCATCCTTCAGGCATTGTTGATATGTTAACCCTATACACTAGACATTTAGTTAATACATATTCATCCTGATCCATGAGTAATGATCTACAAGACAAAACAGAGTGGATCAGCATTGTTAGCTACAAAAAAGCCAACTTCCTATGGAGAATAATCTAACTGGCTACAGAGATTGGTCTATGATCCTTTCTATTCAGAGATTGCTGTGTTGGCACACACACGCATTCAAACATAATATAGTATGAAGGCTTCCAAATTAGGTTTCTCACTACTAATCAGTTGTCAAGTGAGTTGGGGACATGAGTGCCCAGATTAAAAAAGTGTACTGCTTCTGCTAGGTCGTGGAATTATTTTCATAAGGACCTTTGCTTGAAAGTATCTCAGAACATTAATTTGCGATTAGAATGGTGTTCAAAAGACCCTCTTCTTCTCTCAGCTACTATTGTGCTGAACCCCTGATGAGCGCTTTGAAACGGTTGTGATATCCAATTCATCTGGGAGAATTCAAGTAAAACAGCAGCTCTCTCGACTGAGAAAAATACCTTAGGTCTGTACTGAAAGAAATCAAACAAAGAATCAAAAACAAACAACGATTACCACAATGATCATTACAATACTCTGGGAACATATGTCGTTGCTTATCATACTTTGGACATATGAGTTAGATGTCTCAATGGAAAAGAGGATGCTTGATAAAACTGAAGGCAGTAGGAAAAGAGGACAACTACCTTATAGATGGATTGATTCAATCAAGGAAGTCATGGCCCACATTTGGATGATGTGAGCAGGGCTGTTAATAAGAGGGTCTCTTGGAAGTCTCTCAAAGAGGGAACATAAGTTGAAGATGACTTGATTGCATATAAGAACAGTAACAATGTGAGGAAAAAAATAGAAATTCTCTCCTTGCTGAATTTGATTATGAATGTTTTTCGTCTTTGATGCTTTTTCCTGCGTTAAGACTTTTTGGCACTAAACCTACCGAAAATGGGAAGGAGGACCATGATTGACCTTTTCGCTTTCACTTGAAGAACAAAGAAAGGTTTACACCCTTGTTGCTGAAACTTTTCAACAGGGTGTTGCTATGTGTCATGACATTTATTCTCATCAAGGATGAGAATTTGTGAACATTCTTGAGATCTCTGCCATCATCACCATAATCACTGCTTTTATTGTTGAGTTGTATCTCAGTTATTCCCAGAATAAAATATTTTGGCTCTAATTAGAATAATCAGGGTGTTATGAATAAACATTAAGTGAATTACTACTGGTGAATGAGGTCTAATAAAGGGAATTAAAAAGAAAGAATACACTAAATAAAGTAATTTAGGCAAGTCTATCACCAGTCTTCTGTTGCTCTGTAATAATTGTGTTTATGTTTAATAAATGAAAATATTGAATATTACATGGCATTAGGCATTAGGTCAGTCTTTCACCCCTTATTGTAGAAGAAAAATGCTACCTTAAACTTAAATATACCATCAAATAGATAATTAATTTTGTGAAATCTGATAGTCCTGATTTATCTGTTGCATAGTTATGAAAATCTGTGAATGCAAAAGCCCACAAGACCACTTGATCTGAATAATTTTATATTAATTTGATTACAATCAATTTGATCCAACTAGATGAATTTAATACTGAAAAAAGTGGACCCAACCTAATGGCTGGCATCCTGTTAGTGACTTATGTAGGCAAAGTCCAACTTATACCTGCATAAGTCATTTTTTTGATCATGTCAGAGGCTGGAATTCTCTGCTAACTCCACACAATGACCAGATTCCTCCCAACCCATCTTTTAGCTGCTGTGGCAAACTAAATGCCAACATGCTGGCTGGTGCAGAATGGGAAACAGCAGAGAAGCAACCAGCTATGTTATAACGGGACACATGCTACTGAAATCATCCTCCAAGATCTCCTGAAGACCCCTGAGAAGTTTCTGAAGATAATTGGCTCTATCTGTCTCAGCTTTCCACCAACCAGTAAACCAGTGGCTAAAAGGTGGATTTGAGGGAAGTGTTATGAAAGAGGAGAGATATTTTGTAGTTGTGCCTGTGTGGAAATTTATGAAATGTCTTCCTGCCATGTATTTATCATGTTTATTAAAGACCAGTCTGACATGGTACTGGGTGTATAACAAGATGAAATTATGCCATTCCAAATAACATTCACATTTTTTTTACCAGACTTGCTCTCTCACCATGAAAAGTATGAGAATAGCAACTTTTTTTTTTAATCTTTGTCAATAAATCCACCTCATGCTTGTCTTTCATTTATCACTTGGGGCTATCTCTTCCCTTTACCCATAGCTTGAAGTGTTGTCTTGTTTTAGTTTGTTGGATCATGCTTGCTTTTGCCATAAGAAATGTGGCATCTTACAGAAATAAATCCTACCTCCAAAATTTGGACATGCTTTTGTGCTCTTCCTGTATATTCAAGAACAGGAAAACAAAGTGTTGTAAAACCAGACTCTGACATCTGTTATTCTATCCTGACCACACCATGTATTAGTGCTAATTCAAGATTCCATTAATCTGAAAGAAAGAAAAGACAAGAACCAAGGCATTGTGTAGGTTTTTTTGCTTAAAAAAATACTATAATTCATTTTGGAAGAGTTTCAAGCTGTTTAAAAAATTGTGTAAAAATGACACCTTGAGCCAGACACGTGTGGGTGTTCATGCTTTTACGTGGGTTGTGTACTGTTGGAAGCAGCGTTTGATTTATGCCTATTTACCCTGTGAAGTTTTAGTGTTATAGCTATTGATCTTTTTTGATACGTTAGGGAACTGAGATCATTTTCAGTTGACTCCAGTCACAAAATTGCTCCAAAAGATGAAATATTTTCTTTCCCGTTCATTCTCATAAGTGGACAAATCTGGCATGTTACAAATGTTGCAGATACCTCAAATGGATCTCTGATTAGCCAAAGATAAATGAGTAATTTTGCCTGCTGGAATGGCAATTAGTAAACTGGCACTGGTCTGTTTCTCATTTTAGATTTGGTACCTTTTAACTTAATAAAAGGAATAAAATCTTTAATTTTTTATCTGTCATCAGGGCTTTTCAGTGACATAGGCCATGAATAAAGTATTAATGTGCTGCACTGTTGAAATGGCTGCTTTTTCATCCTGTAATTGAAAATAATGGAACACCATAACATACTGTTAGAACTAATTATAGCAGCTCAAGTTACTGCAGCAGAATCCCTGCAAAAATTATCTCGCTGGGAGAGCACAGTATAGCCTGAAATATTTACTCCTAATATAACACTAGGATTGAGATCACCCACTCCTTGCCCTGCAAAATAATAACGAAAACTTAATATCCCCTCCCTTGCCAAGTTTCATAAACAAAATCTAATTTATCCAAAAGGTATACCTTTAAACCTCAAACCACATTCTGGGGTCAAATAAGTTACTGGCAAAATATTTATGTTTTACCCTTGTGTGCTTCCCTGGCCATTTCCACACTAGACTTTTATAGTGCTATTATTCCACTTTCAACATCTTATGGAACCTGGGGCTTGCAGTTTAGGGAAGGGCCTCAAAGGCCCTTCTCTAAACTGGAAGCCCCAAGATTCATTTTGATGGCCCCTTAAAAATGGCCCCTTAAAAAATTTGGAAGCAAATGTAGGAATCTGATCTGGATAGGACTATGAGGGGCTTAGCTCTGGAATACGAGAGGGGGATTTAACCAGTTGCCCCTGCCATGGCTACTGTGATTACTGCTTTCTTAAGAAAAGGAAAATAACACCACCACAATAATGTGATTAATGGCATCTCTAACCTGACCCAGAACAAGTACATAGACCTTATCTTCTATTATGTAAAAGTTACAAGCCTTGTGGATTTATGACGGCATAAACACAGTTATGCAAGCAATTGCATTATCTTGGAGATTGAAAGTCCTGTTCTTCTAGTGTACAACATTGTGCAAGTGGTAATATTGTCTAGCAGTGGTTCTCAACCTGTGGGTCCCCAGATGTTTTTGGACTTCAGCTCCCAGAAGCCCTGAGCATTGACCACAGTGGCTGGGGCTTCTGGGAGCTGAAGTCCACGAACATCTGGGGACCCACAGGTTGAGAACCACTGGTCTAGAGAGTCTCATAAGTTCTGTTCTTTTGTTGAATGTGGAGTTGAATCTCCTGTACCCAATGGCTAAGTGCATGGCAATACCTCCTATTGTACGACAAGGTGCCCAGCAGGTATTTTCTTTTTCATCTCTGATGTCCTTTTATGTTCATAATTTCTTTCTTTTCCGAAATTTTCATTCACCTTTTAGAAGCCATTTTACTTCTTTCCCAGGATTATTATTTTCAATGAGCAGCCTATTCTATACCCTATAACTTGAACATTTTAAATCAGAGTGCTGTGAAATCTAGTGGCTTTACTCTATTCCCTTGGGGCAGAATTCCTGCTTTATTTCACAGTAAATAGACAAAGAGATCCCATTTGAGAGGCAATTAAAAGGGAGGTGAGATCCAATCAACTTCTCATTACTTTCTATGGCAGACCAATGTGACTTTTGCCATCTATAATGGTCTACCGCAGTACCCAAATAGCAAGAAATGTTCAGTCTTTATAATACTCCAGAAGGATTAAAAAATGTCAGCCAAAAGTTGCCTGTGTTCAGAGACAAGGGAAGCATAACACCTTTTAAATCCTGGGTCAAAATTTCAGGGAGTTAATTAGTCTGCCTTTCATCCTCTGAACTGTTCTTTGACTTGATATGGACATATAACTTAAGGACACTGCTTCCAAATGACATGTCACAGGCAAAAAGCAATTTAGTTCATGTTACAATTTAACTTGCTCACTGATGTTCAAAAGAAACATTCCGAGAATGTTATAGTTAAATTATGCTTGGAGTACCATCTAATGAGAGGGTGAGTGAATCAAGCTTTTTATTTTATTTTACTTTATCTTATATTTTGGTAGAATCCTACAAGCCAGCAGCTGGTGGCAAAGTAGAAAATAGTGGCATAGAAAAGAGAAATTCATGTGTTAGAATGCAGAACAGAGCAGAAATTTGTTTTCAGTACCAGAACTGAACTCAGTCTTTTCACACAAAAGTATCTTCTTGGATTCCCTACCCATCTCCTACTTTTTTCATTTCAGCAGCATAATTAGGGGGATAGTTGCTACTGTTAAACAACTGGTAGTCAGAAACCCTTAGTAATCTACTGCAAAAAGTCAAACTTCTGCTAGTAGATCCCAATCTACCTTTTGCCCACTCCAGGTATGATGATGTTGATTATTTTGCCATTTCACATAAAAGCTTTTCCATGTTATATGCTGTTGTTCTTCCTTGTTGACTGCCTCTGTAGCTTAGCCCTGTCTCATAGGTTTGGCTTGGATGAATGACAGAGAACAGGCTGAAACAAGAACTAAAAACCTTTGGGCGATATGACTAATATGACCCAGACACCTCTATTCTGGACTCTTTGCTCTTCCTGAAATCAAGCCAGCCAGGAAAAAGATAGGCTAGCCGCTGGCATTTTGTTCATTCTTATTAACTCTTTGTGGGAAGCTGTATTATTAGGGTCAGAAGAAGACACAGCAAACTTTAAAACTCTGGCCTGAATTCTTTGGTTAGTTCCAACTAAATAAATCACCTAGGTAAAACCCATTGGTTCAATGAGTTAACTCTTGTGGGAGATTGCATAGGATTTAGTTATTCCTGCTAGTTATTTCTGTCCTCAGTCTCTAATAAGAATGGAAAGAACATTATTTGGTTCCGGGTTGAAAAATGAGTTTCTTGATAATGGCAAAATTTCATCTAGAAAAATAACAGGCCTGTGAGATATCTGTGCCATTTCCCCTTGGTATTTGAATGTCCTGAAATATTGTGGAGAAAATATTATGTAGAGAAAAACATGTGAGACTGTTATGCAAAAAGTCTTTCTGTCAATAAAATGTGTTTTCTGTACAAACCCTCATAAACAAAATAGAAACAAAAACAAAAAAAGCAAAAACAAGCCCCCAACTCAAAAAACAGACCTCAAACCCCACTTTTTCCTGTACAGGAGACCCGTTTTCTGCATAGCAGACTTTTTAGCACAAAAAAATCTCTTGTATTTTCTACTGCAGAATATTTCCTCTACAATACTTTGGGACATTCAAATATGGGGAGAATAATATGCAGGAATATGCATTTTTTCCTGCAGCAGGAGGAAAACTACCATAATTATTTGGCCATAATTATTTTGTCCTCACATTCGAGGATGAAATAATCAAGGATTTGCATCCACAGTATTCAATATTTCCTTTTTTGAGCATGACGTTAGGATTCATTAGTTGTGTAACAGTCAAAGACCTGATTGATTGACTGATTGATTCCTTGCTATTATCCCATAAAGAGATCCAAATCAGCTTGCAACACAATGTAAAACACAGCAAATTTCAATCTTAAAATACAATTATACTTGTAATATTAAACCTCATGTTGTAAATGGTTTTTAAAGCATAGCAATTAAAAATATATGCACTCACTCATTTAAATGTCCTGCCCTTAGAATGGATATGGGAATTGTGCAATACTCCACATGTCGCTGGGTTGAAGCTCCCATAATTCCTTCCCATTGAATATGCTGGCCAAGGCTATTGGAAGTTGTAATGCAGCAGTAAGTAGAGAACCATGCGATTCCTATCCTTCTCTTAGCAGCCAATTGGTGTGAATTCTGGTAGGAAGACAACAAGAGGAAAGGGCAATAAAGCCTTTTTTTTTTTTTTGGAAAGGACTTCCACAGCTAGGGGGCAGCCACTAAGGTCCTTTCTGCATGAGGCGAGGGAATCGCTCTGTGCCATTACCTACCGCTTCTTCTGGGGTCCGAAGCAATGCGGACTGTCCCTGAAGCCCTTCCGCAGGGCTCCTCTTTGGTCCAGGGCGAATCAGAGCAGTGCAAGGTCTGTAGATCCGCACTGCTCCAGATTCCAAAATGGCAGCTTCTGGCTTCCAAAATGGCAGCTTCCAGCTTCCAAAATGGCAGCTTCCGGTTGGTCATGGGTCCCAACAACCGCTGAAGCTTGCCACGCCTAAAGCCCGCCCTCCACAGATCGCAGGCTTGCAATGGTGCGAGCCTGTGAATCTGCACAAGGGAGCAGGAATGTAATGGTGCATTCCAGGAAAATAAAGACCTGTTTTTTGCGGTCTTTAGAAAACACACTGGAGGACCACTTGGGGTCATTTTGGAGCGGACTGAGGTGCGGATCTCCAGTAAGTAGTCCACTCCTAGTCTGCTCCAAGGTGTAGATGACCTCCGTGAGAGGACGCACTGCCCCGTTCTAATTGCCTGGTGTAGAAAGGGCCTAAGTCTTCTTGCATCCTCAACAAATCTGCCTCTGAGGATGGTAAGATCAAGTGAATGGCCTCCTTCATTGATCTCAAAACCCATACAGGATTATATGAGATACACAGTCCTTCAGATACGCTAGACACAAGGCTGCCTTGAGATGGTCAGGAGTGGATGGGGGATCTGTTGCCACAGGGAAAACAGATCCATCTTCCATTTTACTACTGCTCATCTTGCTACTGCTCTGAGTTGTGTGGTAGCTGACCTAGTAGTGGATGCTATCCCAAAAAAAGGTTCAACTTTAGGAGATTTCCTGTATGACTCAGAGCAACTATGGGAAAGAATAGCCTTCAGTATGAAAGTGGATTCACTGCCCTTGGGAGAACAGATCCACTGGCTGCTCCTAGAGGCAGCTAACAGATGAAATCTAATCCAGTTAAATTAAAAGTGCTGTATGGCAAGAAGAAGGTTAACTGCATGTCCCCTGAAGAAGAAAACAATTTGAGGTTCTCCTAGAATCACCAGGTTTTTGCTCAGTTGGTGGCTGGGCTTGGGAGGGCAGGCTGCATGTAATTTTCCATGCTCTGCATGTAATAAATCTGAAAACTTTTATCATTATCTGTGATAATGATAGTTTGGCTCAGCAGCATCAGAGGCTGAATTTGCTCTTCTTGGAACCAAATTCTTTACACACTGTGTTTTAAAAGAAAAACTTCATAGTTGCTGCAGTAGTTTTCTATTTAGGAAACTCAATTAGCTACTGATAACCCAGTACAATTCCTATTAAGTTATCTTGTCATCAGGCTGTACTTGCACATTTACATTTGACACATAAAAACCTGTTGTTTCTTTTTTTAGGCAAAGACAGATGGTTTTACGTCTGCATTCAAGATAATTAAAGTCCATTTTGTGACAAGCCAAATACTTGCCATCTAAAACCATATTCTAATATGCCATTCATTCCCTCTGAATAAAAAAAATAGCCAGCTATGTTTTTGGGATACACTGCAAGCAACTATCTAGTCATTCTTCATTGTGGGCTGAAAGAATGATAAATGAAGGTATATATAAACACTCAATACTTCTGATAGTTACATGTCATGGCCATTAATTTAATTGGAACAACTGTTTCTTACAATGCACGAGTTTTACAAAGTGAAACATGACACACAAATACTTTCAAATAGTTCTAAGGCTTGGTTATGACCTATAAAGTTCTATACAGTTTAGTTCTGGGCTATCTGATAGACTGTGGCTAGAATCCTGCTAGTTGGCCCAACTAGAGTATTACACCCTTCAGTTATCCTGAACTGTTAGAGACAGTCTCAATTGGTCCTTTGTCATCCTACCTTTTTGGTTGCTTTTAAAACGTCTTTCTCTCTTTCCTCCCTATTTTCCCCTTTGGCCTTGGCTTACTTCAGTTGCTGCAAATGAAGTTCAAAGTGCAAAATAAATTTATACTCAGTTAAGTCAGTGGGGGGCAAACATGGAATCTTGCCCTGCCCAGTAGGCTCAGGCAAAGGCAAACTGCCGCAGCCTCTCCTAGCTTATTAGCTTTTGCCATCTTCAACACACTCTGAAGTTGTTTAGCCATACGTTCTGATTTCCATCTGTGAAATGTTGGCGGATATGGTAGAACCATTCAACCAATTCTTGAATTGTGAGTCAACACATAAATTTCATTGATTTGATGGGTCTACTTTATTAAGGACTAAGAACAAACTTTAGGCCCATATTTTCCCCATGAGCCTGTCTGGACCTTGAGATATGCAGGAGACAGCCTTCTTCGAGACCTTCAGCTTTCACAGGTACAGTTAGTAGGAGCACAACATAGGGTGTTCTTGGTTATGGCCCCTAGACTTTAGACTTACATTCCTAGAAAGGCTGGAATGACCCCTTCCTTGCAGGAAGGAGTGGTCCCTTTCCTCCTTTCCATTGGTAGGCAAAGACTTTAAAAAATACCCAGCAGACTTTTGAATTGAAGACTTTAAAGAAGATGGCTTATAAGAGGGTTTATTTTATACTATTTTAAATTTTACTGTTTTAACTGCTTTTTACCCTAAGTGTATGTTTTCATTTTTATATGGTTAATATTTTAATTCTATTTTAATGTTGAATTTTTAAAGATTTTTAACTATATTGTAATCCTTTTAATTTCTAAGTCACCTTGAGTTTCAATCTTGAGGGAAAGGCAGAACATGAATAAAAGTGACAATGATAACAATGATGATGATGCAAATTGCTGTGTCTCATCTGTAAATATGGATCTCTTAATACATCATTTGATTGCAGCTTCTAATACAAAGCAAATTGCTGAATTCCAGAAATATCTAGTTTCCAGAAGAATTTGGAAAACTGCAGAATTTCTTGGGAAAGTTTGTCAAGATTTTTTTAAAAATCAAGATATCTGACTTTGTGATAAATAATATAAACATTGACTCTATTTTAAGTATGGCCAGAATCGAAAAAGCTACTTTAGGTGCATCTAAATATTTAGACATGAGTGGACTTTTGAAATCAGTGGAACAGTGTCCTTAGATCAATTTGCAGTTGGGCTCTCAAATTAAGCTATATCCCCCCTCCAAAGCTTAAATAACTTAGGGCCTTTTTGCACTACACCAGTGGTTCTCAACCTTCCTAACGCCGCGACCTCTTAATACAGTTCCTCATGTTGTGTTGACCCCCAACCATAAAATCATTTTCCTTATTTATTTATTTGTCTATTTATTTATTATTTAGCTAGTTAGTTAGTTATTTCCAACATCGAATAGATTGGAAACACTGCCCTAAATCACTGCTCTGGATAGACTTCTAATGCCTAAAAACTGGTAACCCTCTCCCTTTTTTTTAAGCACAGAAAGCGTCCATCAATGCCAGAATTAAGACAGTAGTTCTAGTTCTGAATGTTGGGTTTCCACAGTTCGAAAAGCCAGTCACTCCCAAAGACAATGCCAAAACAGCCCACATTTTACTCAAGGCGCTGGGAGGAAAGGACAGGAAGAGAGGAAAGAAGGCGGCGGCATAAGCAGACGCGTTTTGTTTTGCTCCCACCCTCCCTCCCTCCCTTAAAGGGAGCGCGGACATTGAACATACAAAAAGCGAGGAATGCAAGACAGTCAGGACGAAGAACACAACATGTGCATGTGGCAAGCGCCAAGGGTCCACACACAACAAAAGCAAGAGGAGAAAAATCATCCTGGCTATTTCCGCACTAGATTGTTATAGCGCTATTATTCCACTTTCACCATCCTATGGAATCCTGGGGTTTGCAGTTTAGGGAGGGGCATTTAGAATTCTTAGCCAGAGGGCTCTTTGGCCTCAGGAAACTACAAACCCCAGAATTCCACAGGATGTTGAAAGTGGAATAATAGCACTATAACAGTCTAGTGCAGAAATGACTCTAAGTCTTCTTAGGCTGGGAATTATTCAGTACAGAAACCACACATGGGGTTGTTGCACAGTAAACAGCACACAGAAAAGAGTAGTTTTCTGTGCAGTAAATGACACTTTCTGTACAAAAAAAAAATGAGCATGTATTTTTTTTTTTGCAAAGAGTAAGTGCTAAACTATGGAGATTATTGGCCTTTTGGTATTTTTCTCATCAGGATTACCTGACACTCAGGAGACCCATTTTTCATCTGTTGTTCAAATATTGTCAAATATTCTTTCTATTCCTGCTGTCTGTTTTCAAAGGCAGGCATCAGCAGGTTCAGGGAAAACCCAAGGTATGCGGAAGTGCAAACAAAATCCTAGTGGAGAGTGCTTTCAAAACAGCCTGATGAAGACTGAGCTTTAGGGATAACTGGCAGATTGATTGTGGAAATGGCCAAAGTCCACAGGATGGATCAGAGCAGCGCTTTCAGGTCAAAAAACCCCAAAAATGAAAGAAAAACAACCAAGGAGCCTCGGGGGCTCTTGTGACACAAACCGAAGCCCTTGGCTGATGCCCCCTGCTCCTTTCCTGACCGAGTTTTTGGTCTCAGAGCAGCTGATCTCCCCCATCGGAAGGCAGATCCACAGCAGGAAAGTTTCCCCCTTTCCCTGCCAGACCAAAGGCAACAGCCACGCCGACAACTCCCACAGAGCAGCATGACCAGAATGAATGGGTGACTGGGCAATTGCCGCCGTCGCAGCCCCGCCCCTTTGGGAAGCAAGCGGAGCCCGGCTGCTCGCTCGCTCCGGCAAGCAACTCTGCTCACCGGCATGAAGGAGCGGGAGGCAAAGAGGGTGAGGGGACGGGGCCTTACCTCCCAGAAGTCCCGCTGCAACGCCATAAACCCGCGGGCTGAAGATCGCAACCATAGAACCACCAGGCGAGCAACGCAGGTGAGCTCCAGCCCTGAATGGCAAGCCCTCTGTGTGTGTCTGTGTGTCTGTGTGTGTGTGTGGTGCGCGTGCAAGCATCCAAGCAGTTCCCGGCTGCAAGCACCTGGCGGCAGCTCCTCCTCCTTCCTCCGACTCATGCAACCGCAGCCACTCCCAAAGAGATCCTCCTCCCCACCCCACCCAGCGGAGAAGAGGGGGAACGTCCCCACAGGCACCTCCACCCCCCCAGCAGAGAAAGACGGGGAAAGTCCCCATAAGCACCTCCCCCCTCAGCGAAGAAAGAGGGGAAACGTCCCCACATGCACCTCCACCCCCCTACCCGGCGGAGAAAGACGGGGAAACGTCCCCACATGCACCTCCACCCCCCCACCCAGTGGAGAAAGACGGGGAAATGTCCCTACACACACCTCCACCCTCCCACCTGGCGGAGAAAGATGGGGAACTTCCCCACAAGCACCTCCACCCCCCCATCCTGTGGAGAAAGACGGGGAAGGTCCCCACACACGCCCACCATGCCTCCTCTCCCCTCCTACCAGCACAGGGTCTCCTTTCCTCACCTCCACCTTCACTCTCGGGCTCCACGCTCTCTCCTCCCGGTCTCCTCACCTCCACCTCAATGCTCCGACTCCGCGTTCTCTCTTCTAGCTCTCCCCACCTCTGGCTCCACCTCCAGCTCCTCCAACGCTTCCCCACCCAGCAGGGAAAGATGGGGAAACGCCCAGCGCGCCTCCTCTCCCCTCCTCCCAGGGTGGGGTCTTGGAAGTGGCACTCCCATTGGCTGTGAGGCCGCCTTCTTTTAAAAGGGGGCGGGGTGGGATAGAGGAGCGGCGACCCTGTGAAATGGTCATTCGACCCCCAAAGGGTCGACTCACAGGTTGAGAACCGCTGCGCTACACTGTTACAGTGCTATTATTTCACTTTCAACATCCTGTGGAATACTGGAGTTTGTTGTTTACTGAGGCCAAAGAGCTCTCTGGCTGAGAATTCTAAAGGTCTCTCCCTAAACTGCAAATCCCAGGATTCCATAGGATGTTGAAAGTGGAATAATAGCACTATAACAGTGTAGTGCTGAAATGACCTTTGACTCTTTTTGCAGTGCAGCATTGGAAATGCAATGGAACATGCTTATAAGGACATTTAAAAAAAAAGCTGGATCAGATCAAAGTCTTATTTAGTCCAGCATATTGTTTACAAATTGACTACTCAGATGCCTATATGAAGATCACAAACAAGACATGAGTGAAATAGCACCTGCCCTCTTTGCTACTATTGTGGAAGGGGAAGAGAAGGTTTCTCCCTCTTTTGGTACTTAGTGTTTTGCATTGTTATGGTAATAAACCTGGCACCAGGAACCTATCAAGAAGCTCAAGTTCTCCTCTTGGTCATCCACTTTTTGGCATGGGTCTTTGAATCCTGCTGTGTTTTATTCACTAGATTTAATAAACTGCTTTACAAAAATAGTGAACAGCTTTCTTTTAATGAAGAAATAATACAGTATTAATTCTTCCATTTATATAATACTAATTTCAGTAAGCACATAATGTTCCAAATACTCTGCTTGGAACAAAATTGTTAAAGCTTATTCTTATTAGCTTCTGGATTTATTTATCTAAATGAAGTGGAGTAGAGGCAAGTTGCCATGGAAACTGAAGATGTTGGGAACAGTTTTATTTCTTAATTGCTGCAAATTTGTATACAAACAGCATAACCATATCTTCTCTTTCAGAAACTTTGAAGTTATAAGAATAACTCTGACTTTGAATTTTCCACTGATAGGAAATTTAGCTGTAAAGAAGATACTGCCGGGATATGATGCAGATGTCATTGTTAAACATCACTCTGGCAAGCAGTTTTTGAAAGCAGAAAACATTTCTTGCTAATAGTGCTGTAAGGCAAAATTCTTTGGCACTGTTCTACTGGGGATACATAATACACAAGTTTATACTGGTAGCTTCCTCTGGGGAATGCAGCCCTGAGAACAGGATTTTAAATGCAGATAAATGTCACATTACACATTCAAAACTTCAGACATCTCTCTTTGAACAACCATACTGGAAGAAGACAGGTGATTTCTAAGGCAGGAAGAGGCAGCACAACCTCAGTTCCTCAGCAGCCTTTGGCTCTTGATGGTGGACATCCACAGCATGTGGGAGGTTTGTGGGAGACAAGGACAAGATGGTCTGGCCATTGGGGGTGGAAAGAATTGGAATCTCTTGATTTTTTGAGAAATTTCATGAATCCTGGAAAAACTGGGAAGTGAAAACGCAAGCTAATTCAACAAGGCCTACATAAAGTATCATTGAATCTGGGCTGACTCAGTTGACCTCAATTGGCTTGCTTATCTCAGAGAAGCACTTAAGGCATAGTGTTGATTGCATACACTGTAGCAGTCTGTACAAGATGATCCAAGGTCTGTAAAACAAGCCTCATGAGAAATACTTCAGTGCTTTGGGAATGTTTAGCCTAGACAAGAAAAGGGGATATACTAGCCAATTTTAAATATCATATGGAAGATGGAAAGAGCTTATTTCTTGCTGCTCCACACACTAGAACATGAACAAATGTATCAAAATTACAAGAAAAGTGATCCCAGTTAAATATTAGGAAGGAAGTGTTTCCTGTAAGAGATATTTGACAGTGGAATAGACTGACTCAGGGGTGGAGGGAGATTCTCATTCTTTGAAGGAAAGGCTGAAATCCATCTTTGAGGATTGCTGTAATTGTGTACAGTAGTCCCTCCACATTCACAGGGTTCGGAGCACAGAACTTTCACAAAAGTGGAAAAAATGCAAATAACTCCCCCCTGAGATTCCCTCCCTTTCTCCTCCGGAGCTTTTCCCCTCTCATTCCTTTGCCTCTGGCCCCTGATTTGCAGGGGGAGAAAAAAAACAACCTTAAAGGCTTACTGATACTTTTCCCTCATACAGAGAAGAGAGGAGGTCTGCAGTTCTAATGACTTCCAGCAGCCATCTTGAGAAAGGAGCACGTGAGCAATTAGCAGACAATACACAGTAGAATGTGCAACCACATGGCAGAGAGGTCACACTTTCAGCAGTGGGAGGGGACTTTGCTCACCCAAAAGGAAAATACATCAGTTTTAAACACAAGCCTCACAAGTCTGAAGTGAGGAATGCAAGGGATGGGAAGAAGAAAATGGAGTGGGGGGAAGACAAGCATGTGCCTTGCAAATTATCAAATTCACAAAAGTCAAACCTGCAAATGTGGAAAGAGGACTATAATTGTGTGCATAGCAGGTGGCTGAACAAAATGGCCTTTGCAGGCCCTTCTGTGTCTAAGATGCTATGATTTTATGTAGCTGCGTCTTACAATTTGTGCTAATGGTGTTTTGTCCACCTTAAATTGTTTTGCTACCTTTTAACTGGAGAATGCACTAAATTATATGGAGGCCTTTTTTGGAAACTTGCTATCAGATAGCAAAACTTGGGATAGTCATTTTTTTTCTACTGGCACTCCCAGAATCCATCAGCCAGTATGGGTGAATCTGGTGAATCTGGGTGTTGTAGACAAAAAGGTAACTGTTTCATGCTCTTGGTGTGAGACAGTTTTCCATGAGGGAAACCCTGAAAGCCCTTGTCCCCATATCATCAGCAGAAGCACAGCATCTCTGTTCTGCAGAGACAGCATCTTATTCAGCTGACATAAAAATGTGAGCAGGAGACAAGATTTGGACATGGTGTTGGTTCTAAATTTATCATTTTTACTCCCAACATAAGTGGGTTTACTCAGTATTTGCATGGAATGTATTTCAAAGCCTCAAACTAGAGTTAAAAGATCTGGAATTGTGATATGTTTGATTACAATTGCACTCCATACAATATAATGTTTTCTAATGAAATACATCAGGCTTCCACTTTTTTTTCCCCTCAGCTTGTCAAGAAATCTGAACTTTATGAGCTGCACATATATTTCTCCCATGCTTTTTGCTTCTGTTTTCAGTGAAACACATTCACTACCTCTTCTTTACATATCCCCAAAGACTCAAAACCATCTATTCTGACAGGTTTTACTTGAGAGAACACACAATATGTCATGCAAAATTGTAGAAGCTTGATAACAATACTTGTTAATCAAGAAGCAGCCATTTTTTCTAAGAATGTGTCTTAGAAAAGATGGTAATTACTATCTCAAGGGATAAGCAACTGGTGAGGTTCTAATTTTTGGAATCCATTTGTGCAAGATGAGCCCCCTTGGGTCTTGCTGTTACAAGTCCAAAAACATCACTAGTCTTCTGAAACTGTTCTCAGAAATGGGAACTTTTGCATTTCCTTAAACTGTAAAATAAATAAATAAATAAATAAATAATCAATCAATCAATCAATCAATCAATCAATCAATCAATCTTCCTGTGTAATGCCTGGATTTGGGTTTGATAGAGTACTGTACAAAATTACCTCTGCTTGGTCACATCCTCTATCAGTAGGTCCTAGTAAACATCCTTCACTATGGTGACAGTGCTCCAGGGACCAGTGCAAGATGGCTGGGTTTTGAAACTTTTGAATTTCCTTTACTTTTCATTGCTATTTAAAATAACATACATGTTTTTGTATGTTTTAAATTTGTTCTGGGTATAATATTCTGTAAGATGCCTTGAGTCCCAATATTGGAAATAAGCTATGATGATATTATTATTATTATTATTATTATTATTATTATTATTATTATTATTATAGTATAGCTTTTGGTTTACTTAGTTGCTCATGATGCAGAGCAGTGGTAATACAGAACTTGGAAATTTGATCCAGAATGAGAGATTCTTGGACTTGTAGTTACAAAAAGTAACTTGTCCAAACTCTGCTGGTGTCTGCAATTAGTGTCATAGGCAGCAGCCTGGCAGAATCATCTGCTGATGTTTCTCCTCAACTTTATGTATGCATGTGTGTTATTTGACCTGGCATTCTAAGCAATATGAGGTAGCTGGATCTCACCCTTGCAGTTAACCCAGTAAACTGCTTGTCTACTGTCACTGTGGGGGCACTGTAGGAAATTCCTGATGACAGTCCGTTGTCTGGATTGTCCTGATTACACATCAGGACAATCCAATGCTGTGGCACACCCATTTTTTTAAGAGCACTGCATAGTTTTTCATGTTATACATAATCAAAGCTTTGCTATCTAATATATAAAAATCGAAGTTTGTGAGTTTGTCTGTGTCAGGCAGGCAAAGACCTCAGGCGATTGGCTGCCTGTGAAGATTCTATGGAATCCTGGGGTTGGCAGTTTAGGGAGGGGCCTTTAGAATTCTCAGCCAGAAAGCTCTTGGGCCTGGCTGGTTGCTATGGAGACAAGGCCTATTCTCTCAGGAACCAAACCTCTGTGTGGCCCTTTTCGCATGACATTTGCCATGCGAAAGGGCCCCTCGAGCGTCGTGCGAATGTGAAGAGTGGTCCACACGACACACTCACAATCGTGCGATGCTCCAGGGGCTGGCAGGTACCAGCCACACACTTTTTCTTTTTCGGCTATGAGCTGAAAATGGTGCATGATCACGCATCGCTCTGGGGCCCCGCACGCACTTGCCGTGCATGCGGAGCTCCAGAGTTGCCGCACTCGCGCTTCCTGTCCCAGTGCAGCCTGGGAAAATCCCAGGCTGCACTATGGAAGGAAGGGGGGATCTCTATGAGCAAGCGGCAGCTGCAGAGCTGAAGGAACTGGGACGCGAGACCCTCTCGCTAGAGGCTGCTCGTGCAATCACAGCACCTCAGCTCCGCGAAAGGTGTGTTGCGGAAAGGGCCTATGTTAACAACTCTGAATACAGATTGGACTGGGAAATATGAGGAAAAGTTACAGGTAACAACAACACAATTTGGGGAATTACAGACACAGGATTTCAAATCTGTGTATTTTAACCACATCTAATTCCTAAGGTTAGGTAAGGTAGTTCCTAAGATATTTCTAACAAGTATTACCTATGAGAAAATAAAATCCCAGGCAACGCTAGGCAAATACACTAGTAATGTATAAAACACAGGCTGATTTCTTCTAAAATTTCTTTGGTGCACTCCAATACCCAACACGTGTTTGCAATATCACCCCTAGTGCTTCTTCCTTTTGTGAACCCAGTTTGGAAATCTGGCATTTCCTGCTCCATATATGATAAAAGTCTTTGTTATAGAATTTTGAGCATCACTTTGCGTGCATTGGAAATTAACACACTGGCCCTGTAGTTACCACAATCCCTGGCAACTCCTTTCCTGAGGAGTGGAAAGTATATAGAGCATTTCCAATCTGTGGGCCATTATTTTGTTTTTCACATCTGTCACATATACACAATCTTATGCTGCTGCCTTGCTATCAGTCTTAGCTATACTTAACACCATCAAGTCAGTGGTTTAAGGTATACCCAGAGGATTAAGGTGGAACCAGTGTTGCATTGTAGCCATACAGTATAGTGACATCACTTAATGAAATCAGTCAGTCAGAGAAAGGTATTCAGTGCAGTGATCTCTTCTGTACCATACAAACATGGATAAGATCCAACTGTCCTTACTTTTCAATACCTATTAAAAACATTTTTATCTGACCAAGTTTTCCTATATTGTCCAACCCAATATATTTTTTTCTTGGACTTCAGAGAAGAATTTATGCTTGTGTTCAATGTATTTGCATATCTGCAATGTTATTTTATCTTATAGTATAGACTATTATTGAGAAAAGTCATGGATGAAAGTGCAAAAGTAGTGTTAACAGCTGAAAACTGAGAAAACACAATTAATGACCACAGATCATAGAATCAATCATAGAATCATTATAGAGTTGGAAGAGACCACAACAGCCATTGAGTCCAAGCCTCTGCCATGCAGGAACACATACTCAAAGCACCCCCAGCAAATGGCCATCCAGCCTCTGCGTAAAAAACTCCAAAATGAGTGACTCCACCACACTCTGAGGTCAATTACATAACTTTAAGGTGGATGAGGAAGACATCAGAACAGTTAATTATTGTCTACATCTTGATTCAGTCATAAATCAAAATGGATATGGTAGTGGAGAAATAAAAATACCAGGACTTGGAAGGGCAGGTAAGGAGGAATGAGATAAGATTTTCAAGTATAAAATATATTATTAAATACCAAAGTCAGTATTATCCATCCCATAGTATCTCTTATTTTTATGAATGGTTCTAAAAGCTGGACAGTGAAGAAAGCTGAAAGGAAGAGAACTCATTTGAAATATGTTGGAGAAGAGTTCTACAGGTACCATAGCATTTAGCATTTATTTATTTCTATACCACCTATCAACTAGTGTTATCTAAGCGGTTTACAATGTATTTTTAGCTAACTGCCCCCAACAAGCTGGGTACTCATTTTACCGACCTGCGAAAGGATGGAAGGCTGAGTCAACCTTGGAGCCTGGCAGGATCGAACTCACAACCTTGTGGTTGCAGTACTGGCATTTAACCACTGCGCCACCAGGGCTCCATGAATTGACAAAAAGAAAATTAACAGCCTGAACTCTCCCTAGAAGACGAAATGACTAAATGGAAACTTTCATACTTTGGACATATCATGAGACAATATAATTCACTAGAAAAGATGATAATGCGAGGAAAAGTGGAAGGCAGTAGGAAAAGAGGAAGACCACAACGCAGATGGATAGATTCAATCAAGGAAGCCACAGACCTGTTTTTACAAGACCTGAGCAGGGCTGTTAATAACAGGGCATCTTGGAAGTATCCCATTCATAGGGTCATCATAAGTCAAAGTCTTGATGGCAATTACCAACAATAATGAACTTCACTTTGGCCATTTCCGCACAAGGCTATTATAGCGCTATGATTCCACTTTCAACCTCCTATGGAATCCTGGGGTTTGCAATTTCGGGAGGGACAAGCTGATCCCTCCCGAAACTGCAAACCCCAGGATTCCATAGGAGGTTGAAAGTGGAATCATAGTGCTATAACAGCCTCATGCGAAAATGGCCTTTGTTTGGATTTAAGTGGCATATAAATATTTGCAAAAAAACAAATCTTACTTAATATTCTTAATGAAATCATACTTAACCAGTGCAGATCTTAGAAAACTTTTTTGTCTAAAACTCACAGAATCCTTGTGTTTCTCTCAAAAGTTACTTTTCCATGATCTGATCAAATAGATTTCAAGACCTGCACATATAAGACCCAGTTGAACATGAACACTTACACTAAATCCTGGCTAAGGTACAGCAGATCCATTCTCACCAGAGAGGTGGAAGCATTTCATTGCACTCCATTCTTTACATTTGTAAATTTCTGCAAATGCTTTTATAAAAAGATGAGTACCCCTACCCAATCAGTGTCAGTGCCTCTATTTAGGAATAAGCTAAATTTACTTTGAAATGCTAAAGGGAGCTTGCAAACCATTCCCAATAACAATTTGTTTCACATCCTCCCCAGAGTGTTGCAAATTTGCTCTAAGCTTTGTGAGTTTCTATTACATTATATATTTGTACAGTGGGGGGAAAAAATCTCAAGGTTTAGTCTATGGCACCATGCTAATTTATGCAAATAGAAAACAACTGGTGGTGTAAGACAAGCACCATCAAATATTGGCATTTTCAATTTTTTCATTTTTGACTTTAAAAGCCCTCTTGGCATAGAGAAAAAAAAATTGGCTCCCACTTTTATTCTGTCATATAAATAAAAATCCAAGCGAGACCTCACTTCCTGGAGTCTGAAATACCCAATTATAGCAATTATAATCAATTTGAGATTGGCAGGTTTCCAAGGAGTTGTTTGTTGTCATATCAAATGGAACCAAACTTTTGAAAAAATCTGACAAATTGTCACAGAACCATTAAGGGGCAAGTGACTAATTCTTTCTCATCATTTTGCCTCTTGGAAGGTTTTGATGCTGGCAAATATGGAAAGGGTAACTTGCTTGGAGATTTTTCTGAACTAATTTTGTATGGATCTTAAACATCTGTACTAATATATTAGTGTTCATATTTTTTGTTATAATTGAAATTTTATACCTAAATACTACTTGCCTTGAAGATTTCTATTACAAGGAGTAATATCCTTCATTTCATACTTACTGATTTTCATCTTATTGGTGGTGGTGGGGATTCAGTCATTATTTTATTTGCTCATGGGTGTAATCATTCATTTACTGGCACTGCAGTTTAAATAAGTTGAAATGAGATACTCAAACACATCTGTCTGATATGATAATTTCTAATATTTCAGAATTTGGATGATTTGCTCCTTAATAGTTTTCTCTCTTCTCTCATGAATATTGCATTTGATAACCAACCATGACATAACAAGACCAGACATAGAAAATTGGGTTAAATAAGGGCCACTTTATTTGACCTGACCTATTTAAATTGTGTTGGCCTGGAACAGAAGCAAGTGAGGAGCAACTGATGCAGGTCCAGCTGAAGCCAGGTGTCAGTCTTTTGACAATCTCTTTAACTGTTCCATGGGCAAAACATCTCAGTCCTGAATGCAATCCAAATACGTGGGTTACTTCTCAGCTGGTTTTAATTGGAAGGCAACTTGGATGACTCCCACTCAAGCTTCATAACCTTACAAGTAAGAGCCAGGATCCCAGATTAACCTTAAGGATAGCCTCCTTATCCACCTCTTGGACCATGGAACTCATGGAACAGAGCCCCATCCTACACCAAAAGGGTGCCAAAGGTGATCACTGAAGTCTTTGGCCATTTCCGCACGTGGCGAGGGAATCGCTCTGTGCCGCTACTTACTGGACTTTTCAGCTCTCCGGTCTGTCCACGCCACTCCGGAGCAGTGCGTGCTCATCGATATGCACTGCACCAGTGAGGGTCTCAACCAACTGCTGAAGCTCGCCAGCCTAAAGCTCACCCCTGGCAGATCGCAGGCTCACATTGGGGCGAGCCTGAGAATCTGCATAAGGGAGCAGGCTCTCAGTGGCATGCTCTGTGCTTTTGAAAGACCTGTTTTTAGCGGTCTTTCAAAAGCATGCTGGATGATCACTTGGGGTTGTTCCAGAGTGGGCTGAGGTGCGGATCTATGTTAAGTAGGTCCGACCCAGTCCACTCCCAGGTGCAGACCTCCTCCTTGGAGGATGGACTGCACCATTTTAAAAACCCTGTGCAGAAATGGCCTTATATTCTTCCTCCACTACATGCCACGGACAAGGGATGAGTGTCTGCTTAGTCCCTTTTGCTCACCAGGCCAGCCAACATGGCCCTCACCCCCTGTTGCAACTTCTCCAGGAACAACATATTCTCCTTTTCTGAAAAATAAATGCCTCAGCCCTGTAGGGCTCTGCCTATTAGAAAAGAATGGTGAAATGCAGGAGAAAGTGGCCCAACCACAAGCCCTTGTGACTTTTCTGTGAGCAAGATCAATATGTTCAGGATTATCTTGCCACATTTGGTGGGGCAAAATGGCAGAAAAAAACAAGGGACACCCCAGTCCAACAAGTCATTCCCACCAAGCTGAATGACTAAAATATAAGGAGGCAGCCGAGTGCATTCTTCAAACAGAAGTGGCAAGAAACCCCTCCAGTAGAGGCCTTTTCTCCCCAGCTTCTCCAAAGTAACAGCACCACTCAACCCAAGTGGAGCCCAAAAATGATGACTTTGAGCCAGGCATGCTGCCTAGTACACCATTCTATGACCACAAATCAGGACCCGTTGTTTTGCTGCATAGGACCTCAAGCAATAGATTCTGAATGTCAGGAAAGGACAGCAAATTGTTACTAGTTTAATTTGTAAGAAAGATACAGAGGCAATACAGGATATTTAGTTACCCTAAGCAGAGTAGCAAATGGCACATCCTCAACTCCCAAAGCCACAGAAAATATCATAAGCACTTCTACCACTCCCCAAGAAGGAAAAATTCATGTTACAGTACAATATTTTCACTTGCGTGGGGGAGGGGTATGTGCTTGTGGGATTTTCAAGCCTTTTTTGTCTGTACATGAATTTGTGTGTACTATTTGCCATTTGTTCAGGCAGCAAAATGTCTTAGGATCAATATGTTTCCTTCTCTAAAATTTTAGCAACAGTATTGAGAAATTAGATTTTCCCAGAGGAGAGAGCAGAGGGAGCAGAGCAGAGGATCGGTGAAGACATCTTTAATCAGGTGTGTTTACAGGCTTGAGGGCCTGTGCTTGCTTGTCTGTTTGTTGCTTCTGTTAGTTTGGCCTTGCTTGTGTTTGTTTGGCCTTGCTTGTGTTTGTTTGGCCTTCCTTGTGTTTGTTTAGTCTCTTTGTGCTGGCCATGTGCTCTTCCTGAGCACATGGTCTGACTAACGAGGGGAGGAGCCAGCTAGGGGGGAGGAGCTTTATTAGGAGCATCCAGCGGCAAGCACCTTCGGCGCGTGCACCTAAAGTACTCTATTTCAATCTTCCAACTTTAAATCTTGGCATTCGGTAGAGCAGACGTAGCTTGTACACCCAGTTCTTCTTTCTAGAATTGCATACTGTACTGCTCTCTCTAGTTTCAAGAATGGAAGGTGAGGGAGCTTCTGCAGTCACCTGTAACACTTGTGGCATGTTCCTTTTCTTGCCACAAGACGTTCTCGGGTATACCTGCGTCAAGTGCAAGCTGGTCACCTTCTTGGAGGAGAAGGTGCACCAGCTGGAGGCACGAGTTTCTGATCTTCATCTTATTAGGGAAGGGGAGGCGTTTTTGGATAGGGCAGAGAGGACCTACCAGAAGACAGAATGCACGGAGGAACTGCCAGATCAGCAAGTTAGCACACTGTGCCAGGAAACGGAGGCTTGGCGAATGTCACACGGAGGAGTAGAAGGACCAGGAAGGCAACAGAGACTCTTCATCTTCACAGTTGCTTCAAAGTTCTCGGCCTTACGAACAATGAGGAGCGCCATGCGGAGGGAACAGAATGTCAACAAGAAGAAATCCAACTTCGGCAATAGGAACTAGGTCAATGCTCCCAGCCTCCACAGAATGCCCAGGCAGTCCTAGTGGAACATGCTCATGGAGGAGACCAGGACAAGCCGCAGAGGAAGCGAGTTCTGGTGGTTGGGGACTCTTTGCTCAGAGGAACCGAAACGGCAATTTGCAAACCGGACAAGCTCAATCGAGAGGTCTGCTGTCTGCCTGGGGCCAGGATCAACCACGTAACGGAGAGGCTAACCAGGTTGGTCAAACCCACTGACCATAAGCCCCTCATTTTGGTTCATGTCAGAACCAATCACATTGCGAGGAGCAGCTTTTACCACATCACAAAGGACTATGAGCTTATGGGGACGAAGCTTAAGGACCTTGGTGCGCAGGTGGTCATTTCGTCTCTCCTCCCTGTTCAGGGATATGGTGCACGAAGGGAAAGGACAATAGCAGAGGTCAACAACTGGCTCCACATGTGGTGCCGCTGGCAACGGTTTGGGTTTTTGGAACATGGCCTGAATTTCCATGAATGTGGGCTTCTGGCGAGGGATGGGCTGCACCTCAAAAAACTTGGCAGGAATGTTTTTGCAAACAGTCTCGCAAGGAGGATTAAGAGGTCTTTAAACTAAGTTCCGCTGGGGAGGGAGACAGTATTATTCAGGGCAGGGACTTGTATAGCGCAGGGGGAAAAGGCCCAATTGATACTGCACAAGTAGTACAAGAGGCCAATGGTGGGAGGAGTAGAAACAATAGTACAGGACTTGCAGGAAGGGCCCGGGGACTTAAGTGTCTCTACACTAATGCACGGAGTATGGGAAACAAGCAGGATGAACTTGAACTCCTAGTACAACAAAATAAATACGATTTGATAGGCATCACTGAGACCTGGTGGGATAAGTCTCATGACTGGAATATAGGAATAGAGGGGTATTGCCTATTTTATAAAAATAGACCAAATAAGAAAGGAGGAGGAGTAGCCTTGTATGTCAAGAATGTTTTCACCTGTGAAGAGATCCTTGACTTAAACCCAGTAAGCCAAGTCGAGAGCATTTGGGTTAGAATTAAGGGAGCGAGAAATAATAGGGATATTCTGGTGGGAGTTTACTACAGACCTCCAACCCAGGCTGAGGACTTTGATGACGCCTTCCTCAACCAAATGACTGCACATTCAAGGAGGAGAGATACAGTAATGATGGGAGATTTCAATTACTCAGATATATGCTGGCAGTCAAACTCTGCCAAGACAGCAAGGTCCAGCAAGTTTCTTGCTTGTCTTGTAGACAACTTCATGGTCCAGAAGGTGGAAGAGGCCACAAAGGGATCAACTATTCTAGATCTGATCCTGACCAACAGGGATGACCTTGTTAATGAGGTAGAAGTGGTTGGATCTTTAGGGGGGAGTGACCATGCCCTATTGGAATTTGGCATTCAGTGAGAAGGAGAAGATAAGGGTAGCCAGACACTCATCTTAGATTTTAAAAAAGCGGACTTCTGTAAACTTAGGGAGCTGCTGGCTGGAATTCCATGGTCAAGAACAGTGAAAGGGAAAGGAGTTCAGGAGGCATGGGAGTTCCTTAAAAGGGAGATACTGAAGGCACGGTCTAATACTGTGCCAATAAGGAGGAAAAATGGAAGGCATCTGAAGAAACCAGAATGGTTGACTAAAGAACTCTCAGCTGAGCTCAGTGTGAAGAGAGACATGTATAGGAAATGGAAGAAGGGGGAAACCACCAAAGAAGAATTTAAGCAAGTGGCCCGGAGATGTAGGGAGGAGGTCAGAAAGGCTAAAGCACAGAACGAACTTAGGCTGGCCAGAGACATTAAAAACAATAAAAAGGGTTTTTTTAAATACGTCCTCAGCAAAAGGAAAAAGAAGGAGACGATAGGACCGCTGCGCAGAGAAGATGGAGAATTACTCACAGGGGTGAGGGAAAAGGCAGAACTACCTAACACCTTCTTTGTCTCAGTTTTTTCCCAGAAGGATACAAACACTCAACCTGGCAGTAGGGGAGCAGGTGAGGAAGCAGGGGAAATGAGGCACGTACTAGGTAGAGGGGTGGTACAGGAATACCTGGCCGCACTGGATGAATTCAAGTCTCCAGGGCCAGATGAATTGCATCCTAGGATATTAAAAGAACTGGCAGAGGTCATTTCGGAACCGCTTGCTATAATCTTTGAGAAATCTTGGAGGACAGGAGAAGTTCCAGCAGACTGGAAGAGAGCAAATGTTGTCCCCATCTTCAAGAAGGGGAAAAAAGAGGACCCAAATAATTATCGCCCAGTCAGCCTGACATCAGTACCCAGAAAGATCCTGGAGCAGATCGTTAAGCAGTCAGTTTCTAATCACTTAGAAAGCAAGGCGATAATCACGAGAAGTCAACATGGATTTCTCAAAAATAAGTCATGCCAGACTAATCTTATCTCTTTTTATGATAGAGTTACTAGCTTGATAGATGAAGGGAATGCTGTGGATGTAGCATACCTCGATTTCAGTAAGGCCTTTGACAAATTTCCCCATGACATTCTTGCAAAGAAACTAGTAAAATGCGGGCTGGACAGGGCTACTGTTAGTTGGATTTGTAATTGGTTGACCGACCGAACCCAAAGAGTGATCACGAATGGCTGTTTCTCATCCTGGAGAGAAGTGACTAGCGGGGTGCCACAGGGTTCTGTCCTGGGCCCAGTGCTGTTCAATATTTTTATCAACGACTTGGATGAAGGAATAGAGGGCATGTTCATCAAATTCGCGGATGACACCAAATTGGGAGGGGTTGCTAATACGCCAGAGGACAGGATCAAAATTCAAAATGACCTGGATAGATTGGAGAGCTGGGCCAAGGCTAACAAGATGAAATTCAACAGAGAGAAGTGTAAGGTCCTACACTTAGGGAGAAAAAATGGAATACAGAAATATAGGATGGGGGACACGTGGCTAGGGGACATGATAGCTATGTTTAAATATTTGAAGGGATGCCATGTAGAGGAAGAAGAGGGCTTGTTTTCTGCTGCTCCAGAGACCAGGACAAGGAGCAATGGATTCAAGCTGCAGGAAAGGAGATTCCACTTGAACCTCAGGAAGAACTTCCTGATGGTCAGGGCTGTCCGGCAGTGGAATATGCTGCCTCGGAGTGTAGTGGAGTCTCCTTCCTTGGAGGTTTTTAAGCAGAGGCTAGATGGCCATCTGTCGGGAATGCTTTGAGGGTTTTCCTGTATAGCAGGGGGTTGGACTGGATGGCCCGTGTGGTCTCTTCCAACTCTACATTTCTATGATTCTATGATTATGAGCCAAAATCTGATCGTTAGCCCCAACTACAGTAAACTCATTGAATCAACAGGATGACTTGTTTTCCCTGTCATTAAGTAATTAAGAGGCATCTCGGGATTTTGAAACTAGGATTTTGGTTATATAGTCTACATTGCATTCTCCAAATAAACTGACACACATTCATTCATTAGACTACAAAGTTATGCAGAGTAAAAGATGGCACAAAAGAAGAGTTTGAGATAGGACTGCATTTCTCCAGAAAAATTGTGGACATAGCCTACACTGATTAAAATAAGCTACTCACATTCTTGCTGAAAGGAAAGCAACAGATCTCCTGGCTGAGTCTTGTCAGGTATAGTATACACAATAAAAGCAAAATGAGAAGAAGTCACATGAAAATCTTAAAATGTAATTGGATTAATATTGTCCTTGCTGTTGGAGTAATCAGTAACAGAAACTTTGATGGTTTCAGAGGGAACTATGGTGGGGGCTGCAGTTTTCCTTTGCTCTCTGATTACAGGACTTAACAAAGAAAAAATAAATAAATTTGTCCTCATTGCTCTTGTTCATTACTGCAGGAGGAAAGAAATCACATTTCACCTAAATAGCCACCGTGACCTTACAGTTTTCATAGTGAAAGTGAAAGCAAAGTATATTGTGCAGGCAGTCAACATTCATGTGCATAGTGCTTTATTATTTTACGCATGCATTTGCCAGAAACCTCACTTCCAGTTCCAGCAATTACCAATAGCTATCATTATTTACTTAGAAAGAGGTTGGGAAAGAAGGAAAGTAAAAGTAACTTAGTGATACAAAGAAAATTTATGCTCACATGCAAACTGTGGAAGCACTGGCATATGGAGTTTCAACAGCACCCAGGGCAAGGGGATGGGGTGAGAGCAGCAGGAGGAAGTAGGCAGGGCAAGTGGCAGGTAGAAGTAGATGAGATGAGCGGGGGCGGGCAAGGTGGTGCCTGGCAGTGGCAAGGTGAGTGGAGGTGGGTGGGGCTAGTAGCAGCAGGGCGAGCAGCAGGCAGAAGTGGGTAGGGCGAGTTGTGGGTAGGGGCAAGCAGGGCCAGATAGGGGAGGGGAAAGTGGAGCTGGATGGGTTGAGTGGCAGGGGGGCAAGCAGCAGGGGGGATGAGGTGAACAACAGGCGGGAAGATGGGGACGTCCTCTTTTTGCACCCCCTGACATTGGCACCTGGGGAACACCCTCCAGTTGCCCCTCCCTAGATCTGCCTCATGTTATAAAGAACAGTGTTACCTATAACTCTGTTAAGTATCTCTAAAATTCACCTCCCTCAAAACTGGGCAAACCAAATCTCTATAACAGTTCTGAATTCAGGTGCAGAATCTCTGGCTTGAATGCTCTTGCACTGTAATCTTTCCTCTGGTTTACAAATCTCTTCATTTGGTAAACCCAGATTTGGTTGTTCCGGGATGTTCCCAAACTCATCCGTAGAGTTCCAGTATTTAAATTTTATGGTTTTGCCCTTGCAGTTCCATATCAAAGTTGATACAGAGGATGGTGGTTGTGATGAGCAATGGTTATGACAGCTATCCTGAGTTAACAATAGGCCACTGATATCAGTTTAACATGTACCTGATTTATATGTGTCCGGACTGTCAGTGGGGACATAGATGATGTAGTGTCTTCCTCATTCAAATGTTCATAAAGGAAGTGGTACAAACCAAACATGGGTTGAAGGTGTGCCCCATAAAATTATGGCCATGCAAGTTTACATAGCTGCCAGAACTGGGGCTGAAAAGGAATATTCCCAACTGGATCCCAAACTGGCCCTGGGAGAAAACATGTTTTCACTTTCTCTCCACTGCCTTCCTCTTGGGCTATGGAACTATGGATTCATGTGTATTTCAAATGGAACTTTTGTACTGTTTCATTAACCTTGATCAATGAACTTTAATAAAGCTGTGATAATTTAGACAAAAAGTGAATGGGTAACATCATATTTCTCCATGCATTAGAATGTGGGGACGTGTCCTTGAAAACTGAAGTAGTATCACTAGGTGCCCAGCTGAAGTTTCAGCAGAAGACTCTCTATTTGGCATATTGGTTAGGGATCTGGCATTACTTTTTCTTCACCTTCCATGGGTGGGTAAAGTGGGAGAAGACTGAACACACTGAAAACTTCAGGAACCAGCTAAGTTCCATGCATCTCATGAGTGCAACATCTGGCTTTGCTACTGCTGCATGGAGGATTTGAAGGAGGAGCAACTCAGCTGAGCCTAGATCCTGTGTAGTTGTTGTTCAATTGCCTTCCTATCTCTCTTCCATTGGATGGAGTGAAACTTTTTCAGGGAAGGGGGCTTGGGGAGGGAAGGGGCATCATTACTAGGCCCCATGGGCCATATATGCCAGCCTGATGTTGGATTTGACTCCCAATATGGAGATTCTGTAGTAGTAGTAGTAGTAGTAGTAGTAGTAATGTGTTTTCAAGATGTTTCTGACCTAGGGTGACCCTAAGGCAAACCTATTATGGGCTTTTCTGAGCAAGATTTGTTCAGAGGAGGTATGCCTTTGCCTTCCTTTTAGGCTGAGAAAATGTGGCTTGCCTAAGATCATCCAGTGGCTGACGGGAGATTTGAACTCTACTCTCCAGAGTCGTATTCCAATGTTCAAGCTATTATAACCATACTGGCACTATGGAGATTCCTTATTTCTGTCAAAAAAACAGCCTCTGCTTCCAGTACCCTATTCCAAACTTGCTTTACTTGAGCAAATGGCAACCCCACACTAAAGAAGCAGGGTTTGCCAATGATGCTTAAGCTTCATTTAGGACAGTAAATCTTATTTGTAAAATTCCTCCTGTCCAATTCCTTGAACATTTTATTTGTGTTTTTCCTCAGAGATTTTTTTTTAAAAAAGAATTTAACTGCATGGCACCACTTTCTCTTGGCTTAACATTCAGTTTACTGAAGGCAACTGGATTGGTTCTGTTGGCTTCAGTGGGATGTAGGAGGGCTGCATACTCTTCCAACTGTTTCATGGAACCTGGGCCAAATACCATGCATACAATGAGAGATAAATCTGAGGAAAACATATGAAGCAAATCCAAAAAACAGATATATTTGTATGTAAGAATTATTCATACAATTGGAACTTTCTTTGCAGCTTTTTTTCTGCCTGTCTCTGCAACTGCCAATTCCAAAGAAGGTGATCTTTGGGGCTCCATCCATCTATCCATCCATCCATCCATCCATCCATCCATCCATCCATCCCTTTATTTGCAATTTGCATGATCCTCAAACTGACACTCAAAGATTTACTGAGATTAACCAGTTCGGTAAAAACTTCTAGAATGTGTACTGTACTGTTCCACTGGAATTATATTTGAGTAAGGACATAGATATTCAATTACTTTTGGGGACAAATGATTTCTCCAGTGTTGTGTCCACTAAGGGAGAAAACAATTATTTCTGTACAGTTTTTAGACAGTATTTATGAATGATCAGAAATACTTGCAGCGTTCTTTTTTTTTCTTGAATTTTTTTTTTGAATGCAAAATTCTTATGGCTTTGTGTGACAAAACTCACTGTCAAAAGCAGTAAGAGTGAGCCCTCCACTTTTTTGAGGATTAGAGGTGTAAGATCCTTGTGAAAGTGGGAAAAAATGCAAATTAAAAATCACAAATGCTGTTTTTTAAAACAGAACCCTTCTCTAGGAATCTTATGATTCTGTGGTCAGCTTCCAGCAGAAGTGGTTCATAGAGTCATGCTGGAGGACCTAGCAATGCCTAGAGCAGTGTCCTGTCTAAAAATCTCTATGTCCTCATGCATGAATCCACTTCCAGTGGAATGGGACCATATAATCATTCTGGGGGCCTGGAGTTTTCCTAGAGAGAACATATTCTTTCCATGGGAGGGCAAATAGAGTAAGACTTTTTTTTAAATAAAATAACCCACAAATAATGACATTTTTGAGTGCTGAAGTCACAAAAGGAGACAGCCCACTGTACACACTTAGGGTTTTGTGAAAAAATTTCATGAAAAAATTATATTTATGCACATAATATTTTCCAAAACACTTTGAGATGTGCAAATACTGGATGAAAACTAAATTCTGACCGCTTTCCTATTCCTCCTCACAAGATTTCCTGAGTGTTACAGAACCCATTTTTCACCCAGGAAATTAACAATGGTGAATATTGTTTCCACCACTACATCCAGGGTCACATCCATGCCAGGATGAGATGGTGGTGCAGAGTTTCATGATGGATTCCACAGTTTGTTCTGAAGAGAATAACACATTATTGCAGTTAGTTCATATCAAATGGAAACCTGCTTCTGCTAGCATACTTGCCATAACCTAAACAGGTGATTTCTTTGGCATGCTGTATGGGAAGAGGAAACTGGAGGCATGATGTGTTTTATCCTTTTGGTAGATAGATGCTTCACATAACATTTTCTAGCTGACTTCTTCTGAAGACCCTATGCACAAGACTTGCTCATGGATTTATAGAATTTGCCTGCTGTGAAATTGACATAATGGACTAAACTTTATCAGCATATTAGCTGTGCTGAACTAAAGGTCATATTTGATTCCCATTCAGGACAGATGGTGGGAAGGCAGAAAATAATATTAATGTCCTTGACTGAGCTGAAATAAAGGTCAGACTTAACAATTTTTTAGGGACACCAGGATAAATTAGAAGGGCACCTATGAAGTAAGTAGACAAAATCCTGAAGTGTCAAGATACATCATTGAATACTAAAGTTAGGATTGTCCACGCCATGGTATTTCCAGTTTCTATGCATGGTTGTGAAAGCTGGACAGTGAAGAAAGCTGATAAGAAGAAAATAACAAATTATTGCAGTTTGGATGTATCCTGAGAAGACATGCCTCACTGGACAAGACAACAATTCTTGTTAGAAGGCAATTGGAAAAGAGGAAGACCTCATTACAGACAGTCCATGTCTTGAAAACTTGAGCAGGGCTATTAATGACAGGGTGACTTGGAGTTCTCTCATTTATAAGTTCAATGAGAGGTTGCCATAAGCTGAAATTAACTTGACAGCAGTAAACAACAACAACAAACAACCTCTAACCTTCTAGCTTTCAGTTATCACTTTTAACTTGGGAAATCTAAAAGACGAAAGTGCAGTACTGCAAGAAAAAAATAAATGAAATGTTAAAAGTATTGAATTTGTAATGTAAGACACCACAAGCTTTAACTGTTACATAATAAACTTTCCTTATAAATGTCATTTGAACACATCTTCATTTTGTAATTCATAAAATGTTATGATAAATTCAATAGCTGTTTCCTTGATACTTACTTATTCTTGGCAAGTAATTTTTGAAAGTAAGATCTTTGTGTGTCTTTTCATGACTTACTGTTAAAAAAATTTTCATTCTGTTATCTGCCATTTTACTTTAAAAAATGCACCATAAAAAGTAAAATATAGACTAAAGAATAAGGATTGTTTCAATTGTTGTGTTAAACTTCCTTTCCATTTACTTTAGCACAAGCAAATGCAGACTGAAGAATGATCTTTCATTAGAGTTTTATGGAAATGTAGAGTGCACTATATTGGCTAAAGATACTGTTACTCGGTAAATTCAGTTGCTACCAAGCAGTGGTAGAAGCAACGCTGATGGCATTGACCTAGGAACAAAACCATTGCTGTTTTATTGTGTCAGTGTCACCAACGTATTATTTCTCCATGCTTTTCTCGCCTAAAGCATGTAATTTTCCTTTTGGTTATTGAGGCTGACAGAATTAGTTTCTTTTTCTTGCATGGAATGCTTTGTACTGTCCAAATTTTGCCCGCGCCATGACTTTTTCATAACAGAAAGAAAACTGCATAGATTCTGTGGACTTTCTTGAAGCAAGAAGAAAATTGCTAAAATTACTCATTGCTTCCTTCAAGAATGAAATTAGTGAAGAATTACCAATAACAAGATCTTTGGTTTTTGGTGGCAGGAAAAAGAAAGAAGATTCTCAGCTTCCTTTGCAAGGAGTTCTGTTAGTGCAAGTCACTGAGAAGGTCCTCTTTTTTGTCCTCATCAAATGTGCTGAGACAAGAGCCTTTGCTGAAAGTCTTGAAATCCAGGGAGACTCATGTAGGGAAACAGGGTTTTCCAGATAGCCTATACCCAAGTTGCATAGAGGTGTTACAGAGCATAGCTGTGTATTGTACCAGGAAATCGACCAGCTGCAGACAGTGCTATCAAAGCAGGGAGCTTAGGTTCTCCTTGTAACTGGCCAAGGTCCACAGTCTGCCTACAGCATTTTGGAGTCACTGACATTTTGAACTTCCCACTCTTCAAAAACAATCCCATGTAGATGACATTACACAGTAATCCAAATTGGTAGCTATTTCAGTTACTTCCAAGATCTGACAATATGCAGAAAATGAACCATTTTACCTTCATTCTCTGCATTATACCTTATCTGCAACTTATCCTTTCTTTTTTTTTTTTAAAGAGAAGAATTAGATTTCATTGCAGCCAAGATAATTGGACATACCAACCATGGCAGTAAATGAATAATGGAATGGATCCATTTGTTTGCAACAGCTCTGCTCACTGCTAACTTCCCAAAGATTTCTCTCTCATTTTCCTTAGTATTACAATCACAGTAGAGGTTTCTCATACAAAGAAAATCCTTTGCTAAAGCTGCTCGCATTACTTTGGACACCAGGTCTTAGATGTTCATTGCTTTTTTTGGGGGTGGGGGCAAAGCTTTGTGTATATGATCTAAAGAATGAAATGTGATTTTTTTCTTTTATATGAAAAAGCATGTGGTGTAATGCAAAATGTCAGTAACAATGTATATCAAATGGTATTGAAAATCACAAAGGAAAGTTGCCTCTGGTCATTTGATATTTACATCAAACTCTCTTTCTGCTAAGCCATTGCAACATTATTTCATTTCATTTCATAACTTACCTGAGTAATAAGGAGAGAGTATTATACTCATATTTTAATAAAAAGAGAAGGGGCAGGTCAGTGGCACAAAGGACTGGATCATTTTAATCATCCTATGTAACACTGTTTCTTATAACATCAAGACAATTGGTAGTATTTTTCAAAGTTCAAATTGAAAATTCCTTACAACTTCATTTTTCCCTCAATCAGTTCTGGGAAGGAAATGCTCTGTGTACGGGGTGTTTGCCCTCAGTGTGTGTGTAGATATATGTGTGTGTGTGTCTATCACATTACACTTTTATAGCGCTAATATTCCATTTTAACTGCCATTGCAACATTCTGTGCAGTCCTGGGGTTTGTAATTTAGTAAAGCTGAAGAACTCTCTAGTTGAGAATTCCAAATGTGCCTCCCTAAACTGCAGATTCCAGGATTCCATATGACATTACCATGGCAATTAAAGTGGAATAATAGCACTATAGCAAATTAGTATGATAGAGTATAGGATCTTCCAGATTGATAAGGACTGGCCCCCAACAGTTTTACCAATCTTTACATGAGCTGTACTATTTTTAAGAAGTCTAAATACCTTAAAGGCACCAGATCCCATCTGACTTTGAAAGCTAAGCAGGGTCAGTCCTGGTTAGCACTTAGACAGGAGAATGCCAATGAAGACCAGGGCCATTTCCGCACTAGCCTGTTATAGTGCTATGATTCCACTTTCAACATCCTATGGAATCCTGGGGTTTGCAGTTTTGAGAGGGGCCCAAAACTGCAAACCCCAGGATTCCATAGAATGTTGAAAGTGGAATCATAGCGCTATAACAGGCTAGTTCGGAAATGGCCCAGGTAACGTAGGCTATATTTCAAAGGAAGGAACTGGCAAAACCACCTTTGAGCATTCCTTGACTAAGAAAACTTTATGAAATTCATGAGGACCCCATTAGTTGACAGGTGACTTGAGAGCGTGCACACGCATGCACACACACAAATAAAGAGCATAAATACTATTTTTTTAAGGGAAATAGAATTGGAATAACCACCATTTTGTTTTAATCAGCAAAACTTCTAAGGTGCTTTCTGATATGGAGGAAATTGAGAATAGCTCCCTGCATGCAAGATTTTTTTAAAAATCACAACTCCCTATGCATTTACACTATAGTGTATGATTGCAACAAAAAATGTAAATACTTGTATATTGGTTTGATCAATTCAGAAATCACAGTGAATCATGAGTGCTTGCACCACTGGTTTATATAATTTTGAGAGTTTTGTGTTATGTCAATTTCACTTTGACCGATATAAGAATTCTTAAAAATTATGAAGTAATTTGAGATATTGGGTAACAAAGCAAAAAATAAGTGCCCAAAATTCTCAGCCACCTGTACTGACTTAATTCAATAACCAGAACAATTGCCTAGCTTAAGAGGATTATACTGTACCTATCTGCCAGCTGTAATTGATAAAATGGGGTGTCAGGAAAAAAGAAGGGCAAACTCCAATTCAGCCCCCCTGCCAGATAAAGTTGAATAACCAGGAAATCAAAACCTATAACTTATGGGCTGAACACTGAAAAGGAAAATGTCTGCATTGCTGCCTCATAATCTACGTAGAGACCAAGCTGGTGAATTAAACAATCAAATTTATTATGAAATACTTTTTATACTCCTACTTTAACAGATAAACAGTTCAACAAAGAATAAGGACCTAAACTCACAGCTTTTACACTATTTATAGTTTCTCAGTAACAGCCAGGACATCTATAGAAATATTAGCTGAAGGAAAATCAGGAGGAGTTTACAGTGAGGGGTACAGACCCTCAAGGTCTCTTAGGGGGCTAATGTGCCCCCTAGCCTTCCACATTTGCCCATACCTGTCCTAGGCTATAAAACTCCATCCCAAGGGAGGCTCAGCCCTCTTTATTATCTTTTTGCTGGCAGGCAAGGACCTTCTTATTTAAACAAGCCTTTAACTAGTTGGGGCAGGAGGTTGTGAGACAGGAATGCTGATTTTTAAAACTCTGCCTAATGTGTTTTTAATTGTTTTAAATTAATATTTATTTGCATTGATCGGTTACTTAAAAAAAAACTTTGCCCCAAAGTTTGTTTTAGTGATTTTTGTTTTATCTTCTCTTGTTAGCTTATATTACATTTTGGGACCCATATTGGGAGAAAGGCAGGATATTGATCAAATAAATAAATAAATAATGGGCACAGTTTAGTTTAGTTAGTATGGGGATATTTGCTAAACACATGCATGCCACTGTGTTGGGCCAGAGATAAGCATTTCACTTTGACTCCAAACCCATTTGTATTTCTTAATAAGTAAGGTGCTCCAGTCATTTCAGTTGTTCTCCTCCTTAATTTGTACTTTGAAAGAGAACCTACCCTTTCATTCTTTCCCAGCAGACCATTCTGGCTGGGCATTGTTACCCTGTTTCCTGGGGGTCCTGGGAGGGATACCAAAATGTGCTCAACTATAGGTGGGGGAAATTAGCTCAGAGCACTACTTTAGCATTACGAGAGGCAGGGTAACTTAGCAGGATCTTGTAACCCCGTGTTTACAGGGTCAGGCCAAGTCAAGGAGCAGAGCAGTTTGAAAATAATGAATGATCTTTATTAAATATAGGCACACAATGTAAGCAACACACGCACACAGATAACTAAGGAAAATAAAGGTGTGAGTAAAATAGTGGGATTTTCAGAGGGATAGTTAGTTTGGGTGATACGACACCTGTTCCTGAAGCCTGGAAGAAGATAGAGAGTGATGCTGGGGTTCGATGTATCTCAGCACGTGGAGCTGAAAGGAAGCTCGCCAAGCAAAGTGGCAGCAAGGCGGTTGGAACTCGGTAGCGATCTGAGAAAGGTCTCAGAATCAGGGAAAAGTGTGACTGCAGGCTATGCCTTACTTGGGGACAACAATGAGTTTTGGGTGTGAGACAATGTCTCTGAAAGGTCACAATTTAGCATGATTGCGTTAAGTCTGAATTGACAAAGAGGTAGACTGTATGCAAATGCTCAGTGCTTGGCAGGCAAGCTTCTAGCTTGCCAAGTTACCTGCTCGGTCCAGGGAGTCCTTTGTAAACAGCGTGCATACCTAATGAGGGTGTTTGCAGAGAGGTCTCCTAAAGCGGTGAACTGGCTATTTCTGGCCTGCCTGTATTGTTTGAGAACATTTCAGTAGTTAAGTGCCGAGCCTAGTTTCGTGCTTGTCCGGGGGCCTCACAAACACGTGGAGAGGAGTGGTAGCATAAGGCTGAATTATTGATATCAAAGAGATATCAGGTGCTATTGCCAAGTAGGCCTAAACTGCAGTAACAGCATGCCAACCAGTAGTGACATGAGCGCTGACATTTTACACCAGGAAATGCTGCTTATTTTACCACTCACTTGCTCACACTTTCTGAAAGGTCTCAGAATGACTGAACTGTTTCATTTGAAATAAAGCACATTTCCTTAACAGAATCAAATTACCTTTCAGCCATTTTCAAAAGTTGCAAATTGGAATAACAAACATTAGAGTCACTTCCTGCCTTCTGTGAAATGGAAGAAATTAAACCTGGGCTGCTTCATCACAGGATTGGGCCAGTCAAGGTGCTGAGTCTTTTACAGAAGCCCTTGATATGGTATTGTTATGTTGATGTCAGTTGGAATGGAGGGCACCACAGCACCTTTCAGCTGCTGCTCAGCACTTTTCAGGATCAATCACGCCATGTTCTTCAGACTATATTTTCCAACCCACTCTTCTTGCCACCTCATCACTAAGTGACCTTACGTGGTAATGACTACTGAACTGAGTAATTTCAGAAGGTAATTTCAGATGGTAATCATAGCTTCTGCTTTACGGTCTTCCTGCTGCTTTCAACAATTTATGAACAATAGTTGATGATGGTGAAATAATTAATTCAGCTGAGAAAAAGTCTCTGAATAGATTTCATATTAAATAAAAAAAAATCTTGAGTGCTCCAAAGGGATGGATACAAGCTTTTCTGAACCCGGAACTTAACAGTAAGCAACTCAAAGCAGTGGTGATAGGCAGAAAATTTGAGAAGCATATTATTATTTTCCCAGCTGCAATCTCCATCTTGTTTTCATTTTTGTTAAAAAAATAAATAGCTGTAGGACAGAATCAAAATGTGGTTTTTGAGTGTTTGTTTTACTTTTGCTTGAAAAACCTTAGGTGGCACAGATTACCTGTTGCTCGTAATCACTCAGTACATCAGACATATTCTGAGCTTGGCTGTGTTCACTCCTGATGTAGCAAAGCTGCTGCTACACTTGGCCTTCTCCAGTAGTTGGTACATGGCAATGTAAACTGGATTGATTTACACTTTAGATTAATCAACTAAACCTTAAATTTTTGATTTAAATATCATCCCTCTCCTATCATTTTGTGTGTCTAACAAGTGACACCCTGGAATGTTTTAAGGGAGGGTCATATGAAGACCTCAACAGAAATACTGTTGCCCTTATCTGGAGCTGTAGGTTAGATTGGCCAGCTGGCTAATCTGGTTTTCAGATGTAATCCAGTGTCTGACCATGACACCCTGCCATTCTGATAAGATTTAAGTATACTTAAAACAATTTATCAGATATCTTCAGTAAAGCAGATGGAGAATCTGCATAGCCATTTTCACTTGGCACACTCACTGTCACATAAAAGGCAGTATTTTTCCAGAACAATGATGAAGTCAAATTACATTTTATATAGCATTGCCTCCAGGATTTCCCGTTATATTCTTGGCTAGGAGTTCCTGGCAGGGCTGATTGCCCAGTTTCTGTAAACTGCCAGTTTCTATATCCGGCACTAGAATGATACAAACTTCCTGTCTAACAATATTTATACTCCCTTTTCTTTGTTTCAAGAGCTCTCTCTTTCTCATCCTCCAACTAGTTTTCATAAGTCTCACTAGGCTTCTAAACAGAAGTAAGCTTCTTTCTGGAAGACACCTTGAATAAAATATGTGTTTGTTGGAAATTAAGTCCCATGTTCCCTCATCACTGTGATTTACTTGCAGCTTTCTAAATCTTACATGAGGGCCTGAAACAAAACAACCTAATGGCATAATGGAATGACATGAAATTCCATAAATGTCTGTTAATGTATCTATACTACACAGTGATATAACTTTGATTCCGCTTAAACTGTCATGGCTTCAATCTATAGAATACTGAGATTTGTAGTTTGGTAAGGTGCTGGGAAGTATCTTCTAGGGTTTTCAGTATCTGACCACAATTATAAGGCTCTCGCTAAGTACAATCCAAGAACTCCATTGACTGGAGCCATGACACTTAAAATGGTATCAAACTAATATAACTGTGCAGTAGCTTCTGTCTCAGCAGGATGGTGAATCCACTCCTAGTTTTAGTTCAAATCTTAAGAAAGTTAACCAGAATGCTAAATCACGTTCTCCAAAAGAAGGTGCAGCATCTTGGATAGCTCCTTTAAATCCTCAGAATGGATTCACTACCCTATTGCCATGGAAGCTACCAGTTAACCACTGTAATTGAGTAATGGTCACCCCCCAATACTATAAATCATACATACTCAAGCCTATAAAGCAGTGGTTCTCAACCTGTGGGTCCCCAGATGTTTGTGGACTTCAGCTCCCAGAAGCCCCAGCCACTATGGTCAATGCTCAGGGCTTCTGGGAGCTGAAGTCCACAAACATCTGGGGACCCACAGATTGAGAACCACTGCTATAAAGCATAATTTCCTTATTTTTTTTATTTTTAAATGCACCTTCAAAGCCAATGTAGTGTCTTGGTTAGAATGTTGGCCTAGGACTGGGAAGTTCTAGGTTTAAATCTCCACCGAGCCTTAGGTTTCAGTGGTGATCTTGAGCCAATTTATTCCTGCCTTGGAGGACTCAAAGGGGAAGATGTACTCAAGCTGTGCCCAGAGTCTCCAATTTCCCTGTTGTTGACTTTGCTCTCTGAAGCCCAGAAGAGGGCTTCTATTCATACTCATCTCAATGCAAGTAGAATGCTTCATGTGCTCAGAAACTTTGCATTATTTGATTTCCCAATTGTATGAAGAGCTCTACTGCACTTCAAGCAAATGTGAGATCATGGAAATCTCTTTCTGTTCTTGCAGCTCATTAAAGTGTAGCTGGGAAGGAAGGCAGCATACCATGCACGGTTTCACTGAGGCTTTTCTGTTTGACAAGTCCCTTGTCCTCACCATCATTTTAATTCTTCTGTGTGCAAGTTGAACTTTTCCATAGAGGTTCTGTCTTTGTATGCCTCTCTAAGAGTTAAGGCACAATGTGCATTCATGTCATGTGCTGTGTGTTGATCTTAGCCACATCTTGTGTCTTCCTGCATCAGTTTGTTTGCAGTCATTGTGAGTTTGTTCATCCTCCATTTTGTAGACTGCAATTCTCTCTCATTCTCACTTCCATGTTTGAAGAACGTATGATACCATGGGAAATCTTTCATATTTGTAAGTAAACTTACCTTATATGGTTTTACAAAGAGGACTTGGCCTACTTTATTCCTCTGTTAGATCCTCTGTACATGCAGTGATGGTGCAGGATTGCTTGTTGCTCACCTTCTTCTTGTGAATACTAATTTCTTTGCTTCTGAGATACACTACTATTTCTCTATCTCTGTCTACTATCTTTCACAATGAAGAGAGCAAATTAATATGCTATCCTAATTTCCTTGGAAGAAGGGTGGACATAAAATTAATAAAGAAAACCTCAATCACATAGAAGGAAGCATTGAATAAGGGCTGGTCTAACATGATTGGCAATTGAGTGCATGAATTCTATTGATGTGAATTCTATTGTGAGACTAAGCTAGGCAGTCCTCAATTAATGAACAAACAGTTGTGAAGTAGTCCATGAAACAGAGAACATTGTTTTTTAATTCAGTTTACTCAATCTTTCACCACGGAACAAGGACATTCACTTACCAGCTTCTTGACACAAGCTCTGATCAACTGTGCCAGTCTTTAATTGCTTGAAGAACAACAGCTTCATGGAATTAGAGTAACCAAGTCAAAGTTCTACCCTTGAGGAGATTGTTAACATGAAGATCATTGAGTTTAATGGTCTTGGCAACCTCTCCATGGATGTCATATCAGAAATGTCATATCCACTCTGAGATTTGGCTGTGTGTCACCTTTTCTTTGATTTTCTGCTTGGCTGCCATAATGTAAAAAAACATACATTGCAATTGTGGTTGAGTGGACATTCTAATCTGAGCCTTTACTTTTATTTCTGGTATTATTTTGTGGTTTTAAACATGATAGCTGCTTTGAAAAGTTGCTTTTCACCGGTAACTAAAGGGAGCTGTCCAGCTTGTAAAGGCAACACTCAAAGGAACTTGCAGAGCCTATCTTCTCCAACTACCATTGCTGCTGGTTATTTTTTGTCACAACCATTGCTGATCGCAGTCCATATAGATATTCTAACAGCGCTCACTTTCTAAAGTTTCATATTTATGTTGCTGTTGCCCACAAGTGTGGCATTAAACACGGTAACTCTAAAGTATGAATAGCCAAATCTATTGACTTTGCTTTCTCCCACATTTTAGCACTGTGGATCTTAGTAAATTTACACAGAAACATACATCATGAGTTGAACTGAAATTCTCACATATCTGTAAAGGTGACACAGGCCTTGTTAAGAATTGCACATGGCTCCAAAATATATAAAAAAAATCATGGAAGTTGGGAAGGTCTACTGAAGAAATAAGGGGAGATGGAGGGCATCTATTTGCAACCCTATGTTGCCAGCTGGCTTGTCTTTGGGCCCCTCAGTGGCTTTATGTTTTAGGTGTGTGAATAAAGCTTGTAAAATAAACAAACATCCGCTAATACTTTTTCTTTATTGGAAGCTTTTGGAACGGATTGAGAGTCCAGCTTTAGGTATGGTCAAGGACTTGAGCATGACCAATATGATTTTAAAACATTTTATTGTTCAACCACAGAATTTCACCCATCCACATACTTGGTCATCTTGAAGATCACATCCAGAAATAGAGATAAAAAATCCTCAAAGAAGCAAAAGTGGCTGGCCATGTGTGAAAGGGATTAGGAATGCTACTGAAGAGAAATGAATCCAAAGACTTACTGTGTGTGGCAGACTACATTCCAGAAATAACACAGAAGTAAGAAATTTATGTAAAAAAGGGAATTAGGACCAGGGCAGGGAACAGGAGAGGAGAACCCGCTTAGAAGTGGGTTGATAAGGACTGAAGATATAATTCTTCCCTATGTTTCTTGTCAAAGGAAGCACTGAGTAATTTTAACAATGTTCTTCATAGTGTTAGAAAGTCTTCAAAAACCACACCATCTGAAGCCTATTCACAATTCTGGACTTATTCTGTACAAATTTCACACATGGTTGCTTTCTGCAGGAAACAGCATATTCTTTTCTGCAGAGAAAAATACTGTTACCTGCGCAGAAAACCTTGTTTCCTATGCGAAACAAGCATGTGCGAATTTTGCACAGTATGCACCCTGAACTGCAAAGATGCTGTGAATCCAGGATTCTTTTCATCAGGGTTTCTCAACCATTTTGGGAATATATCTGAATATTCTTTTCATCCATAGTAAGGGCAGAGGAATTTGGGGGCCTTTCTACACTACACTGTTATAGTGCTATTATTCCCCTTTCAACATCCTTTGGAATTCAGAGGTTTGCTGTTTAGGGAGGGGCATTTAGAATTCTTAGCCAGAGAGCTCTTGGGATAAAGTAAGCTACAAACTCCAGAATTCCACAGGATGTTGAAAGTGGGATAAGAGCATTATAACAGTGTAGTGTGGAAAGGCCCTTATTTAAAATACTGCCATCTTAGATGTATACCACAAATGGGCAAAATGCAGCCTTCACATGGTCCCCCGAAACCGTTTTGGCAGTTTCCCAAGGAGTCCTTTTATGCCATCCGTTCTGCCTACATTCTGTCTGAGGTGTTCTCAGTTGAGATGGTGTTGAGGGATTGCAGTGCAGACAAAGGCCACCCTCCTTATTGGCTTTGTGAGGACCGGGGACAGAAAAGTAAGTTCTTTTGAGATCCAGCTGTCCCTGTTGCATGCAAAGCTAACTGCTCCTTTCTCAGGCAGAGAAAACTGAAGGTCCAGTGTACATCTAGGGTTAGGGTTGCCATATCGAATATGGAAGAGGACTTATGTAGTTTGAATCATTAACAGTTCCTGGAACTTCCATCAGGAAAAACTACATCACATTATCATCCCTTGGTATTGTTCTGTGCATTCAAATTGTTTCCAATTTGTGGTTACCCTAAGGTGAACCTATCATGGGGTTTTCTGGGGCTGAGAGTGTGTGACGCCTCCAGTGGGTTTCAGTGGCCGAGAGGGGAATAGAACTTTACACTTCACCAAACCCATCTTTTACCTACTGCAGCCTCCAATGAGGCTATTGACTGGGGTGAGCAAAGCAGCATCCAGCTCTGTTCCTGTAGCTGGACACACTTCATAGAAGATGATGCTATTGCTGGGCATCCAGGAAAGAACAAGAAACAGCTAAAAGGTTAGTTCTGGAGGGTGACTGAGGAGACTGACCACCCAACTGAACTTTATAATATGTCTTCCTGACTGAGAATCTGTTAATAATTAACACTACAGATGCTTCATCCCATATTAAGCCTGGCAACCCTGTCTTCATCCCTGATTTAATGGCCAACTTTCATAAAATCTCCACACTGCTATTTGTTTAAAAGAAATCTATTCATGTCCAGTTTCAGAAACATATGTCAGGTGGCATAGTGGGGGTTGTTTAAAGAAGCACAAGTCTAAGCTCTTTAACTCACAGAAGGCAATGCAGGGTTCTTTTGATTTGGGCTGATAGGTATATTGGGATGTGTTGACTAGATATAACTCTATGTTAGCCCTTCTGCATTCCTCTTTAAAAACAAACAAAACACTACAGGCTTCAGGGAATACAGGATGCCAACTTTTATTTAGCGCAAGATGGCTCTGAGTTCTGTAGTCTGTTTATCAGTTTAGATTCATTGCTAAATGTACAGAAGATGCTGCTGCTGAAATACCTATGAGGGATATAAACAAGGGGAGCTGCTTTGACTTAATGTGATTTCAGTGACTACTTTTACAACATGTCACATAAAGTAGTATTCAATTTACTTCTAGCAGCACAAATAGGGTGAAGTTTACAAAGCACAAGTGAGGGTTCTTAAGTTTCTAGTGGAGAAATCAACAGGAGGTAAACATTTGGATAACCTGAAAACTGAGGCTATGCATGAAGAGTATACAGTTTACAGTGTGTACAGTATATTTGGAAAATCAGAGGAATTCATGGAGACTAACAGCATATTTCTATGTCTGCTCCTGTGATAGATTAGAGGAATCTTTCAGTTTCAGTTTCTCATTTTTCCAAGCTTAAATTGCTTTTTAAATTTCTTAATCAATTAATGATTTTTTTAAAAAATATACAAAATGTTACGTTTATATTTTTTATAGATTTGTCCTAATATTGCCACAGTTAACAGTGCAAACTATGGGGCTATTTTCTGACCCCTCAGAGAATACCAATGCAGAGAAAGACAGCATTAGGGGTTCATGTATACTTCTTGTACAGTTGGGGATTTCCTCATGAGAGTGACAACTCCAGCATCCCTCCCAATGAAAGAAATATTTATTTCCCTTGGATGAGGTCAGCTTAGTGGTAACCAGAGCACTCCTGTCAGGTTCACTGCATCATGTTTTAAGGGAAAATGACAAGCGACCTCCCCCCCCAGTGTTGATCTTGGGACAAATACCTCAGTGCCAAAAAAACAGTAGATTTGCTGGAACATTTGTTTTTGTCCTTTTTTTAAAAAAACCCTTTTTTTTGTAAAAAACAACATCCACATTATTTCTATTGGAAATGTGTGGTAATTTCACAAAAGCCCATGAAAAGTAACAATGGCCGTCTTGCAGTGATTAAAAAATAAATAAAATTAAAATGACAAACGGCAAAATGGTAAGCCAAATAGTACAAACATTACTTTTAGATACAGCTCTGTACAATATAAATATATATCTATAATCTATATAAATCTATTATATATAAATTTATATAAATGCGTAAAATAACTTTGATAACATAACCAGTTTAAAAAGATGAGGCCCCAAATAATTGCTGATGAGGTGGTGGACCTAATTTATTAGTGAGATGAAAGTGGCCCAAACTGTAGCAAACGTGTCTTTTTAAAGTTCCCCTTTAGCCATTTTCATTTTATAGGTCCATTTTTCTGAGAGGGCTACTTCCCACATGAGGGCTATCCAACATCGAAATGAGAGATCTTCTAGAGTTTTCCACATTATTCTAACTATGCAGACCCCAGCAATGCAGCAATAAGATCTTTATGCAAAGGATTTGAGTTAACTCCTTCAAAACCAGTTAATAATAATAAAGCCTCTCTGGGGTATAATTCTCGATATGTTGTTTCTTTAAAGCAATCCATTACCCTGTTCCAAAAATCTACCACTTTTGCACACAGCAACCACATATGATCTATTGTCCCAACAGCACCCACACCGACAGCAAGCAAAATTGTGAGATTATTGTTGTTGTTGTTGTTGTTATTAATTTACTTTACTGAATTTAACCAGTGTTAAATGCCATCTATAAATTGTCCTCGATGTACACTACTAGAAAGAAACTGATATTGATTTATACAAAGCTGATATTGATCCATATTTTATTCCACTACACCTCCAAAATGGTGGTTTTAAAGTCTGTCTCTCATAAAATTTTTGACCCTTTCACCCTTTCATATTTTTCTTCAATTATATCTTTGTCTAAATTAGATACCTGCCCTTTAAGCAATTGCAGAGGAAACACATGCCAATTCAAATCAATTCTATGCCCTTGGGGTAGCAAAGTGTCTGTGTATATAATTAGCAAAGAACTAGATTTGAGCTTTTTATAAACATGCCACTTCAATATCAGAAAGCTTTGCTAAAGCCTGTTTTAAAAATAGTGGTTTACCCATTATGGACAGATCTTTAAACATATATATTCCTTTCTTTTTCCATTGTTTGTGTTATTTATATTGATCTCCATGTTTAAAATTGAGAGGTAATTAAAAAGGTTCAGAGGTGATATAACTGGGGCTAAAAATTTAGAGCCAGTTTTCCAACTGTTAGTCGTTTCCAAAAGAAAGGGGTTAACAATGCTATTTTATCTTTAAAAGGGGAAGAAGCATGAATGATTACCTGTATAAAGGATAGGTCACCACTCTCTATCTGAATCTCTATCTCCTCACTTTCCTTAACAAATTTACAAATTTGTTTTACCTGAAATGCCTTGTAGTAGATGCACAAATTAGGAACAGCCGAACCCCTGAAGGTAGCTTGCTCATATTTAATTTGATTTACAAATCTGTTAGCTTTATTATTCCCTGTTACCCTGATTTCTGGGGTCCCTTGGGGGACACCTCAATGTGCTCCATGTGATGGGAAATGGAAACTAACCAGAGCACCAGCAATAGCACTGCAAGAGGCAGGGTAACCTAGTGGGGTCTTTTACTCAGTTTTTACGGGGTCAAGCCAAGCCAAAAACCAAACAAAAAATGTCCAATAAATGATTTTATTAACTACGAGAATTATACATTTGTGCACGTATGCACTCACTCACACGCACCCAAGAGCTTGTTGAGAAGAAAAGAGAGGAAATTGGACAAGGGGAGCAGTGAAGGGGTGTGTTGGGGTAATACTGCACCTAGTTCTGAAGTCCAGGGTCCAAGAAGGCAGCAAAGAGGTGAGACTCAGCACGGAGGGGGTTGAGGGGATTGCTCAACAGACAGAGCGATGGTCAGCTGGGAAGACTGGGAACGATCCAAAGAGGCGCTCAAAATCGGGGACTATTTGTAGGGGAAAAAGTACCAGGAAAACTAATCCTTTCCTGGGGAGAACAATGGGAGTTGCAGTGGACACAAAGCTCCACATTGGTAATTTCCTTTGTGTGATGGGATTATTGGGTGTTGCCATAGTCTCCGGACCTTTAGCTGAATTTTGTGGTGTGACTTTTAGTCCCCACTTGATGGGATATTTGCTCAACTTGGGGCAGACATGTTAATCCCTTCAAGTTGGCGTCTCGGGGCAGAGGACCTTTTGTTTAGTGTGGATTTGTTTCTCTTGAGGTTTTCCTGGGGCTACGTGATGGGAATTTTACTGGTCTGACCTTGTTTTTGGTCTTTTGGCCGTGCCTGCCTACGTGCTGCTTCGGGGAACCTCTTATGGCGCACACAACCATATTTTAATATCAAAATTGTAGACCCCAGGATAGGGTTTCTCCACCAAAGTAACATCCCGATAAATATTTCTAACCTTTTTTTTTTTTTTGCCAATTTTTGATTTTTTTTAAAGTTGGGTCTTACATGAATTGTTTGGAATAGAAATAAAAACTTAGGAAGAATATGTGCTTGGGAATATCATCTTAGAGTAAGAAAGTCAATCATGAATCAAAATCAGAAATAAAAGTTGAAAATAAGACAGGTAGATGGTAAATGATTGCAATCTGCAGGAGCAGCGGAATAAGGACTCTCATAGCATGGGCTTGAAAAGAAGCAAAACAGTGTACTGGTGGAAAGGGAAAGAAAGGCTGAAATTGGCATGAGCTACATAATAGAAAATGCCCCCAACACCTCTACCCTCCATAAGGCCATTTCTGCACTGGTTAAAAAAACGGTGCAGTGCGTCCTCCACGGAGGATGTCTGCACCTTGGAGTGGACTGGGTCCGGACTACTTAGCGCAGATCTGCACCTCAGTCTGCTCTGGAGCGACCGAAAATGGTCCTCCAGCGTGTTTTGAAAAACCTGATTTTTCAGGTTTTTCAAAAAGCCGGCGAGCGCCATTGCATGCCTGCTCTCCAATGCAAATCCGCAGGCTTGCACCAATGTGAGCCTGTGATCTGCGGAGGGTGGGCTTTAGGCTGGCAAGCTTCAGCGGTTGGTCATGATCCATGACCAACCGGAAGCTGCCATTTTGGATGCCGGAGCAGTGCAGATCTGTGATCATACACTGCTCCTCCTTGCCCTGGACCACACCAGACCCAAAGAAGATCTGGTGAGTAGTAGCAGGGAGCGATTCCCTTGCCGCTTGAGGAAATGGCCTAAGAAGCATGAAAAGGGAAGCTGGGAAGAAGGATGATAGCAAGTAGGTACGGGAGAAGGACGATAGCAAGTAGGTATGGGAGAAACAGTAGCCATAACAAAGAATAAAAGAAAAAGGGAAATTTAAAAAGAGTTACCAATGAAAGGATAAATATAACCAAAAAAGAAATAGATATATTACAAAGAAAAGTATGGAACAACGATTTCACTAGTAATGAAACCAATATTCTCAGTTCGCTGACAAATAACACTTCCTGGATTTTCCTTGAAGAAGGTGGTGGAAGAATTCTGACCTGATTTTATACCCCAAGCCTCCAGAGATGACACAGCTGGGTGTGGGAAGGCAGTACCTGGGTTTGAGTCTGCCATGTACATTCTTGAAAACCTGTGCTTGCATGCAGTACACACAGATACCTACTGCCAATTCTAGGGCTAGAATTGAATGGATAGAACAGGGACTGTTTTAGTCACTGAATCAATAAACATATGCTTTGCTAGATCAAAATTGCCCATAATTATCTGCATTTATCCAGTTCTCCAAAATGCCTTGTGATTACGCTGTGTCTGTTAGCAACTTTATCCATTGCCAAATTGCCTAGTTATTTGGTTACTTATGCAGCTTCAGTTCAAATTCATCAACTTCTGTTCTCCCCTTGGCAATTGTGTCTTGTTTCCCCCAGTGCTAATGATGAGCTTTGTCCTAGTTCTTGGAAACTTGAACTGTTGATTGAATCTACCTTGAAAGGTTAGGATTAATTGATGTCTACAGAGAAATGGGTTCTCCTTTTTATAGCTATTACTATTGCTAAAGAGACGCTATCACTGAAAGAAAGTTTTTCTCTTTGTATTTTGTCTGAAAATGTCTCAAATAAGATCATGTAAGAAAGAAAGTTAAAAAGAAAGGATGATGTGCTATGAAAGTAGTGCATTTTAATGCAGCACTACACACCTAAGTTTACATACAATAACCTTTAGGTCTGTCATGATAGGTATATTCTATTCATGCCCTTGGTACTCTCTGCCATTTATTGGCCATGGTGGTGATGTCCATTGATTAGTTCTACATTTCATAAATTCACTCACATTACTCCAGTGATGTAGACTCGAGTCGATAGACTCGGACTCAAGTCAGACTTAAGTCACTTCAGTGACTCAACTCAGAGTTGGCTTGGCAAAAATTACACATTGACTTGACTTGACTTGAGACTTGCATATTTTTAGTGACTGACTTGCTGCACTTGGTTCAGTAACATAACACATTCATCCAGAAACCTTACAACTTAATGGTCACATGACAATCTGTCTCAAGCCCAAAGTGTGGACACATTTCTCAGAGGGAACAGCAAATGGATTAGGCAATGGGCTTGAAGTGGGATTGAGGTTTGCTCAGCAGCATGTCCCCATTACATATAGGAAGAGCTTTCTAAAACTTTTCCTAAGAGCAGAAGGCAAGATTCATGCTCAGAGTGCAGGGCACGTATCTCACAGGGGAACTGAAAATGTGTTAGGCAGCGGGCTTGAGGAAGAAGGATCCTTCCTTCTAAAGCTCTTGAAGCTTCAGTAATGGGGAAGAAGGACCCTATTCCCCACTTATGAAAAAGTCTCCAGCTTTGCAAATAGGAAGTAAAAAGGATCTATTCCTCACTTTCAAAGCTGCAGATGGCAAAATCACAAAAGTAGAAGGATAACTGTACTTAATTGTTAATACTGACTTTATTCGACTCTGTATTCCACAAATTCTGGAATACAGGTTGGGGTATAAAGCTGACTTCCAGACTTGAGACTTGACTTGAAAGTGTCTTGCAAGGACTTAAGACTCGACTTGAGACTAGAAGGTAGAGACTTGAGACTTAACTTGAGACTTGGAGTAAAAGACTTAAATACATCATTGCATTACTCATTGCCCAAATCAGTAGTGAGAACTGTGGCCTACCATGAATCTTTTTCTTTACTGCATGGCAATTAATTAAAAAGTCCAACAGCAACCAGAACATCAACTGTTAGCATAGCCAGTGGCAAGAGTTTATAGGAGCTACAGTGCAACAACTTCTGGAAGGCTCAATCTCTGGTGTGAATTAAATAATCTGGCGCAAACATATCTTTCAGATCTCTATAGAGCAAATCTCTTAACATGTGACCTGTATGAGAAATTGGCTGAAATCTCTGGAAATATTTTACTAATTTAGAATACTTTCATTTTGTTTAACTTTTTACTGGCCCCAACATTTAACTCCAAATTGTTTCCACCAACAAGGACCTACCCATCATATTTCATTATTTGCCCAAGATGGCAATCCACTCAGCAGCTAGAGTTCCATAGTGATATTTCAGCAACACCCTGGATAAAGCTAATAACGATTGTTCAAAATTCTGATTTTTAGAAAGTGAATAAAGAGACCTAAGGCCTAGCGGACTAGGGAGGATAGGATGTTCAGTTTGAGGGAGTGTCTTAGGTACTCTTTTTTTTTTTTAAAAAAATACAGCTTACAATTAATTGGCATAATCAAACCTGATTGTGCCAAAACAAAAATTAAAGATCTTTTACTATTTCAAATAGTACAGCAATGAAATCAGAACTGAAGTTGGTTTAAGTGACATATTGTAATTAAGAACAATTAATGTCATGGAACTGTATAAATCAACACTACTTCTCCATTTTTCAACAATATTAAATACTGATTACTTTTGTTATCTTTTCTGCCTCATCAGGTTTAATATGAGATGTAGTGCTTAGCAGTTCTCTCTCAAATGGGTCCCCTCCAGCCAGCAATCCCCCATACACGGAAATATATAAAATCACATAAGATAACTTTAGTTTCCTAGGTTCCAATGCATATAAGAAAGCATACAGAATCCAAAGAATATTTCATTAAAAAGCAAATGTAGATAAATCTTAATTGGACCCGTCTTATGGATTCACAATCCAATTTAAGGAGATTCCTGAATGCTCAAATTAGGATGTCATTTCCACTTAGATTAAAGATTCATTATAGCATCGCAGTTACATGAAATCTTGGGGCCAGAAGCTTCATTCTTTTAACTGCTGTTAATTTAAGCTGATAGGAACCTGTTTTCAATTGCTGTGCTACTAAAATGCAGCACAACAGAGCAGCAGGAAATATAAAAAGATATGAAAAGCAAAGAAAATCTATTATACTGCATTGAGTATTTAATATCCAGAGGAAGTTTTAAACTGGGATGGATGACCTGGGTCATTTGTAGGGTCGACAGATTGGATATTGAATGTTCTCCTGTAACTTTAATCCTGAAGAGACTGTGGAGCAGGACAAACCATAACAACTCTGTCAAGTTGGATGAGGGTATTTGTCCTCTCTTACCTTCCAAACTCCAACTTTCAGACACAGCTGTTCCCTTCCAACATGGATCTTACCTCCCTAGTGAGAGCAGGAGGGAAGACCATGAAGAAGTGCTCATGACTGTTCTTGTCACTGGTGCTTTTTCACCCTCTCTTCACACTGGCAAAGCACAAGCCATGTTGGGAGGGAACAGCTGTAGATGAAAGTTGGAATTTGAAAGGCAAGAGAGGACATGTATCTTCTCCAAGCTTGAGAAAGTTTTATGGTATCTTGTCTTGCTCCACAATCTCTTCAGAATTAAAGTTACAGAAACCCCATCTTGTATCCCACTCGGGTAACCCTAATTTTTCAAAAGCCTTTTTGCACCCAATCAGATCAAACAGATCAGATCAAACAGTTCTGGCTCCAGCACTTGGGAAACTGTTGGACATACCACCTTCAATGCCCTGCCTAGCCTGAAAGAGTCAGAGCACAGAGATTGAAAATTACCTTAGGCTGTGTCTGATCTTGGATACTCTTTGCAAAATGGAAATGGAAACATTGTTAGGGCAGTGGGTGCTCTAATGGTTTTGAGACCCTGGCAAATGCCCAGCCTTGCCTCATTTGGAGCCAGCCTTGAGTTCGGGCCCTGAAACAGTGTTCTGTTCATCCTATGCTTACAATGGGAGGAAGAAGAGAAGAGATCGAAGAAAGAAGTGTGTGTGTGTGTGTGTGTGTGAGAGAGAGTTCCCACCCTTTTGTTGCACTGGTTATACCTACCTCTGGTATGTGCCATCTCTTCTTTAAATTATACTATGAGAAATCACATATTTTATTTACTTTAAAAGGTAATGGCTTTAATAAAAAGATGCATAATCAAATTAAAGATTACCGCCTATACAAATGAAAAACTTTGGCTGAAAGTCAGAGAGAGTGAGCAACTGGATGTGAAAACATAAACAGATGGCTTGTTTAAAATTTTGGAGATGACTTTGTTTTCTACCTTCTTCTTTTTTAACACCAATCTGCCTGAAAACATGTCTAATTTGTGGTGCTCTGTGTTCAGATGCTGGCTGTAGAAAAATCTGTGTTTTGTATAATTTTGCATAGTAACCTTGCGACAGAAGAGCATTTGTGTGTGATGGGAAAAAATATTTTATAACCATTCTGTAACTCACTCATTTGAATTAGGTTATCAGTGAAAATAAGACTGTTATCTGCTACAGACCATATCAACACCAATTAAAATAGAAACACTAAAAAGAATAAGATCCAGATACTTTTCAGACCTGCCCACCCCGTTTTGAATACAGTAATCCTTTGATAACTGACTCTGTAATGAAACCTGCATAGACGTAGTGATTCAGAAAACAAGAAGTTTAGTCCAATGTTGTAATCATTCATATTGTTTTATATTCTTCTATACCATTTGGTGTGATCAACTTTCATCGCAGTGTTTCATATTGTCCTTTCTGCTTGAAGGCCTATGATCAAAATAAATGCAGTATTCACTAATTCTAGCTACATAAGAGAAAGACAAGACTGGGGATTATATTAATTTGCCACTGTTTTGATTTATAATGAATTAGAAAATCTAAAACTTGTTTTCCATTTCACAGAATTGCTGCGCTATTTTCATCTACAAAAAATATTCAGATATGCAAGTGTTTGCACGTTCTCATACCTCTCACATAGATACAGATATTCTTAACTGGTGCCTGTTTTACATTTTCATGTCAAAATTGTATGAGCTGAATATGTTAATTTTTAAATGAAGTCAGTTGAAATGCTGGTTATCCTGGTTAACTATTAATTAGTTAACCTAGGTATTCTGCACTGACATTTCAAATGGTTTAGTGTGTTTGGGAGCTATGGCTGTACTTTCTTGGTCTGAAAATCTGGCATGTTCAACCTGGAAGTCAATTTCTTTGGCAAGAGGTGATGACAACCACATCTTGTAGAAATTACTTTTTATACTGCTTTCTCACACATAATATGAAAAAAAGATCTGGATTAACAAGCTGGAAAGTGTTATGAGTATGTTAGTTGTACAATTGACTCTCTAGGGCAAGAGTTTGCTATGCTGCTATCATAATTGAATACACTGAATTTCAGTTTCTATCAAGGGAAGGAACATATTCCTTAATTCAATATCTTATCAACATATGTATTAGGGCAAATAAGCACATTTTAAAAAACAATGCAAAATGGTTGGCTGTGTTGATGAAAATCCATTTTTCCCTATTTGTTCATTCATTCATTCATTCATTCATTTAGCCACCATTGGACTAAATTCAGTTGTTGACAGGTACTAGAGTAGACCTACTAATTAGGCAGTTTTTATATTAATAAGCCTGGAGTGAATTCTGCACATTGCATTAGTTTAAAAAGCCAATAAAAGCCAAGTTGGGTAGTTAAGGGATACAAATCTTCAAAGAATAAAATTACAGCTCCAGGTGACGTACAGTTCTTTTCTCCTGGAACCCACTGTTGAACAGCTAAAGTTGGTATTCTCTAAGGCCCTTTCCTCATTACACTCTTATAGGGCTATTCTTCCACTTCCAACATCCTGTGGAATTCTGGAGTTTGCAGTTTACTGAGGCCAAAGAGCTCTCTGGCTGAGAATTCTAAAGGCCTCTCCCTAAACTGCAAATCCCAGGAATAATAACACTATAACAGTGTAGTGCGGAAATGCCCTAAGTCAAGTCATGTTGACTATGAAACAAAAGCCTTATTATGGTAGTATGTTTATTAGGCCAAGCCATAAGAGAACAAAAATGTGTGTCAGACAAGGCTGCATTTTGCTACTCTGTTTCATTTACATGCAGACAATATCGCGTGGTAAACAGGACTAACATCAGTGGAAGGAACAATTTAAGATATACAGATGGCACCATATTAGTTGAAGAAAATAGCCAAGACTTGGAATGATTATTGATGAAAGTTAAGGAAGAAAGTGCAAAAGCAGGGTTACAGTTGAATATTAAGAAAACAATTACCAAAAAAAAAAAAAAAAAAATCACCATAGATGATTTATATAATTTTAAAGTGGGTAATGAAAACATTGAAATAGTTAAAGATTTTCTATAATTGGCTCACTCATTAATCAAAATGGATACTGTAATCAAGAAATGAGATAGCTATGATGAAACTAGTAAAAATCCTCAAATTTATCGTTGTTGTTGTATGCCTTCCAAGTCGTTTCCCACTTATGGTGACCCTAAGGCAAACTTTTCACAAGGTTTTCTGGGGCTAAGAGCGTGTGATGCACCCAAGTGGGTTTCCTAAGACATATCGTTAAATATTGAAGTCAGAATTATGCACACCATAGTATTTCTAATACCTACGTCTAGACAAAGAAGAAAGGTGACAGGCAGAAATCAGCTCAATTAGAATGTGGTGCTGAACATGCTGAATGAGATCCTAAAAAGACAGTGAATGGACCCTGAGAGCAAATCAGGTCCAAACTCTCACTGCTAGCCAAGATGACTAAACTAAGGCTGTCATATTTTAAATATATCATGAAATGATGTGATTCATTTTAAAAGATGATAATGCTTAGTGAAGTGGAAGGCAGCAGCAAAACAGGAAAACCGTGTTACAGGTGGGAGCCATGGTCTTCAGACTGCAAGGTTACTGATGACTGGGAACCTTGGAGGTCAGGGCATTCAGAGTCAGTGCAGTGTGATCAGGAAAGGTTTTTCTAAGTGGACGGAGAGTTAAGGTAATGCAACCTTGGGAGCACAGCTGCAAGGGATTGTTATGGCTAGCCTGCCTCACAAGGTCTTGCATCGTGAGAGCATCCAACGTGATGAGGTTGTGTGCTATACTATGTACTAGATCACATCATATGGACCTGGGTGTAGTTAAGCCCTTAAAAAGGCTTAGGTGTAACACTGTAACTAGGACTGCCAGAAGCCCTAACACTTATCTGGTGCTCTGTTGAATAAACAACACTAAGCTTTAACTCTTGAGTCTACCAGGCTATTTTTTCCCCTGTCTGGAGCAGCTGGTAGCAGTTGGGCACCGCTTCCTTATCTACACTTTACATATGCTCTGAGGTGCATATCTCACATTACCCTGACAGTTTCTCATTCCTACGATCACCATAAGTTAAAGCTGACCTGATGGCAAATAACAGTAGCAGCAACCACAAGGTTTTAAGATCCCCCTCTATCTCCACTGACAAAGGAGCCTCAGAACTTCCAAAAAGATGGATACAGTCCTAAATTTACAACTGGGTTTTACTTTTGCAATCATTTCAGTACATCACCTGACGGAACTACATTTGAACTTCTGCTGGCTCTAGCACAGCTGAAGACATGGAGGAGGACATTTGAACTTCTGCTGGCTCTAATGCTGCTGAAGACACAATGGGGATGCAGGAGGGCCAAAATCCTATTGCACTGCTGGCAGAGCAGAAACCTTAGATTTGCCATGAAGCTGTTGATTGGCCAGACTGCTGTCTGGCTGCTCTGTGCAACTCGGAAAGAAGGAGAAGCCTTCATCCCTTTGACAGAGCAGAAGGTTGCTACTTTTTCTTCAGATGCACAAGAACAACTGGACAATAGCCAGGCACACATCAATGCCCAGTCAGTGACTATGGGATGCAGAACCACCTAGGAGCCATGTGGCTCCCCTTGGGCACTTACAGTGGAGGTTTAAAGAAAGAATTACTGGATACCTTTTTGTACAGCACTGAAGAAGCACTTATGCAGCTAGAACTGAGGGTTACACCAGGATATGCAACCAAGAGAATTCTGGCCATGTACTTCAATGGCCGTTTCTGCACAGGGCAAGGGAATCACCCCGTGACGCTACTCACTGGACTTTTGGGCTCCCTGGTCCGGTCCACGCTTCTCCGGAGCAGTGCGTGGCTGCCGCTGTACACTGCTCCAGGGATGAAAATGGCGGCTTCTGGTTGGTCGAGCGTCTCAACCAACCACTGAAGCTTGCCAGCCTAAAGCCCACCCCCGGCAGAGCGCAAGCTCGCACCAATGCAAGCCTGCAAATCTGCATAAGGGAGCAGGCTCGCAGTGGCGTGCTCCATGCTTTTGAAAGACCTGTTTTTAGCAGTCTTTCAAAAGCACGCTGGACGACCACTTGGGGTCGTTCCAGAGCGGGCTGAGGTGCGGATCTATGTTAAGTAGGTCCGACCCAGTCCACTCCCAGGTGCAGACGTCCTCCCTGGAGGACACTCTGCCCGTGTTAAAAACCCTGTGTGGAAATGGCTAATATCAAGATTTTTGTGTTTTGTGGTGCTTTTGTTTTATTTTAGTTTTACAGTCTTTTCTCTTTGGCCATCCCTCATAATGCATTTTGCAGCAGATTTCCTGATGATGAGATTTCAAGAGCTTACACATATTCTGAGGGATCTCTAAAGTTTGCACACCTGTCAAGTTCATTTTGGTTAGCCCAATAAGAGTATGAGTAAGGATTCTGAATTATTTTCATGGCCAACAAAGGTGATTTTGTATTTTGGTATGACATTTGCAAAGTACAAAGTTACTTTAAAAAGAGAAAACCTTGTGAATTTAGTGCTAACTACTTTGGGGGAATATTATAATAGGAAATAGTTTTTTTTAAAAAAAAATTAAATATGTTTTAAAAATGGAAGTCTCTGGTCATAACTGCACTTCAGACCATATTGAGCTCTTCCAGCAGTTCTACCTCAGATAATTCAGAAGTTTATCTTGATAAAAATGTTTCTCAATAAGAAAATGAAGCAGCTGTATACAATTCATTCTTGCAAGAGACTCACTTTACAAGCTTAGACAATATTTTAAAATGGAGCTATACCATTATCTAGACAAGCATTAATTAGACAAAAATCCTCAGGCTTTTACCCATATAATTAACTATCTAATTATTTTAAAGACATAGAATCAAACCTTTCAGTACAATTAATATAAGTACCAAGAATTGTAATTACAGCCCATCTTGTCAAAACCAGCCTTTGTGTGGGACTGGTGAAGAGCAAATAGCTTTGCAGCTTTACTGTTTTATGTGCCTAAATGCTGGTATAATATGGGGTGAGACAAACTCTTATAGCTCATGAGCATAACTGCAAACAGTTTGGGGCTCTCAGCAGTCTAATCCATTTATATTGCCAATTTAGAGAACAGTGTGAGTCATCAGTGAAGAAGAGAGAAATGACACAGCTTGCATATTTGGATATGTGTCTGAGGGTGTTGTTTGTTTGTTTTGTTTGTTGCTAATTATAGTAAACTGTTATGAATAGCCTTCATTAAGGGGTACAGATTGCAGACACATGCAAAGATCACTCTTCCCAAAGCTGAGCTATACCTTCTTCTTCCAAGCCTAAATGTTTTGACTTCAGATTCCATGCAGACACTGGAGAGCACAGGTTAAAATGTCTTAGCTAAGCGTTTGGTGCATGTAACCCTTGCCAGAGCTATAGGAAGGCTGAAAAAGCAAAGTCTACCTTTGGATTATGAAATGGGAATTGCACAAAATGAAAGGCCTGGTTTGACTTATTGCTTCTAGAGGATGCCTTGAGCATGGCTATTTCTCTTTTAATAAGGAAAATGATATGGAAGCCAAAGAGCTAGGTCTTCCTTTAGGCAAACTGAAGTGGTTGTCTTAGGCAGAAGAACACAAAAGGGCAAAAATAATGGAATGCTTGGTTATTGTTGTAATTTTTTTTATTGCCATGGATGATGATAAAGATAGGGGATTTTCCTTCTCATGTGACGGAATAGCTTGACTGGCTTACAGTTCTATGTGCCTTGACTTAGGTGAATGGGATGCCATCTCCTGTTCTATTTCAGATGGCAAAATTTCTTGGCCCAGACCTGTGTCTAGGGCTGAGGACAACAGGGGCAGAATCTCCTGGGCCCAGACTTCAGGTGGAGGGGATGGGGGTGGGCTGAACAATGAAAAAACAAACAATATATTACAAAAGAAATCTTAACAGCCCATAGAGTCCGTATAAGTTGCATAGCTAACTTTAAGGCAGGTGGTACAATCATGCATCTTCCCTGGGCCCAATGCCCACTCGTACCAGTCTTACCAGTATCTATTTGTATCCCTTTCATGCTTAATTTTAAGACAAGGGATGCTGGAATATAAGCCTGTCTTGAAATCTCATGTGGTGTATTTGTTTTAAGTATTAGACTAGCTTAGAGTCTGGCAAGCAACACATCATGGCTAAATTTTATAAACTTCTTTTAAAATGGGAATTGGAACAGGAAATTGTAAAAAAGCAGCATGATAGTGGGCTCAGGACATTGGATATTCCCTTCAGTTAGATTATTGGTTGCAATCCTGGAAAAATTTAAATTTCTCAACTAAAAGAAAACTACTATAAGATGCTATATAGATGGCACCTAACCTCAGCAAAAATTGCTAAGATCTACCAAGGCGGGAATGAGAACTGTTGGAAATGTAAATCTGAAAGAGGTTTGTTTTATCATTGTTGGTGGAATGGTAAAAAAGGGGAAAAAATGGAAGTCTATTCATATAGAAATCACCAAAATTATTAAGAAGAGCTTCCCTATGAAGCCGGAATTGCATTTATTAAATATGTTTAATGTAGTGGAGAGTTACATTGATAAAAGACATAAGAAAGAAGTACTCAATTTGATAACTAAGGCTAGAATTCTTTTCGTTAAAGAATGGGGGAAAAAGAGGCTCCTACCATCAATTTATGGATTATGGAGATTTATGAATTATTGGAATGGGTAAGTTGACAATGTTGCTGAAAGACAAATCATTAGATAATTTTAAAAACAATGGGAAGATTTAATTACATATTTTGCAGAGAAATGGGGAATCTCTTTGTCATAGCTTATAGAGATTGAGTTAGATAAGATGAAAATATACCTTTACTGGAGTTAATCCTGTATTTTTGTTGTTTAATCTGTGTACTGTGTACACTATTTTGTTATATGTTGTTATATTCATAAGTTGTATAGATGTTACCCATAACCAAATAATAATTGCTATCTATTATGTAAATATTATAATAATAAAATAAAAAAAGTGTTGGACTAGGACTCTAGGAGGGCAGAGTCTGAATCCCTCCTCAGCCATGGAGACCTGCTGGATGACCTTGGAAAAATCATACTTCCTTTGCGTTAGAGGAATGCCATAGCAAGCCTCCTCTAAATAAAAGTGGTCAAGAAAACCCTATGATAATAGGGTGCTATAAGTCAGAACAAACATGTAGACATGCAACAGCAACAGCAGCAACAATAGAAAACATAATAAATTTGCAGGACTGTTTCCTCATCCTAAATTACTTACTATGGTTACATAGTAGTAATAGATATTCTGTATGAGCTCAGAATGATTCTTTTATTTATTATTGCACAAGAAATGATCATCCTGGCACTAAAACATGTTTTTTAGGGGTATATCAGTGGAAGCTATCTTTACTTTTTGTGTTTAGTTATTTATTTGTTTTATTTATTGCACTGATATCCTGCCTTTCCTCCAAGGAGCTGAAGGCATGATATACAGTTCTATTGAGATGAACTTCTACAAAAATAAATTGGAATTGTTTAGGAGCAACACTTCATGAACTGATTAGATTTAGGACAGTTTCTAATAACATCTCAGCTGATAGTTTTTACTTTTCTTTGGAATAATTATTGGTTCAACTCCTGTTGGTTAATCTCAACTAGAGTAGACCCACTCAGTGAATTGTTGAATGGTAATTCTTCAGCATTTAGATAAATTTCATTGATTCAGTGGATCTACTTTATGTAGGATTAGCAACTGACCAATGTCAGTTAATATATCAGCACCTTTCAATATTCAAGAAAGGAAATGAATGTAACACTGTTCTGTGAATTAGCTGTTTCTTTCTTTTTCCTAAACAGACTGTACAAAGACTTACTTTTGTTCCTGTAATAAATTGATAGCTTCAGAAAATATGTATCCTAAGAAATTAAAAAGGCAAAATGTATATTCTTTTTTCAAGGCTTGGACTGTTAAAAACAAACACCTGAGTAAATAAAAGTTTCTTTTACTTCTAGCAAAATGAATAGCATTATTCTACTATATATTAACAGCATGTAACTTACTATACAGTACAGGGTGTAAATAGATGTAATTCTATGCTGATTGCTTTTTTGAAGTGAGCAATTAGTAGTTTTAGAAATTTTCTTTCCACTGCAAGAAAATTTTCAAAAATTGTGCAATTTGTGGACACCCGTATGTATCTGGGGATCTGTTTTGCAGAAAACCTGCATGTGAATATTTTTACACAGAAAACAGCATTTTCTGTACAAAAATAGTATTTCTGGACAGGAATGTTATTTTCTGCAGGGAAAATGCTGCTTCCTGTGCAGAAAATGCTATAATTCAAGACTCATTCTGCATGTGGTTTTTTCACAGAAAACAGCATTTTTCTACAGCATAGAAAAGTGCTTTCTTTTTCTGAAAAGAAAAATCTGTGAATTTTATGTGGAATAATACTGAACTGTGAACATTCTCTTCATTACAGAATTGTCCTTGTCAGCATTTTACAACTTAAGACACACATTTTAACCATTCTTGAAACATTTTAAAATATTCTTTCTGTTTTTGGTTTTGAAATGAATTTCAAATTTTTCTTTGGATCTCCAAAACCATGGCATACAAAAGTAGGATATGAGTAAAATCTTCAAAAACAAACTGAAATGGAATGCCACCCATTTCCAGTGAACAAACTGAAATGAAGCTTTCTCTTCTTAGCACAGACAGGACCATGTTGTACATGGCTTTGAGGTATCAAAGATGAGAGTCCTCTCAGAACACAAGAGGTGGCAACCCTCATATACTGCTAATACAGAGACTTAAAGGCACATCCCAAAAACTTAAGCACTGAAAACCCTGGGCCTGTTTGGAAAACCTTCAGTTTCTGTTATTTCCATACCTAGTATGAAGGAATTTGAGAACTATGTTTTATTTTTCCAAAAAAAAAAAAAAAAGGAATTGAAGTGAAATTCTCACTCATGATTGTGCAATATAAGGTTTCCTTTCCCACACCTCAGAGAATGAAGATAAGACACTAAAGCTGAACGAAGACAAGCCACTAAAGTCCTTTGAGAAGGGACTAGTATTTATCACCTATTACCTTTTATATTATTATTATTTAAGTTAGACTAATTTGCAATGAAGAGAAAAAAATGTAGGCTTGATGGCTGTACATACTAAAGTATATGTGTGACACATATCTGCTCAAAGGAACATATGAGATAATGTCTCATAACCTTTTATCCCAATGGTGTCCCAAATAAATACATAGAGAAAAGACCCTCAGACATACACAGCAGGATTAACTTGTCTTTGATGTGGTCCACCTGTCAGGTCTCAGAGATATCTCATTTCCAGGAGACCACTTATTGCCCACCATCCCAGCAAGCAGATCCTTCATCTCACGACACCTCAAAGGTGTTCACTAAGCAGTATGAATTTGTATACCTCCCCCTAGCTTGCACTGTGCTGTATTAATAAGACAACAAGCTAAATTCAAATGGCAGTCAGATCAGCCAGATTCAATACATGTGATAACGAATACAATCTCATATGAAACAGCCGTCCAAGTAGCCCAATTAGTCATTCTAAACAATAAGTCCATCCCTTCTTGTTCCAGCATGAGGTAGGCAAAGAAAGGAGATGACTCCTGCACTTTTAAAAAAAATCATCCTTAGCCCCAGATATGGTGACCATTTAGCCCCACTGTAGTGTTGTTATGTTTATGTGCCTTCAAATCATTTCCAATTTATGGCAACCCTACAGTGAACCTATAACGAGGTTTTCTGGGGCTGAGAGAATGTGTGATACACCAAGGCCATTTCCACACTAGACTGTTACAGTGCTATTATTCCACTTGAAACATCCTATGGAATCCTGGGATTTGCAGTTTCGGGAGGGGCCAGCTGGATGTTTCAATAGGATGTTTCAAGTGGAATAATAACGCTATAACAGTCTAGTGCGGAAATGGCCCAAAAGTCACCCATTGGGTTTCCATGACTGAGCAGGAAATTGAACCCTGGTTCCCAGGGTCTTTGTCCAGTGCTCAAACCACTACACCATGCTAGCTCTTGGTTAGCTCCATGCTGAAACCTAAAATGGGCTGGTTTCATGGATACCAAGATAAAAGAGTACATTGGGTCTCACATTGAGGGAGTTGCCCAGGAGTGTCAGTCTTTTGAAGAAAGTCACTTGTAATTGGCTCATCCTCCTCAAAGCAGAGAGTGATAGCCAATTGTCTTCTTTCCTCCTCCTCCACAAAAGGGAGAGGGCTTGAAAAAGCACAGCTGTGGCCCTTCCCGTACCATACCTCAATAGCACATTGTTCTGTTTCAATCCCAGCATTGCTATTTGCGTGAAAGTATCGAGTTATGAACACTCTCTACGGCACCCTTTCAACTTAAGTGGATGAGTAGCTTTATTGCCACTGGTGTTCCAGCTGCATTACACCTTTTCCCTCACCTTTTTCCTGCCTCACAGCTTGTAATTGGCTGTTGTGGTTTTTTTGCAAGCTGTACGAGCCCAGCAACATTGTAATGCTGTTGTGTTTTTGTGCTATAACGGCTAAAAAATTAAACTCGAGAAATGTAAAATAAACATGAAGAGGTGATAGATTTTGAACTTGCCATGCCATGGAAGTAGCTGAGGGAGGGGCAACCAGGGAATGCCCACACCATGTCCATTCCTGGATCAGCTACAGAAGGAAGTGCTATCGGGCACTATTGAGAAACCACACTCAAAGAGCTGATGAGATTATGGTGGGAAAGGGGGGTCATTACCAGATTTTTTCCAGCATTGAAAAAGGGTGGATTTCCAATGGATTGCAATGTGATAGCATCTGGTTAGCAATGATGTGATATGATAGCACAGATGTCGGACCAGGAACAACACCTTACTCTGTCAGTATGACAACTTGGTGCTGTAGGGGCCTATGACTAAGTGCAGGGGAAAAGTGACATCCCATTACAATCATTCAGTCAAGATAAGGCCCTTCCTTCTTCAGCTGCAAGAATAGGAAAAGCAAATAGCTTCTGCTATTGTTGTTGCTCTGTGCCAACTGTATCTCTTCCTGCTAACATTTGGGATGGAAAAGAAAAGTTAAATATAAGTCTTAAAGTATGGTGGCAGATGGTGACTCCATGTCAGCGGAGCAACGAATCTACTCTTAGGCCTTTTTCACACGGCATTTACCATGCGAAAGAGGGCCTGGAGCATCGCGCAGTTGCGAGGAGTGATCTGCATGACGCACTCACAATCGTGTGATGCTCCAGGGGCCGGCAGGGGCCGATCGTGCACCTTTTCATTTTCGGCTTGAAGCTGAAAATGGTGCATGATTGTGCATTGCTCTCAGGCCCCATGCGCACTTACCTGGCATGCAGAGCCTCTGGAGCCGGGCCGGTTGTGCTTCCTGCCCCAGTGCAGCCTGGGAAGGTCCCAGGCTGCACTGTGGAAGGAAGAGGTGGGGCTCTCACGTGAGCAGGCAGTTCGTGCAGAGCTGAAGCAGCAAGGAAGGGAGAGCCTCTAGGCAGAGGCTGCTTGCGCGATCCCTGCACCCCAGCGCCGGAACAAGGTAAGGTGCAGAAAGCACCTTAGTTTTAATCCAAATTTTAATGCAGCAATCCATGTTTCTGAACCTATTAGAGAGGTAATATGCCACAGCATGAATGGTGCTTTTAAAGTTCAGACTAAAACCCAGAAGAGATCCACTACTTCAACTGATAGGTAATCTACTAGCCACCACTCTTGACATGAATATGTGTTGTCTTCTTGCCTCTGACCTGAGCAAGTTGCTAAAGAGGAAAAAAAAAATAGTTGCAAAAGTGTTTAGTCTTGCCTCAGATAGCACTTGCTGTTTTCATAGTGTTTGGTTCCTTTAAATGGACTTCACTTAAGTGACACCAATTGACTTTAAAGATCTTGAGGTGATATAAGAGCAGTAAACTGAACCCACCTTTAACAGCTGAATTCCACCTGAAACACAATCCAATTGACCGCATTGCCGTTATTAAGACAAACACAAACTACGAGCTCTCATTACTGATACTGCTTTCATTTCAGCTGCAAATAGCATTAGTTCATTTTCTTACATGTTTAACGCTGGTAAGTTAAAGATTGTGCTATTTAGATAGAAGAGACACACATTATCTGTAAATTGGGATGTCACAAAGCAATTAAAGGGAAGAGTATATATATTGGCTAACCCCCCCCCCCACATTCTAGTTATCTGATCCTCAGAAATGTGCAGTTAGTGGAGAACAATGGTTATTGGCAAGAAGAATGTAAAGAGGTTAATTTAACAGAAATAAAGAAATTAAACTTTTGCAAAATATTTCCCATGAAAGAGAAAGAAAGCAGTTTTTTTCCCCCAGGATTTAATTTTTCCCAGGTTAACTATATAGATAAGAACATTGGGCTTTGTCAGTCAAGTAAGACACTAATATTAGGTTTCTAAGATACCTATGAAAATGAGAAGAGGTCCAGAAGTCCTGGGATTGTAGGTCTTGAATCCATGTGCTACTGCTCCCTCCCTTGACAAAGGCTTTAAATAATCATTGATATTGATTTTAGAACTGGAACTGCAACGGGTCCCATTTGGGGGAAAAGATAGGAGAGTAAATACAGACATGTATACATATATACATACTGGGAAAACCTTTTTTTTTCTTTTTTGGAAAAAACTGGAAGACCCATCTCTGTACAGACCATAGGGCTATGTAGTCCAACATCAGGTTTTCTGCTCTAGTCAAAAAGGAGTCATATCTTCTAACATTTCACATATAAAAATGGGAAATGTATGGCCAAGCAACATCAAGTGTGTTTAACCTGGCAAATGTTATTAATGAGGGGAACACACAAGCTGAGAGAAACTGTGGCAATTGCGTTTGCCTGAATCTACAGGGAAGGGCAAGATTCCGGGCCTTTCTGCACTTTACTGTTATGGTAATATTATTCTCCTTTCAAGGATCCTATGGAATCCTGGGGTTTGCAGTTTAGGGAGGGGCATTTAGAATTCTCAGTCAGGGAGTTCTTGAACCTCAATAAACTGCACACCCCAGAATTCCACAGGATGTTGAAAATGGAATAATAGCACTATAGCAGTGTAGTGTGGACAGGCCCTCTGCCTCTTACATTGCTCTCTCTCTGCTGAATTAACTGAGTGCAAACTACCTTTCCAGTCTGCATTCAGTTTACTTTACAGCAATAAGTGAGTATGCTATGAAGTGGGAGGAGGAGAGGCTCTCCTTTTCCGCACGACACCCTATAGCACGATTATTCCACTTTCAAGCTCCTAGGGAACCTGGGGTTTGCAGCTTCGAGAGGGGCCACTTGGCCCCTCTCAAAGCTGCAAACCCCAGTATTCCTTAGGAGCTTGAAAGTGGAATAATCGTGCTATAAGAGTGTTGTGTAGAAAAGGTCATAAACTGGGACATTTTTTAAGCAGTGGAAAAACTGATTGATCAGGATTGTCCCTGCCAAATTGGAACAGTTGAGAGGTATGAAATGACCACAGAAAGTCCACTGACAGGACAGGAAATGAATGCTTTGTTCCCCAGCTTTTCACTTCAGAGGTATGCACTTTCCAATTTTAGAGGAAATGTACTTCTGCCATGACTCATAACCATGACTACTAGTCTTGCCTATAGCCATGGATTTGGCTCCATTTAAAGTTGTTTAAATTAATAGTCAGCACCCTATCTTGTGGCAGGAAACAGCTACGTTTTATGTCTTAATCCTTCTGCTGTTCAGCTTCATCGGTTGATCCTGAGTTCTAGTTATGATACAGTAGTAAAACTTTTCTCTGTTTACTGTATCTACACCATTTAATGTTGGATGTACTTGTTTCATGTCTCACTCTTACCTTTTCTAAGTTAAAAGGCTCCAAATGTCATGACTTGTCTTCATATGCTCTAAATCTTTTGATCATTTTGATTACCCCCTTCTTTAACGTCTCCAGTTTCTTCTGAGATGTAGTAATTCCATGTGTGGCTTCACCATTCATCTAAAGAGATTATGCAACTGGTTTTATTTTCTATCACTGTCCTAATGATGAATGAACATGACATTTGACTTTTCACATCTCCCATAGATTGAGTTGATGCTTTCACTGGACTCTCCACCATGATTATTTTGTCATCACCAGTTTAAACCTCAACAATGTATATTTGAAGTTGGGAGGTTCCCCCTGAGCATACCACTTAACCTTGATCTTTACAAGCATCCATCTACTTGGTTCTAGATAAGTAATATCATTAACAACAAAAACAACAACAACAATAACATTCAGTTTAAAATGTTGTATTAAGAACATCCAATGTTCGCTCAGAGAGCAGAGTGGTATAGTGATTTGAGCACTGGAGTATGACTCTGGAATTACTCAGCCATGGAAACCTACTGAGTGATCTTAGGCAAGTCACACACTTTCAGCTTCAGAGGGAGGCAAAGGCAACTCCCTCACAAATCTTGTCAACAAAATGCCATGATAGGTTCACCTGAGGATCACTATAAATCAGAAACAACTTGAAGGCACATAACAACAACAAAATGTTTGGTCATGCTCAAAAAATTACAGCTGTTAAAGGCCATACAGAGGGATAACGCATGCTGAATATTATGGAACTCTAGAAATGCCTTAATGAGCAATTAGAGTATCTACAATTGAATAGCACTTGATTCTTTTCTTTTTCTTTTTCTTTTGCATACCAGAGATTATTGTATCCAGTCATAAGTACTGACCCTGAAGAATAATGAACACCTCCTGTAAGAGTTCAAGGCGAGGTAACATGCTTACCCAAGGATTATATCTATTCAAAAAGACGGGTCTTTTCCTTCTTATGGAGTTGATATTTTAAAGCAACAGATCAGATTCTGGAAGAGCTTATTCTACTTGTTCAAGAATACAAAACCACCACGACCACAACCACCATCACTGTTACTATTACTGTTATTATAGTTACATCTAGTGAATATGCTACATTTACATTTTTTCCATCCAGAAATAAGGTTATGTCAGGGGACCACGTAAATTATTTTCATATGGAAAATGTCCACCAAAGTTTGGAGAAAACAAACTTAGTTCAGTATAGAAACCTTTACATTATGACCATTTCCGCACTGGGATTTTAAAATGGTGCAGAGCGACCTCCAACGGAGCTCTTCTGCATTGTAGAGTGGACTGGGGTGGACTACTTTCTGTAGTTCCACACCACAGTCCGGTTCTGCGCGACCAGATCTAGTTGCGCACCGTGGTTTTTAAAAATCTCTTTTTTGAGTTTTTTAAAAAGCACAGAGCGCGCGAAGCCATGTAGGTCCATCGTCCGGTTCCGGAGCAGATTTGCAGGCATGCGCAAGTGCGTGCCTGCAGATCTTCCAGGGGCCGGCTTTCAGCTGGTGAGCTTCTCTGGTTGGTGGAGACCCTCCACCAACTGGAAGCCGCCATTTGGGACGCCGAAGAGCTGTGGAGTGACGAACTCGTGCTGCTGCTCTTCGCGACGGACTCGTCCGGACAAAGCAAAAATCCGGTGAGCTCCATTTACAGTTGTTTCCCCCCGACGTCTGGAAAGGGCCTATGAGTTTCAGATTTGTGGGAAAGGGGGGTATAATTGAAATAGTCATTGTCATAATCAACATCATCATCATCAAATGTTAAATCCTGTTACTTGCACATTTAAGACAGAGATATGAATCCCTCCCCGCATCCACTAAAATGTCAAGAGTCTTCTGCACATTTTTTTTTTTTTTTGCAAAATATTTGGATTTGTAGAACATTTTTGGGGGGTACCCTATGCACAAGCAATGATTTGTATGAATTACAATTGTTGTTGCTTTGTTCAATGGACTTTTGGAAAGTATAAGCATTTGGTTGAGTTGCTTGCATCTTTTTATCCTTATTCTTCATTTTTGCTGCTGCTGTGTGTGGAGGATGCAAGCACATATGTCTACATGTGTGCTTTGCAAAAGGGAAAGATACTTATGCTGAGACCTTCTTGCTCAAACTGCTGAGAAATTGACAGGATAAAAGTATTCCTCATTTCATTCCAGGGCAGAAAGAGAAAAATTTCACTGTGATCTTTTTTTTTAATTGAAAGTACCCATTTTTTTCACTTGAGCATGAAAAATTTAATAAATATTCTTTACATCTCAGATTTGATATTGGGTGGTGGTGGTGGTGGAAAATGGTTATAAATACTTCTCAATGAAAATACCCAGTTTATATCTCCTAAGGCTGGCAACAGGACAAACTATATTTTGCTTTAGAACACTATAGATTTCTGAGGCTTGCAATACACTTCAACAAGAAAAATGCTCTCACATTATGCATGGACTGGACAAATCTACATAAAATATGCTTTAGAGAATAGAGAAAATGGGTACAAAACATGGATTCAAAGATACATAGAAAAGATATACATATATTGAAAAATATACACAGATTTGTTGTTGTTATTTGCTGTCAACTTACATTTATTGTGATCCCATAAATGACAGACCTACAGATCATCCCATTATTAACATCCTCTTCAGGTCTTGCAAACTCATGAATTCCTTGATAGGGCTCATCTACCTGTAATGTGGCCTTTCTCTTTTCTTATGGGTTATCAAGCATTATTGTCTTTTCTAGTGAGTCATGTCTCCCCATTTCCAAAGGATGACAGCCTCAGTTCAGTCATCTTGGCTTCTAGGGAGGCTTCATTTGTTCTTGAGTCCATGATATCTGAAGAACTCTTCTCAAGCACCACTTCTCAAAGGAGTTGATTCTCTTCCTGTTGGTTTTCTTCAGTATCCTGCTTTTACAGCCATACATGGAAATTACCACTACAACAGCCTGGATAAACCTGATTCTGATATTCAATTATATATACAGATGCCTACAAAGATTTCTGTGTGGGGAAAAAAGGTTTGCAGTCTGATATAGAAATACTGTACTGTTATACTATACTGTGATCAGACAAACACATTGGTGGAATTCTGGGACACACAGTGAACATGAGACTCAAAGACTTTTGCATCTGCCATCTCATTTAAGGTCAAGAGGAAGTGCAACTTTGAAAATAAGCTTTCAAAGAGAAAATGTTATCTCAAAGTTAAATTAAAAAGCAAAATAATGAGGCACAGCAGAGTGCTTCAAAGTTATAAATGATGTAAACCAAAAATTGGAGCACTGGAAATAATCAGCATTTAAAGAATATGTTCTCTACTTAATTTATATTGTGCTGTTAAAAAGTGATCTGATCTGTGTGACGTCCTTGCTTGTAATGTGTTTTAGTTCTTCCCAATAGGCAGTGAAAATGCATCCCTGTCATAAAAAAAAGTGTTTCATCTTCCTTTCATTTCATAACTGTTCCTTACAATTATGGAAATTGCTTGCAGAATGAATTTAATATTCACACTGAAATAAAGCATCTGCTCTAACAGATGGGGCAAATGACATCAAGTTCAGCTGGCATAATAACCCTTTAGGATCAGTATGTTTACAAAAGTTTACAAAAATCATCTGCAATTCTTCTTGCAGACATTATTTTGAATGTATGTGTTCATTTTATTCCATCAAGGGAGAGTGCAGCTGTTTCCAGTTCTATATGATTCCATGCTGACAGCTCAAAAATTGGTCAAAACTCTTACCCATAATCCCCAATTACCCATAATGCTGTCTGGTTATGTTGCTTCCACTGCCAGCAGTAAGAAGGGAATGTCACTGAGTATATGAGGCCACTGTCCTTCCCAAAGACAACTACAAGAAAATCTCTCTAAAGCCCTTTCCACGTGATGATGCTCTTCCATGATGTTGCACTGCAAATCCGGGTCTGGAAGGCAGTGCATCAGAAATGCTCCCCTCCGCACCTGCTTGCTTCTTGTGGAAGAGAGTGGGATAGTCCCACCCCTTCCACAGTTCAGCACAGCTGGGCTATTGCTGTGTTGGGCAGCAAGTGTTGCAATTGCACTGCTGCAGCTTCTGCACAATGGTAAGTATGGGAGCACCATGTGATGGAAAATATAAAACAGATTTTTTTCCCATTTTTCAAATACTGTGTGAGTGCAACGTTTCACAACGGGATGGCAATGGGATGGCAACAATGTTGTGCAGAAGCTCAATGTGCTGACCGCTACCATCCCATCATGGAAACAGCTCAGCAACCTCATGTGGAAATGGCTTAAGTGTATAAGCTAAGTCTAAGCTGACACATGGTCATTACAAATTCTGCTGTGTGGAAACTCATAGCAATGGGGGTCTTTTAATTTTAAAGTAAATATGCTCATTTTTAAAAAGTACTAAGTTTTTTTCTTTTTTTAAAGAAAAGCTAGCTTTCAGGGACCTGCAAGCTAGTACCCTCCAGATGTTTGAGAGTATATCTGCTATACTACTTAAAAGGCAATCAGGGAAAATGTATAAAAGTTTTGTTATCACCTCAAAGAAAGATAATTGGAATTAAATATTGAGCAATTACATAGAACCAGGAAGGATGCAATGGTTTTGAGATATGCCATGGGTACTCTTGATAACAAGAGCAGAGGAAGGCAGAAGGAAGATTGGGATCTACTGATAGATCTTCCTGTGACTACAGGAGGTTTTGGTCCTCAATGGTTAAACAAGATATAATGAAAAGCCCCTTTTTTCTATCTGAAAGCTCTTGAAATCAAGAAGTTGGGGAGGACTGGAAATGTCTGTGCAAAGCTTCAGTTTTGCTAGTAGAAATGTATTTTAAGACAATTGCCTAAATTTGGTTACTAATGCCAACTACAGTAGACCCATTGGATCAATTATTAAATAGTAAGTAAACACATATATAAATACCATTACTTTAATGGATCTACTTTAGGTTAGACTGCTTGTTGAATTGAAACCAGTGCGTATTTTCTACACCTCCCCAGTGAGCCACTGTTTTGTATCTACCTCTGGCTGCTTGTACTGCAAAACAAAGCAGACCCTACTAGCATTAGATCTGCCACACTTACAGGACATTCAAGGCTGATGTAGAGTTGGCCAAGACTGTCAAGCTTGAACTATTTCAGGTTTTCAGACTAGCCGAGTTGTGAATCAGATTGCAGTCCTCAACCTCATTTCAACATGTCTTTTGTTTACACTTTTTTTTCCAAAATGAATTTTTGTACACTTTTCAAATCTGCACATTTGAAATTTGCCTATTTCAAATGTGTACATGTTTACAAAGTACATTTTTTGTTTTGAAAAATGCATTGCAAACTTGTTAATGGACAAGTTTCCAAATGCAAATTATATCTGAATCCCTGTTTCCTTCTGGGCAGAACTTGGAAGTAACTGATTACAAATTAACCAGTTGTTTGCAACTCATCCTTTCTCTAATAATGAAGGCAAACTTACAATTACAACTATTAATTAATGAGGAACAACATCACTCCATTTGTAGTGACAGAAGTAACCAAGAGTAGCTGATGGCCTCCATGTCAGTGGAATGGTGAATCCATTCCAGGTTTTCACTTGACCTTTTAAGGAAAATCCAAGCTGCTAAACCTATTTACTGGAGAGAGTTCAGTACTGCTGAGACAGTTCCTTGAAAGTTCAGACTAAAACCTAGTCCATTTCCACACCAGACTGTTATAGTGCTATTATTCCACTTTCAACATCCTGTGGAATCCTGGGGTTTGCAGTTTAGGGAAGGGCCTCAACTTACTGAATAATTTACTGAAAATTATGGGCAACTTTTTAATATAGTCTTGCTAAAATGAAGTTGTATCAAACTTTTTAAAAAATTGTGATGGTGATGAGAATGAAATTGGTATCCTACTAGCTTTTACTCTATTTTTCTCTGTTTCAGCTTCAAAATGGTCATTTGAGATTTGACTTCCCTGCCTTTAACGCTCTTGCCTTCCATATTACCCTACAAAAAGTTGTTCTTATAATGAAGTGGCAATTGTCATTGGAAAAATAAACTGTGTTTTCAGTTCTTTCTTTCTATTCTTGCCTTGTTTTTTCACTATTCAGCTGCTTTGATATCAAACATATATATAAGAACATTGTAGCAGAAAAAGCTATCACACAGCATTATAACTATCATGGGATGATTTCATTTATTTTATACTGAGGTACAAGTGCATTAATAAAATTTGTCATCTCAGCTTTCTTCTGAAGAAAGGCTCCCAGAATATATTCACATTCCATTTGATTATACTGTTAAAATGTTAAATGGAAAAGTTCCCTATTCGTATAGCGCTGATATGGCACATTATGCAAGGCGAACAGAGATTACACATGAATCCTAACAATGGTTGCAATCACTGCTGTCACTGCACAACTTCAATTCCATTTTAGCAGGATTATTCCCACACAAGCACCATTGAAATAAATGAATGTTGCACAGTTGAAATACTTGTTGGATTGTACCACAGGGGATCATTCCTTAAAAAAAAAACCACACACATTTAAATGACACTTGAGACACTGAATGATAATAACAATTTATGGTTGAAATTTCAGGCATCTCGTGGAATTTAATGAACCTGTGCAATGAGAAGTTTCAAAATAAATATCCATAATTTATAATCCTTACTTTGATTGTTTTGTTACTCCATGGAAAGAAAATGAAACACCTAAGGGCCAGTTGACAATTATGTAGACTCTGAAATCACAGTTAGCTTGCCAACTTGTTTATAAACTATCCATTATTCATTTATAAGTAATCATTCTTCAAAACTGGTTCTTGCAAGATTCCTAATTATGAAAGCTAAATTGCTTCTGTTGAGTCAATGTCTGAAATTCTTATTAGCAGATACTGACCTCCATACCCATGATACAGAAACATTGTAATGAAAGAATGCACTGCTGCATCTGGGAGACTTAATTTTCATAGGTTTCAATAGAAAAAGTGTTTAAAATATAATTTAGCCTCTGTTTAGTGTTTTAATATTTTTTGTTCTGAACTTGTCCGCCACCCACTCCAGCACCTCTAGGATGAGAAATGATAGGAATCCAAAATTAATAATTTAAGGCTTCAATCTTGTGAACACTTACCTTAAAGTCAATTCCATTGGTTTCAATTGCTCTTACTTTTGAGTAGCAATGGGATTTTGTTTCAGAAGTCTATCTCTCACGTATAGCTATATTGGTATGGTTCTCTGAATCATGAGTTTCAAAGAAAGGTAAAATTACAAATAATCAAGGGATAAGGTAGCTCCCAAGCATAATAGGATGCTTGTACAGAGCCAGCAAACAGCTCTTCACTTGCAAGAGTTTCAGCCTGAATATTTTCATCTTTCTCTATGCAATTTCATAGAACAATAAGCAAGAAATGGCCATGTATTTTTTCCCAGCCTCCTGATAATGCTAATGTTCAGTATTAATTTCAGGGATGGATTAGACAAAATAATCTGACTCTGTGTTGTTATGAAGATGGCTATGAAATGGTGCCAAACCACTGCAAGTCTGAATGTTCAGGACACAACATATGTCACAACACTGATCTTTTCAATATTGGTACCTCAGGAAGAGAGCAAAAGGTAGTTTTGGTAGTTTTTAAGGTAAGGTAGTTATGCACCTGATTCTGCCTCTCTTTTCTTCCACTTGATACAAGGTACATACCAAGCAGAAGCTGGGTCAACCAAGCATGCAGCCTAGTAGATGAGGTGAAACCACATGAGTTGGACTTGCTGTATTTGTGGTCTAGGCCCTTTGTCAATGCCTTGCTTTAGCTGGTTCAGTGTCAGTCTCTGAAACTAGACTTATATATAGGAGCAGAACCTTCATGGTAGAAACATACATTTTTAGACCTTGTATGAGACCTTGTATTCTACTTGTGGTGTAAAATTCCTTATGATAACAGAACCAAACCACTAGATTTCAGTTCTGTTTTGTGATGCAAATATCATGGGTAAAACAGAGGAAAGTTTTTCTGCCTTCAGAAGAGACCAGTCATGTAGGGATGTGGGGCAATTCACCCCAGGTGGCAATGTTTCTGGGGGATCCTGGCCTGTAGCCATGCCCCTGCATGCCCTGGCCACTCCCCCACACATCACAGCCACGTCCCCATGCACCATGGACACATACCTTGCACTGTAGCCTCCCTTCCACACACTCCAAGCTCCACCACTGGAAGAGACCTTTTTCATCCCTGAAAGTTCACCTCTAGCAGTCCAACCCAATGGTATTTCTCTCCTTTTCAGTTTATAATTAGAATCAAAATACAGGCAAAAAATAATAAAGAAATAGTAGAGAATTGTAATGGTCTGTGGCAGTTATCAGTAGTTCCTGTTGTAATCTATAGCCTGTTCAGGCACTATTCACCCAGGCACTCACCATGGTTTCTTGCCCAGGGGAGCAAGGGATTGCTTAGCTCTGCTTCACTGCATTATTATTTTCCTCACATGAAAATTATATGTCTGAAAAAGAGATCTTGCTGTTCTCATGTGAACTATCCACTCAAGCAAGCAGTAACCCTGGGAAATCAGGAATTCTGCACATGTTGAAAGTGTCCATGCAATCCTGTCTTCTTCAGATTCACTGCTTTCCACCTGAGGAAAGCTATGATAAAGAGGGGCAGGGCTAGACAACTCCCTTCTTCCATGTTGAAGAATGCTAGCTGAAAATAGAAATAAGACCTGAATATTGTTGAATATATCTGACTATAATGATATCGTTGAGACAGTATTAGTGTGAGAGAGAGGACCTTCAACTGTAAATATTATTTGAAGTAACTGTGAAGCCTCTATAAGACTAGTATTTTCTTTAGTGAGCTTATCTGCTGCTATTGTTGCCATTTGTCTTTGTATCCTGTTTGATCCTGCTTCCTTGTGGTATTTTGTTGTTTGATATATTTTATATTTTTCTATTTTTACTTGCCTATATTGCTCATGTTCATTTTAACATTTTGACTACGTTTTCCTTTTATATATTATCTTTATATATAACACATTGGTTGCTATTTTTCTCTTTAAATAGAATAGATAAAAGTTTATTTATGTTATTCACTTGTCTGCTGATTTTCTATTTTACAACAAATATGACTTAGGTTCTAGGTCCTCCTTTCAAGTCGGAGGGATTTGACAGCTGACAAATGGGAGCACCTAGCTCTCTAAAAAGATCTCTCATTCATTCTCATTGTCGATCTTCAGAATGTTCTGCCCTTGCTGTTATTCATCTGAGATGGAAATTACTCAAATTCTATTTGATATGAGCATACTTAAATATTTTATCTAAGTACAGTGTCATGAGAACATTCAGCAAATTGCTAATTTCTTGTCAAAGAAAAAGTATGTAAGATATGGCAAAATGTGTTTGGAAAAAGATTGCCTGAGAGATTTGGGGTGCTCCTGCAGAATTTTTGCTGTCTCCCATAAACAGTCTCAATGGTGAATATGGCCCAGGAAGACAGCTTGAATGAACAATGTACCAGGCATGATGCCAAGGTGGAGGTCTCCTGGGTCAGTATTGTCTAGATATACCACCCAACTGAACTTGTACTAATTTTGCATTTTACTAAATAGCATCAAATGTCCTTAGAGTAAGCTGATCCACTGTTAAGAAGCTCATTAGATTAGAGATTTAGTAGACACCCTACCTCCTACAATATTTGTTGTGGATCAGCTCACGCTCAGGATATTTGATGCCATTTTGTTAAACACAGGACTGGTAAACAAAGGCCAATAAATAAAATTGCATTAATTTGGCCCTAAGCTTTTATGATCAGCATTTTGGGTTTGGAGCAAGGGAGCATAGGAAGGAAAAGTTCAACCAGGACAGTTGTGGCAGGTGGCTTCCATGTCTGCGGGCTGACAAGTCTCTTCAGGTTTTAGAGCAAATGTAAACTGAGCTAACAAAGATGTTGAACTCTATCCTCAAAGTGGCTTCCTGTTTTGGATTGCCCCTTTAAAGTTCAGATTAAAACTGTGAGTGGACACACTGCCCTTCTGATGTGGCAGCCACTAGTTGCTACTGAACAAGGTCCAAAGGCCTACTTTTGATTATATTAAAAGTTAAATTGCAAAAGATTTGTATATTAATCACACCACAAGGTCTACCACGTGAGGAAGGACTCCTTGCTGACTTCTCTAAGTGAAGTCTAGAGTTTTTGGTACATTTGAGTAAGTGTTTCCTTCATGCTTTTCTGTTCCCAGGTCCTCCCCATCTGTCATCTATTCACTGGTTTTCTGCTGTACACCTTTCCCCTTCTGCTACCAATAATTCCCCCTTCTGTTATATTCTCTGGTTTGATATTTCTCCATTAACAAGTTTCACCCTGAGAAGCAGCCATTGTAATTTATGAAAGGATTTGTAAATTCTCTCATAGAGGCTGACCTTGTCATTTTCTGTTATTTCCTCTGCAAAGGTATATAGAGGTTAGTTAGGAAAGATGTCTCTTTCTATATTCATTGTGATTTTTTCTCTCTCCTTGTTATCTTCCTATTGCACAGGTGTTTCTTTGTACTGTTTCCCTCAGCATACCATTAGTTTGCATACCCTTGGAAAAAAAATGTTCTAGTTTTCCAAAGCCAGTTTCAGTACAAAGGCATAATGAAAGGGGAAAGATGCAGCTAATAAAATAGGTTCCATGGAGCCACTACACTATGAACACCAAGTCACAAATGATACAGAGCAATCTTTTGAAAACAATTTAAGGCCACGTAGGCCAAATGCTGGTAAAAGTGGGGGATTGCTTTGTGTTCAAAGAAATGATTCACAGTATTTTACTGTGCCTTGTTCTGAAACACTGTTGTGCAGTTTGACAGAATGCTTCCCCCCTCACCTTTTATGTTGTGCAGAGCAAAGAAGATGCCAGCCTTTCAAACTGAGTGGCTATTTATAACAAGCTTAGTTAAATTTCCACAAGTCTTTTCTTTTTGAGGAAACCTGACATTTTTCTATTTTTTTTTACTCCATAGGAGAAAAAAAAAAGCCAGTATAGTTTTTTCCCTCTACATCTTGTGTGTGTGGTGGTGGTGGTTGCCATTGTATTGGAGACTGTATCTTTTTTCAATGGTCCAGATTTGTCATTCAGTTAATGTAGTGTAGTGCAATGTAGAGCATAGAGCAGTACTGTAGAATTGTTGGCATAAGAAAACATGAGTATACTGGGTCATATGGTACAAGGCATTGTACTGCAGTCTAAGATTTTATTTATTTCATTTATATCCTACCTTTCTGTCCTCCATGTCGCTTCAACATAAATTTGTTTAAAAGCATGCGCGCATGTGCGTGTGTATAAATCTTCGAGTCATCTGTTGATTTATGGCGATCCCATGAATTTTGTAGGGTTTTGTTGGGCAAGGAATACTCTGAGGTAGTTTTGTGAGTTCCTTCCTGTGGAATATGACTTACAGCATCTGTTATTCATTGGTAGTCTTCCACCCAAATATTAACCAGGGCTGGCCCTGTTTAGCTTCCAAGGTTAGACAGGATCTGGTTTTAGGGTATTTAGGAATGCTATGCTGCAACCCCCAGAATTCCATGGAATCTTCTTAGGCAGTCAATCATATGAGGTCTTCACCTGACACAGCCAGTCTTATGAGGTGTTTGCCTGACACAGACAAACTTCAACTTTTATATATTAGATGATGGGAGCTTCACTCTCACAGATACTTCTACAGATGTGAGATGCATTTATTACTCTCTTTCTGAGGACAGTGTGAATTCTCACTCCTAGAGAAGAACATGCTTCTAAACAAGTGTTTTTGTATCAACCCTCTATTTTGAGATGGGGGTAGACTTACCACAGGGCAGAAATTCAGAATGGTAAAAGTCTGAATTTATTATTCAGATCTATGAGTCTATGTTTACTTCTGAGTAATTCATTGCTGTTTTTGTTTTTTAAAAAAGTAGACATGGATAAACAGAATTTTTGCGCTCTGCTGCTTTACATGTTTCTTCCTAGTACGGTTGACATGAAAATATGTTTGGAAATGCTTTCTTGAGATGCTTTTTCTGTGCAAGCACTTACATTTCAGTAAAAATGACAGGTCTGAAAAAAAATCCTTCCTAGGAATTGCTGCAATCATCTGCATTTTACTCAAACAGAACTTCTTTGCAAAATTTGTTCTCTTGTTGAAGGCTACATTTTAAACACAGTATTTTAAGTGCAATTTAGTTTCAAAATATTTCAATGCATTGCTTTTGGGTATTATCTCTTGGAAATGGGAGTGGCAAGGGTCTGGGCATTTATGCCATTCTCTTATTATTTTTATGGATTTTTATTTTTAAAAAAATCTATCCTGCATGTCTAATTGTTTTTAATCTTGACATAGGTTCCTTTGGAGTATTTTGTACCAAAGGTTACCAGCTTATAGCATTCAATTAAAAAAAAAACTAAAAAAAATTAATGATTTTTGAAAAAATTAGAAAGAAGTTGCTTGAAGAAATTGTCACTATGATAATTAATTAGGTCTGCCCCAGTGGTGGAGCTTGGAGCATGCCGAGAGGGCGCAGGAGGGGGGTGGGGTTATGATGCAAGAGGCATGGCCTCTGTGCATGGGGCATGCCCACGGTGCGTGTGGTGCAGCCAGGGCATGAGCGGGTGTGGCCAGGGCACATGAGGCCTGGCTAAGGGCTGGAACACCCTCAAAACATTGCCTCCCAGGACGAACCGTCCCTCACCCCCCCCCGTCCCTATATGACTGGTCTACCCCCTAGAATTAGGTGTTTCTCCACCATCTCTGTCTATGTTGTGCTCCCCTCACTGCATCCTTTATTCTATTTTCATCAGGCTGAGTACTATTTTCCTTTTTGGAGAAGACAGAAGAAAAGTAGGCATTGAGCAGTTTGACTTTCTCTCTATCATCCATCAGTATTTTTCTGTCTTCTCTGTGCAGAGGGCCTATTGCTTCCTTCCTTTTGTTCTGAATGCAGCCAAAAGTTCCTTTTTAATTATTTTTAACCTGTCTGGAGCCCACAAATTCATTCTGAGCTTTAACCCTTCTGATCTACAAATATTGGCTATTCTTTTGTACTCTTCCTTGCTGGCTTGCCTCTTTTCCCATTCTTCATAGAGCCCCCTTTAAAATTTCATCTCATCTGAAATCTCCTTATGCAGCCCCTCTGCTTTCTTTAGATGCCTCACACTTTCTTCTCAATGAAGTTGCTTTTAATTTATGTCTTAAATATCTCACTTTTAAGAAACTCCTATCCACCATAAATTGCCTTCCACTTGATTATTTCTAGCCATAAGATTGCACTCAATATTTCCTTAATCCTATCAAAATTGGCTGCCTTACATTTCATGTCCAATTACACTCAGTTTTTCCTTTCTTCTATGTGATGAATCTCAGGAAGAGGTACAAAGATGTGCCACAACCTCCACATCACTGCCCAGTTCTTACTGTTGGTGAGAATAAGTCTAGGATAATTGTTCCCCTTGTTAACTTCTTCCACGTTCTAGAAAGGTGTGATTGTCAGCAGAGTGAGTGAGGAATCTGTTAGGTCTAACATCCTTAGTAGAATTTGACTTCCAGCAGATATCAAGGTAGTTGTCATCTATATCTGTCCATCTTTAGGAAACTGTTCTAGGAAGACTTCACCCAAGTTGACAATCTGGCTTGGGGTCTATCACAGACATTCAGGAGTGTCACTGCTGTTTCTCTGTTTCAGAATTTTTGTGAAAATGCTGTCAACATGCCTACCATGTGCAAAGTCATGAGTTTCCTCCAGGTGTACACGTCTTTTACATTTAAAGCTACTCTTTCTCTCTTTCTCTTTGGTCTATTTTTTTTGGGGGGGGAGGAGCAAACAAGTCTAATTCCATCAGGTTTCAGTTTGTTGTTGTCTCTTCAAGTCATTTTTGACTTATTGTAACCTTCAGGTGAACCTATCACAAGGTTTTTTTTGGCAAGATTTGTTCTGAGGGGAATTGTGTTTTCCTTTCTCTGAGACTGAGAATGTGATTTCCCAAGGGTTTCCATGGCCGAGTGGGAATTAGAACCCTGTTCTCCAGAATCACACTCAAACCACTAAATCAAACTGGCTCTCCCCATTTCAATAATGCCTATTAAATTATACTTGCTTTCTAGTGCTAAGATATCAAATCTGTCTTGTTCATTCATGCTTTGTTCATTAGTACAAACATATCCGAATGAATGTCATTTCCTCCAGCTGTTTCTTTGCTGACTTTTCCTGTCTATTGGTGTGTTCACCTACCATTGCCCTAACCACTATTGTTATGGCACCCAGTACTTGTTCTCCAATATTCTGTCTCACCCTCCCAGCTTTCATTTCAAATTCTTCTTGATCAGCTTTTCAAGACTTCTAACAATCATGTTCTTATGAACTGCTGTGAGGCGTAACCCATCTCTTACCATTCTTCATGGAAGTAAAGAACACAGTCTTAGAAGAAAAACTCCCCCATGACATCAACTGTATAGTCTGTGGTTCACTGTTGTACTCTCTCTGTTCCTATGCTGTGAACTTCAACAGGAAGCACTGATGAGAAAATAATTTGTTTGCAATATGTTAGAAGCTTTATCTGGCTGTAATTTCTGTTCTCATGTGGATCAGAAAGAAGAAGTCATGTTCAGTAGGCCTGATGGGCCTTGGAAGAGTCTCTGTCACATCTTGGATCTGAACAATAGGAAGACAATACACCTCTTGAAGCATTCTGTCTGTACACTATTGAATCTGTAATAAGTTAACTACAAACACCCAATATCTCCTCTCCCTATGGTAAAGTCCTTCTATCCACAGAAGGATCTAAGGCCACATCTGTGGTCTCTGAAGCCTGTGACTGCTTTCTGTATCCCAGAATCACTATCAAAGGACAGGAGATAGGAACTGACAATGTAGCTCCAAATAATAAACATAGTTTTGAGTACTTGTGCTTCTGTATGTTACATTCTTTGAAATGTTTGCATCCTATATTTGGTAGTCTCCCTCCTCTCCCAAGGTATCTTCAGTCTGCCACTCTTCCAGGACAGTTTGTTCTTTTCTGTTCCAAAATACTTCATGTTCCCTAATGAGTCAAAGTGTAGCTAGGTGATTGTCAAGCTGCTAAACTTTCTCTTCCAGAAGGCCAACTAGCCCTTGTTTTGTTTTTGCAGGGAATATCCTTTTACATTACCAGACAGGAGAGCAAACATGGCATATAAGTTGCAGATCACTGCAGCAGCTCCCTCACTACCCATTTCTCTTTGTTCTGTATAGGCAATGGAAGAGTACTTGGTGTATCCCTTCCAAATGCCAATGCCAATGTATTTATTTACTTCTCCTGCTCACATGCTTCCAGAGACTGTAAGAACAATTTCATAGTGCTAGAGCAACTATACTGTGCTCACAAGCAGTTCACCAGCTAGTAGCTAATAGTTTCATCCCCAACAGAGACAGTGATTCAGCTCTTCTCAACATTAACCCCTTCCCCTTATGACACATGCTGTAGCCAGAAAAACAATTCTTACAAATATCTCAGCCAAACAGAGTTCACCAGTGGTTGGTAGGTTTGCCTCCAATAAAGCAGTCATTCTCTGCTGGATCAAAAGGCTTTCGATAACAGAAAGAGCACTTCCATCAATAATAAGGAGATTTGGAATCAAACCCCCTGTTTCTTTTTTTGATTTAACAGACAAACAAAGCCATTGCCCTACAAGTTAATTCTTAACCAATAAGAGTTTGCTACATGTGTTCATTACTATTGCATTTGTAAGAAAATAGAGCCAATATCTCTAACCATTAAAATCAAGACATGCCTTGCCATTTACTGCAGCTGAAGGAGAATTCAGCCCACGTTTTGTAACCTGGAATCCCAGACAGAAGGCAATGAAGCAAATGATAAAACAAAATTCTACTTCTCTTCTTATGACAGCAAAAGAGCATAAAAGATCACTGATATCAGCTTAAAGGGAGGTGATGGGGAGCATGAAAGAGGTTGAAAAGAGAATTTTAATTTTTGTCTTTCTTACCTCAGCTAGGTGAGTTCAAAGTGATATCTACTCAACAGCTTGATGAAATGGGTTCTTAGCAGTGTTCTCTATTAGACATCCAATGGAATGTCCATATGTCCCTGCCTCTTGGCTAAAGACTCTAAGGGCTTTGGTGAATTGCAGTTACAGCAGGATAATAGTGTTTTTGGCTGATATTTACCAAATGACGTGGTTCCTCTTCTGTTGTCCTCCTACTGGGAGATCATTTGAAAAATGTTTCTTTTAGAAAGGGGGTCATTAATGGATTAATCTGTTAACCTCCTTTGTAAAACACTTTCCAAATGGTCTTTCAAGAACAACAGTAGAGGAACAAGGTATACGTGATAAGTCCCAGCTAAAGACACTATTATCTTTGCTGTAATTGTGATAAAGCCCTAAGAATGCCCAAAGTGAATTGTACCTGTAAGATGTTGTTCAAAAGTGTTGGAGTAAATGCTATATTTAGCCTGAAGTTATCCAACATGTATATAAGAATGGAAATGGATTCCCACCACCTTTCACATCATAGGATGGCATCTTCAAGAATAAAAAAAAATCAGAATAATGTGACAATTTTGCATGGTGAGTACAAGCTGTGTATGGTGAATTGCACTATATAGTACAAAAATGTGTTAAGAAACCCTTTTTTTAAAAAAAAAAGTTTTAAGATATCTTGGTATTTTATGCTACTAGCCAAGCATTCTAATTCAACCCTGATTTTTTTCTTTTTTCTTTTTTTTTTACTAGATATCAACCTTTACAGGTTGCTGTAGCAACCTGTAGCAGCTATCTGATGTTTGAGGCTACTCCAATGTAGGCTTTCACATTTGTGAGATAATGGCATGGTAAATGGACTCCTGACCTTTATCTGAAGCAAAGTACGTTTTGTTAAATATTCATACTAGCAGTTCTTGATACACCTTTTGTTAATGTGGACAGCATGTACTAAAGAGAGTGGATGTAGGCTCTTTCTCCTCCTGGCACAGATGCTGAACCATTAAAATATAGAGAATTAAAGTAGTCGTTGTCACAGTAGTCCAGTCACTCATTATGCATCTATATCACAATTTTCTCCCCAGAATGAGACTCAATGTATCTCACAATAAAACTTAAGTAAAATAAATATAATTAAACCGTGAAATATTTATTTTAAAAAATCGCCCACCTGATTTAAACGCCTCTTAACAATAACCATTATACTATCTACTGTACAGAGTTTTTTCCCCATAAGGTCTGGAGGTCAAAACCCAACATATCAATGATTAACAGAAATTTGAATCAACAGAAACTCTCTTCTTCTATTTATAAGACATGTTTAGTGTGCTAGATTTCTGCTGACACTAGGAATGTAGATTAGTGTAGAATGCTGAGGTTGTGGTCCAGTTTTTAGAATAGAAAATACATTTTAATGCTTGTTAGTGTCACAGTCCTTCAAATTCTGCATCCTGGCAAACTTTCCATCATGGTAGAAGACCATCTGCTGCTGTTCAATTAAGCAAAAGAAAAAAGAAAAAAAAAGATCTTATTAGTATAGCTATCACATAGTAGGTTGGTTATGTAAAAAATATTTCCACCGATAAGACGTCACAGAGTTTTTCTTTAATCACAGGAATGTGCTACATATCAGTGGAGATAAAGCCAATGAAATCAAAGCTTTAAAAACTTACTTCTAAAATTACATTAGTTATAGTTGCAATTGCAATCCTCCCCATATAGTTAATGACCATTATAGCAACCTTTCACTTTTCACTTTTCCCAAAAGTAAATACGTTCATTGCTATTCCTCTTAAAAACATTTCTGCATGCTGGATGTCTGAGTGCTACAAGCTGTTTTCTTGTCATACAAAACACTTCATTGTCATCTGACACCCACAGTAGAAGACAAGGCACAACACAAGCCAATACTTGAACCATGTGATATTTCCTCCTCTACCATTTCCTTCAGCATGACTATAAAAGGAACTAGAAATGACAATTGCACTACAAAATAAGTGATGTTATCCCTCATTAAGTTACAATTGCAATATAATGCAGCTATACTTTAATTATAGGAATAATGAAGCAAGCACAACTAACTGGCTATTTGTAACTAGTTCCTTCCAGGCTTGGGCTAAAATGTACCACTGAGCTATGGGTACTTTATGGGTTCAGCATCACTACCAAGCTGAAATGGGGCCAACCTATGCTATGATGAACTTGCTATGATGAACTTAATCCTCTAAGCTTTGGTATCTATGACTGTGTACCTGTCTGAAGTGACAGAAGTCAGTGATATGTCACCACAGCAATAAAGGTTTATTGCTTAATAAATCAGAGCTTTGCTGAATGTTCCCAGAAGAATTTTTTCAGTACATTCAAGAAGACCAGAGATAAAGGGGTTGGATAATAGGGCTGGCCGAAGATAATTTGCCTAAGGCAGAGCAGCAAATAGTGCCTACCTCATCTCAGTTGTTTCAGTTGTTAGTCTTAGCTTCAGTAAATCCATTTAATCAAAGGAATCTTGGTAAGCCTACAAATACCTAAGTTAGATTAATTCAATGAATCTACTCTAGGAGGGAATAACAAATACATTTCACCCATAATAAACAAAACCGGCCAAATTATTTTGGCATCTGAGGCAGAAAATTCCACAGTTACATTTCCCCATCCCTGGAAGTAAAAATACAGTCCTAATAAATTAAGTAATAATTTGTGGCCCTTTCAGGATGTGCAGAATTGATTAACTGAGGTAGTTGCCTCACCCCGCCTCATGGTACAGCTGGTGCCATTAGAGTTGGCATTTATTTAAAACACCTCATACCACCCTGTGGGTATTCTCAGGAGTAGGGAAGTTAATGACATTTTTTTAAAACAGGTGGAGATTTTTATTCTTTTCTCCCGTTTGATCTTTTATACTGCTTTTGCTAGCACTTCCCCACTGTCCACCTCTGTTAAAACCCATCTTTCCCAAAAGGCATCCTTACTCATTATGTTTCTCCTGATGCATTGTGGGGAAAGTTGGCCCCAGATGTAGGAGAATTATAAAAATTTTAAAAACCCTCAATTATAAAAATTGAGGTTAGAGATGTAATGAAATCTTGCTAAACGACTTGGTCTCAAGAAGCCATGTTGAGACAGCCTGTCAAGAGTTTATTAACCCCAGGAAATTTATCACCTCCAGAGGGAGAAAAAAATGAGCACTTTTTCCTCTCAAGAGTTACGCAATTTGCACAAAAAATATCTCTGGGCAAAACTTGGGGCTTTAACCCCACCTTTGTGCAGCAGAGCACATACAAATAGCAAGCACAAGACAGGCTGATTGCTCAAAAAGTCTCAAACAACTGATCCAACAAGGCATTAGTTGCAAGGAGAGCATCCACACATAGGCCACTTCTGCACTAGACTGTTACAGTGCTATTATTCCACTTTCAACATGTTATGGAATCCTGGGGTTTGCAGTTTATGAAGGGGCCTCAAGGCAAACCCCAGGATTCCATAGGATGTTGAAAGTGGAATAATAGCACTGTAACAATTTAGTGCAGAAATGGCCATAAAGGAGGCCTTCCTATTGCTTCTCTGCATGTGAACAGAGTGATTGAGTTAAACAAGGGTGCAACCAGCACCCTTTGTGTGCTCATTCAGCACACAAACATACTGAGCAAATGTGACTTGCATTCTGTACTGCTTGGATTCATTGTTATTTTCTAGAAAGCTGATTATTTTGTGGATGTTCTTAAAATATTGTTTTACTTCTCATAGAACAGATTTGATTTTAGTAAAAAAACCAAAGAGGAGACATGCAAATGTTTTAAGCAGACTCAGAAAAATGAGCCATATACAGTTTTTACTAGCTACTTGCCACATGTGTTTCTTAGTCATTTATGACTTTAAAAAAAGAGCCACCACTTTTATTAAGCTTCTCTGCCTGTTTGTTTGATGATGATTCATACTTGCTAGAGGCAACCAGTCAACTGGCTGTTTACAAGCATGTTCTAATCTCATTTATCATAGGTGTCCACTGTCCACAATTCTGGTAGCTATTGTTGAGCTAAGTGATTTCTAATTGCAGTTATTTGTTTAAGCAGAACCAATTTGCTCACTGTGTAAGCTAGGCAACCACATTTTGGGAATCAGTGGCTTTAAAATACTTGGCAATAGGAAAGATTCAGAGCAGGTGTGTTTAATGAACATCCAACATCCATGACAGATTTATTTCTTGAAAAAAAACAACCCAGAAAGAAAGAAAGAACAGTTCCCCTTCTCCTTGTTCAATGCTTCATTTTATCTTTATGCTCCTGAAGCTCCTTTCCTTGCAAGCATTATGTTTTCTAAATTAGGCACACAGCCGCTTATTAAATAGTAAACAGATGAAATGCAAAAGAGAGGTTTCTGAATAGAAAACTGGTCTTTGTGTTGTCCACAGATTTAAATGTACACAAATGTCATTTTCTCCTAAAATGTATTTCATTGACTGAGGCGGGAAATAAATGTGATATTTTCAGTGTTACATTTGAGTGCTCTAATCTCTACTAAATCATTTTCCCCAGGTGTCACCTCCAAGACAATGATTAATGATGTACTAATAAAGCTCACTTTGGCAGTCTGAAACTAAAATGTCATTTCTATTGGGCATGAATAATTTTCAGCTAAATAGCACCTTGCAATGTTCTTGTTCAAGGACTTTATTTTAAAAAGTGCTGCAATACAACCGAAGTAAAAAAAAGTGGGGGAGTTGAGGGTTGGTATGAATTATCTCCATGATAAAGTGATGTTTTTGTTGGGTGATTTCTCTCTTATGCTTTCTTCCCTGCTCTCCTGGGTAACACAGCTACCATTATCAATCACCAGTTATAATCAGATTTCCGAATGTGCCATGTGCGTATTCCTGCTGGCTAATCTCAACTGAAAGCACATTTACAGTGCAGTGCTATACACATCTGCTCACTGAGTTCATTAGGGCTTATTCCTAGGTAAATGTGTTCTAGACAGCATGTTTAAAGCTATACATTCTAATATAAATCCAAATCCAAAGGTCAGATTAATCATAAGGATGAGAAGTATTAGATTATACCTGAGATGGGGTTGTATAGCATAAATCTCTACAAGTGAAATTATGTAGCCCTTGGGTTGAATGGCAACTGAATTCAGCTCAAATGTACAACCGAATGCACAACTGAATCCACCTCTAGATGTACATTTTAAGTCTCTGAGGAGTGAGCAGAAGGTGAGCTGTGTTTGGGAGGGTTCAAGGATGTGAGGAGAAAGCAGAAAGTGAGCTTTGTTTTGGGCTGTTACGTGGTGGCTTTTGTTTGTTTTTGGCTGTGTGTTCTCCCTAATCTTATGGTCTAAAGGGGCTTGTGCTTCTCAGCAGGGCTTCTGCTCAGTCACTGAATTGCTCGGGGGCAAGCAGCCATTAGCTCTATATAATCACTTCCTGAATCTCTGGAGCTCAGTCTCTGGGACCCAGTGGCATGTGCCTTGTGACATGCACAGTCATATCAGTAAGAATTATTACAGCTTGAAAAGGGTGAAAAAAATAACTGTAGGGATGGAGGAAGAAGGATCTTTCATTGTTTGGTGCAACATGTGTGCAGTGTTTGTCTTCTTGTCAGAAAACCTTCCTGACTGTACTTATACCAGGTATAAACTGGTGGCATTCTTGGAAGAGAGGGTCAGTGCACCACAGACGTGTGTTGAGACTCTTGAATGCATAAGGGAACCCAAGGTCTTCCTGGATAGAATAGGAAGACTAAAAATTAACCTGATCCTACCAAACTAACAGGAAGAAACTGCCAGTGAAAACCAAGTGGAGTACCCTGGAAAACAGTTCCTGTCAGGAGTAGATCATGTTTGGAGACCCATGTCCATCTTGGCTAATTATTGCTACCAGAGTAGAACCATGTTTTAAACTATTCTTTGAAAGAGGATTGTGTTCCATCTCCACTAAAAGAAGCAATCATATGACTGCTCTTGAAGAGAACTTCACTGGACTCCAAACTTTCTTGCCATGGAAACTTCCCCTTCAATATGGCAGTTACTCTTTGGCCATTTCCGCACGTGGCGAGGGAATCACCCCGTGACGCTACTCACTGGACTTTTGGGCTCCCCGGTCCGGTCCACGCTTCTCCAGAGCAGTCCATGGCCGCCGCTCTGCACTGCTCCGGGGATGAAAATGGCGGCTTCTGGTTAGTTGAGGGTCTCGACCAACCACTGAAGCTTGCCAGCCTAAAGTCCACCCCCGGCAGATTGCAGGCTCGCACCAATGCGAGCCTGTGAATCTGCATAAGGGAGCAGGCTTGCAGTGGCGCGCTCTGTGCTTCTGAAAGACCTGTTTTTAGCAGTCTTTCAAAAGCACTCTGGACAACCACTTGGGGTCATTCCGGAACGGGCTGGGGTGTGGATCTACATTCAGTAGGTCCGACCCAGTCCAGTCCCAGGTGCAGACGCCCTCCCTGGAGGACACTCTGCCACGTGTTAAAAACCCTGTGCGGAAATGGCCTTTGTCTCAGCATCTTTTAAATGCTTGAACCATCATGAGATGTACTGAAGGCATATCCATTGGTTTTTCTGTGTCATTGGTCTCACACCAATTGCACTAGTTTCAAACCTACTTCTCAATTTATATCAAAATATTGATTTTGGATGAAAAAGCACTCAGTGGCTTAGAGTCAGGATGTCTCAATGGCCAAGTACTCCAGTATGAGCCTGAGCAAATCTGAGATTCTGAAGGGAGGCCTTGCTGCATGTTCCATTCCCACATCCCACATGACAGGGCTTTCTCTGTAGCCATGTCTTATCTGCGGAATTCCTTTCTAAGGGAAGTCAGGCTGATTTCATCCTTCTTAAGTTCCTGGCAGGCAGCTAAGATGGTATTCAGTCCTTAAAACTAAAGAGTGGCTTCACCTGCTGTTGTATCTGTTTGTGGGTTTTTAAAAACACATTCTAAGAAGTTGTTTAGTCCGGTGTAGCAGTCTGAGTATTGGACTACAGCCCTGGAGACAGGGAGTCAATCCCCATTCAGCCACAAAAAATCCCAGAAAGCCCCATGATAGGTTTGCTTTAGGGTTGCTATAAGTTAGAAATGACTTGAAGGCAAACAACATGATGTTCTGATCTGTTTTCTCTGTTTATGTTTAATGTTTTAAATGACTTTTTAATCTGTTGTATATCACCTGGGTTCCCTGGCAGATTGGAGAAAAAATAAATGAATAATATTTGAAATAAGTAAATTTATTATATAGCATGTTTAAAAGAACAAGAACTTGTCTGCAATTTAATGTAGAAACAAGAGCAACATACTAAAAATAACATCTCAAAGAAATCATGCAAACAAATTAGACATAGGACAGCTGAAATAAACATGTCTAGCACTCCAATTTTATGTAAGTTTACTCAGAAGCAGGTTCAAGTGAACGGGTCTTATTCCCACATAAATGTGTACAAGAATTTAAAAAGCTGGCCTGAGGTAACACCATTTAGATGAGAACATAGTGACAAATTATGACTTACTGCAAGTTTTCCTCATGACATGTCAGCCTAAACTGGGCTGTAATTTAACATCTCTGTCTCCAATCACCAAATATCATTTATGAGTAGTTATTATATCAGCACATTAACAGTAAAATATTTTAAAATCAAGATCACTTCAGACTATATTTGATTATATTCTTTACTGGAAAATGTCTTGCAATGTAACACAAAATCTAAAAACATTATAAGAGCTAGAGATTCAATCATAACAAAGTAAGAATAAACAGAGACACCAATGTAACACGTTCTCATCTAAGTGGAACATCCTTTGTATCAAATCTAATTGCACAGTCCCTATGGAGCTTTCTGCTTGGACAATTCTGTCTCTCTTTCTTCTCAAACTGTATATGGACTTTGTTATCCTGAAAACCTGCCTACTCCAAGACTTGTAAAGCAAAATGCCTATTGCTTCTTGAAAGGCCTTAAAAATATCTAATCCTATGATCTGTTTCCTTGCACATGCATGATGACATTTGGATATTTATTGTACAAGCCAGATGTTTCATTGAATGGTAATTAGGAGGATTGCTTACATCTTGCCTGGCAGATGCCTGTGTATCTGGTACTATTTTGTTAACTATAGCTTTTGTTAGGCCTGCTTTTTTAATTTTTTTCAGGCTGCTTATATGTTTTGATCCTGTTCTGTGATTTCCTTTTGTGTAGGTATATTTATGTCATAGATCCACAAGTACTTGTTCTGTACCCTACAGCTCTGTCTGAACAAATACCTAACCTTGGCACAATTTGCCATCCTCTTGTTCAGGGGCTAACTGTAACTCCAAATGATCGCAATTTCTTTCAAGAGTTTTTGAGATAGGTTTTAGCTACTTCAGCAGACAATTCCAGAGGTTGTTGTTTGTAACATCTCTTTCATGTTATTGTAATTTTGCTTTCTGTCCCTCAGCTGTGAATAGTAGGCATCTTCAGCTGTCTTTTCACATTTTTTAAACTTATACTTGTTGAAAAGAGGTGAGCTGCAAATCTTTCATTGGCATTTCCACCAGTGACAATGAAGGAAATATGTGACAACACCATTTCCCAATCTAGTATTGCCAGTGAATATGCATTTAATGTAACCTGTCCATTCCAACTATTATTCATTATGACCCATATCACTACACTTCTCTTGTTTTTCCATATGTAACATGGCAGTCATCCACACAAGAGTTTACATGCAGGTTGGAATGAGACTTATGTTGAGTATAGTTCAAACTGCAGGTACTTTCCTTTAATATTCAGCATAGCTTTGAACCAAAGTACCTGCATTTCCTATAAGCCAATCTTCCTACAAGCCTAACCATGACTGAAGTTATTTTCAAATGCCCTCCTTCAGGTGTTCCATCTATCACAATGGGTAGGGAAAATAGAAAGGGAGTGCTTGACTCTATGCCCTCCAACAGGTAAGACATTTAGTAATTTCCCCATTATAATTGTAAGTGTTATTTAGGCTGATTGTTTATATTTTTTTTCCATATGCTGCTTTAGATGTTTTTCTTTACAACATATTTTTAATATTTTTGTCATATTGTTGCATCTGTCAATTGCTGCCATCAAGGCCCTGAGGAGCAGGAACAAACATGGACTATGTCTCCATTTATTCAGAATATAGAGTGGATCATAACCAAAACTGCATCTTGATTGCTGCCTTTCCACCATAGCTATGTGATGGAAAATCCAACAGGATTATGTTCCTTTGTATATTCTGTTGTATAGATGTCATAAGGGGTTCAGAAGGACAAACAAACAGTACTGGATAGTGAATGAATTAGCAACTGTGTAAATATAAATTCCAAGGTAGCATTGTAAACAATGTCAGGTGCAAAAAGAAGCAGCAAGGAGCATAACAGAAGCTATAAATAAAAGGCTTCACCCAAGAGTGAAACATGAGCCCAAAGGCTTGTGCAGAGAAGCTAAAAAGAAGCTTAAAAGAATCTGAGGGGCCCTATTGCTATCCTCTGAGAATAGGAAAGACAGTAGTTCGCTTTGGTCATAGCTGCTCTCCAAATGAGCTAAGACACAGGCCAATGTAGAGGTAAGAGAGCTGAGGAAGCCATCCCTGCTTTTTGATGACCAAAAGCTGCTGCTGAAAACCTAAGCTATTAATCTGAGTGGACACAGACTGCACATCTACTTCCTGTACCCAACAGATGATCATAATGAATGTGAGATAGGGTTAAGATTGCATCCATCATGTCTGATCTTTAAATGAAGTTATATCCTCTTCTTGAAATGAATCTACCTGAAACCTTAGTGTAAGTCATGGCATCCTGACATGCTGAATGATAGCTAGATAGATATTTATTGTGTGGTCACAGACCCAATAAAACAAGCAAAACGACAACAACATAGATGGTACAAAAGTTAAAAGCATAATTGTTAAAACCAAAGTCAGTTAAACATATGGATCTTAAAAGAAAACACACATAAAGCATGGAGGGCTTATTATGATTAAGACAGTCATTCAAGCATTCTTAATTAAAGAGTCATAGACCATTAAAAGCATATGAAATCCATTGCAAAAAAAGTGTTTAAAACAGAGCAGAGAACAGATAAACCAAAAGGAAACGTATAATCACAGACTCAACGTATTATGTATGTGCCTTAATCATATTTTTACAAGTATTAACAGGAGCAAGAAGAAACTTTACAACAGTTTCTGTTACAGGTTTCTCTCTGTCTCCTAACAGAGGTCAAATACCATTCAAGGGATCTGCCAGGTAATTTATTTAAGAGAGGTGAAATGAATCTGAGTCTAACATCTCAGTAAAAATTACAAAAGAGAATTACATGGGATAAGGAGTCTATTGACCCATCACCACAGGGACAAAACTGTTATTTATAAAATTTCCCTAAAACGCCCTTCTAGAAGGGCTGATAGTATAACGTTAAAAAAGCTTTGGCAAAAACCCTACAGTATTTGATGACAGTCAAGTTATCCAAATAATTTCCCCCCTCCACTATTAAATGACAGTCCCAGGTGGATTGGAAAACAGGAAGTACAACAACAGATACCGAGTATTGTATATCCAAATTTTAAACCCTTTTGGATTTTTTAGCCTTGACCAAATCTTGGGTAAAAAAAAAAGGGGGTTTGGGAAAACCCTAATCTTTCATTTTATCATTGATGGCATTGGACCACTGGCTTTGATCATTGTTTTCTTTGGGAAAAAGGGGTATATAGCCAAATTCAGGTTTTTTAAAAAAAAAATTTTTAAGCCAGTGTCTTAATGTCCATAGCCAAGCTGTGCATTCCACAGATGAAAACCTGCTTCAAAGCGAAGTGCTGCTGATGGCACACAAGTGGGTACACCAAACAATTGCTGCAAAAACTCTGAAAATATTTGTTCCATAGCCTTGGAAAAAACCTAAAATCCAGGTAGAGATGCTGAATAACAATTGGGGCAGTACTTTGGCCTTAAAAACCCCAAGAGCAGCAGGAATAAAATTTAAACCCCCTTTGATATGGTAAAAATGGACTATAGCTTTGTGCACTATTAGATGCAGATTGGAGGGCAGAAGTTCAGTGAGATGCCCAAGTACCACTAGATTAAAAGTACACCCACATTCTAAACCATCTAACCGGTTCTATCTTGTGTCTTCATAATCCATTCAGATAGAGAGTGATTTTTAGAAAAAAACATAATTTTTCTAAAGTTGATGGTTATAAGGGGTTTTTTAGTAATCCACAAAAAAAATCTCAGCATACGCTTAAGGACCACTTTACTAAAAGAGAGCAGAGCGGGATTTCGGTTTCAGGAGTAAGGGGATTTTAGCAGCAGTTGGGGTGGTTTTTTTAAACCCCTTTTTTTAAACATTCATTCATAGCAAATGCTACCTTGTGAAGAATAATGATGATGAAATATATGATACATTAATAAAAGAATTTCTATATTTTTAAGACATGTAACTCTAGAATATGATTTTTCCTAGTTTCAGCCCCACACTCATCAGCAGCAATTGTGTGAACCACAATCAATTTTATCCTTTAATAAACATCCTCACCCCCCACCTGGGACTGACATTTTTT